>MU551577.1:3406695-3494789 GCA_024362625.1 Silurus asotus | reverse complement strand
TATATATATAAAATGTGTGTGTGTGTGTGTGTGTGTGTATATAGAGCCTCTGACTATCTTTAAGCGGTGACTGATGACCTACCTCTTACTGAAACACTTAAATTAGCACTTTCCAAGTTTGTAGAATTCAAGAGTTATATTTATATTAAGTTTGTAATCTGGTGTACCAGTGTAGATTTATTCACTACTAGAGACTCAAAGCAGTTTTGTACATTGCTCTGGATAAGGGTGTCTGCTAAATACCGCAAATGTAAATGTGTATATATAATTATACCTTAAATACATGTATATTCTTTTTAATTATATTACAGTGTAATTTAATGAATTTATATCTTCCCCTGAAACAGTGTCAGTCTCACCAATACTCAGGCCTCAACAATTGCTCCGGTTCCTGCTTTAAAGAAACCTGCAGCACCTGAACCCAAACCAGCTTCCCCTCCTAAACCAAGGTACATTATATTTCTTTTAGACACTCGATTAGTGACAAATGAAAAAAAAAGTTAAAAACCTATAAAATTTGGGGATTGTGGGATATCATTAGATGTCATAAAAGTTTTATCATTGATATACTGTAGATTTCCTATTTAGATGAATAGGATCTGTACTGGAGATATGCAAATGATTTTTCTGAAAAGTATTCCTTCAACGAATGCTTTGATGATGGTAGAAAGTATGGTCAAGGCTTGTTTAATGTGGCTTTAATGAGATCTGGTCACTGTGAAGACTATAGTTTTGAATTTACATCATTTACATTCTCACCACATCATGAGTGGATGGGGTTCAATCATCCTGCAAGAGACCACCATTACCACCAGAACAGAAATGTTTCATAACATGTTTTTTCTTCTCATGTGCAAGGATGCAAGGACAAAGATACACACACTTTCATGTGTTTGTAATATATTTAAGCTGCATTATTATTCTCTAACTTATTTACTGGTGATACTCCTTTTTATTATTTTCTGCATTTCATATTATGTTTTCATAAAGCAAAGAAATGTCATTTTAGATTTAATATCTGTGTTAGATGGGTGTGTACGCGTATGAAATACCTAACCGTATGGTACTCTGACATGCCAGAAGATTCATTGAACAATGTACTACATTATTTGTAGAATTTGTGTAAGGAATGTCATCCATGTCTGCATGACTGAAGTTGATATGTGGATGTGTAGCATTTTCTGAATGTTGTCCGTTTTTTCTTTAGTGCCACTGAACCAGTTGCTCCAGCCGTTCCAGCTGTGAAGCAGGTCCCATCCACAACACCAGAACCCAAACCCAAGCTAGAGGCCACTCCTAAAGCCAGGTTTAATGCATTTTTTCTTAATGAAAGATTGTTATATAACATATTTATATAATTTACTGATTTGACTTGGCACATAGTTCGATGACCGTCATGAGTTAAATCATGAGATGGTAGTAAAACAACAGGATGAGACTGTAAAGATGATTTATATAAACAAAAAAAAAAGGATAAAAATGGAATAGAATAAATCATCAGATTCCTGCTGCTCTTTACACTTCCCTCTATAATCCATAATAAAGCTTCTTCTTCACTGAATTTACAAAATGTTTTCCAAAATAGAAAAAAAAAAACAGTGAGAAACAAGTAAAAAGTATTTCAAATCAATATAAAATTATATAATAAAAGAACACTGGATGTAATGCTGAGAAGATCAGCTGATTTAAGGTTTCAGGAAGCCACCTGTTCTGGTCAGGGACCACCAGAACAGTCTACTACATACACAGTATCTTTTATGTTTAATCCGCTATGTCAAAATGTTTGATAATATCCATGTCTGCATTATTTCATGGTGTAAAATACCAATAAACCAGTCCATGAAATAGGATTTAAAATCCAGCTATATTCTGATTCACACTTATTATAACTGCATATGTGTGACCTCACATCCTCCTGAGTCCCATTCCACCTTATTTGACATTATAGAACAGTGATGCTGAATTTTTAAATCTGATTTGTTGATTATTATTCTGTAACAGCAGCTCTGAAACTAGTGGACAAAGGTTTATATGAATACATTATTGTTTCCATGGCAACAACATACTCAAGGACTTGATGGACGCTCCAAATAAAGTGTTAAAGAAAAAAAGTGTTGAAAGCATTTCCAAGATTAAATGGAGCTATAACAGATGAAATGTACATGATGCTTAATAAATAAACTTTATTATTGCAGGGTTCATTATATATTTACTATGCACTACCTTTATTTTTTAAAGTGGTGTAGAAGATGAATCAATAAGGCACGCATTCTTACACTTATTCATTTCGTGTCCTCGATGCACTTGCCAAAATTTATGCCTAATTGTTGTGACATTAAGAACATAATGAACTTGTGCAGTGTTGTATTAGGCAGCAGTAGTATGTGTTGGAAGATACTGTTTAACAGATTAACACTAAACTGCTATGACATTTAAGGTAATGAACTTAAGATGTAGTCTGATGTCTGCTTTCTTATCATTTACTCAAAATGTTTTTCTGTTTCTTTTTATTCAGTATACCAAAGCCGGTTGAGACGACCAGCACCTTGAATGATAATGATCTTCTGGATCTGTCTGAGAGGTCAGAGTGTTTTTCCTCTGTAAAAGCAAACCAATACACTAAATCCATCACCCAAACATTTTTGCTGGTCCAGAATTTTTATAGACTGCCCCTGCTTCCATGCACCTTAAACATCTAATAAATCTAGCTGTTGGCAAAATAGCCACAAGACGGCGCTAAAGTTCTATTAATGTTTTGATTGGGTGAAGGTTTAATTTCAACTGCAGATATATCATGTGCATATTGATGTGTTATCCTGCATATATTTATGTACCTTTTTTTATTTTCATGTTTAGTACGCCAACGAAATTGGTGAATCCCATCCCTACCACCACTGACCAGCTGGCAGGAGGGTAAATACTTTGTGCTTTTCTCTACTTTCCCATTAACTCATAGCTCTTGATTTTACAGCAAAACAGGCATAATGTGTTTCATTTTAAATACTCAGTGTTCCAGCCTGCCAAAATGGTGACATATTCACATTTTCTACTGTATATGCTTATGAAAAATAGACGCTCCTGATTTTCTTTTGCACATTAACTCATCTACATTTAAAGAGCTGTCCTTTTAAAATGCAAGAAATGTTACACTTAAAGTGAAAAGGAAGATTTTTTTTCTTCGTCTTATGTCTATTTTGCTTCGGCTCGAAAACCTGAAAGTCCGCGATTCATTTTGTGAGGAATCACACTGACAGTAGGTTACAAGGTTTAACACCCCAACATGATTGTTAAAGGAAGTAGCTAAAATCATTTCCATGATGTTTGATAAAATGGGAAGGATTTTCACTATATTTCGAAGATTGACTGTGGGAATTTTTGCTACAAGAGCATTAGTGAGGTCAGGTACTGGTGTTGGGAGAGGTAGTCTTGGGTGCCCTTAGCTTCCCAGTTTATCCCAAAAGGTGTTCAGGTGGTAACTTCTACTCCAAATTTGGCACAATATGTATTCACAGAGTTTGCTTTCTGCACAGGGGTCTTGTTAGGCGGGAAAAGGTTTGTTTCAGTGAAGAGGAACAATTTTCTACAGAATACAAAAGACATTCTCAATAATTGGCAACAGTTTGAGGGAAGAACTGTATAATCGTTTGTCTTGCTCAGGTCAGGGTATCTGTTATGTACTCAGCCCAAGCTTATTATACATTCATGGCATTTGGCAGACACCCTCACCCAGAGCGACTTACAAGTATCTCTTTCATCCTACGGAGGAGGTCAGGATTAAGGGCCTTGCTCAAGGGCCCAACAATTTCATCTCGGCAGTGCTAGTATTTTAACTCGACCTTCCAATCAGAAGTCCAACATCTTAACCACTCAGCTCCCAAAACACCTGACACAAGCATTACTCAAGATTGTATAAAATGTCTTGAATTGGAATAGAATAAACGTCTGGACCTTTCTAAGTGCTCTAAGACACTTGTGCTTACAACTGAGGTGAATCATTGACTATTTCTGCAGCTCTCTACTCAAGACAGAGAAGACTAAAGAATCTCTGGATCTGCTTGCTGTTGACATTATTCCTATTGATACCAGTACTGACAAGTAAGCAAGAATCTTTATGTTGGGAGGTTATTTTTTTTGTCTTGTTTGATGTATTTATCTAAAACCTTGGAGATTTACCAAGAGGATAAAACAGAAATATTTCAGTGTTTCATTGATGTGCTCATCTCTCTGATCTCCCGCTCAGATTAAGCACGAATAAAACAAATATCAAAACTGATGTAACACAAACTGTGGTGCAGATCAAGAAGGATGTAAAGGATGTGAAGAGGTAATTCTTTCTTTCATTTTTTTTTTTCTTCTTAAAGAAATCTAGTCAAATGCTTTCACAACATCTGGCACTTATCTAAAATAGCTTACAGAAGTGTCTCTATCTTCATGCACATCCTCATATTAGGTCAAATATGTAAGTGGATGAGAATACTATCAAGTTCATACAGTGAGTCAGTGCAACCAGAAATAGTGTAAGACTAGTACAAGACAAGATTTTTATTATTTTTCTGCATTTAGTGAGGGTGTAAATTTGAAGACAGTGTTCAAATAGTTAGGAAAGACTAATTCTACCACTTACATGTCTTACTTGTAACCATCTGAAAGGATAGTAGGCCTTGCCTTGGCATGAAGGCTTGAAGGGAACATGATGCAAAGCAGGGTTATGTGTTGCAGAAACTGAAGTCTTCATGCAAAATCTTTTATTTAAGCAAGTGAAAATATCTGAAATGCAGGCACAGTTCAAATCGAATGATTTTTAAGCTCATTTTTAAATGATTGTATTATTCTGCTTTATTAAAGCGAACAATTTTATTCACATAGACCACCAGAGCTTTATTAATGCTCTGACATTATCATGTGTCATATGACAATATTAATATGCTATCACCAATGTGTTAACATTCTCACTTCCTTTTTTTTTTTTCACCGTAAGCACACAAGAGAATTTGGTAAACCCCCTCCCCACCACCACTGACCTGCTGATAGGAGGGTGAGAAACTATGTTTGTCACAATTTTCTCATTTTTAAATGATTGTATTGTTATGCACGATTAAAGCAAACTATTTTGTTTAAATAGACCACCAGAGCTTTATCAATGCTCTGACATAATCATGTGTTATAAATGACGAAATAATGTGCTATCACCAATGTGTTAACATTCTTACTTCCTTTTTTTTTTTTCTTTTTTCACCTTAAGCACAAAACAGAATTTGGTAAACCCCGTCCCCACCACTGACCTGCTGATAGGAGGGTGAGAAAATATGTCACAATTTCTTTCATTAACCATCTTCATTTTCACTTTAAATAAATATCATAATGCCAAAAATACTGAATATGTACAACTTGGGAAAACCCTTCATGTGGTGCAGTTTTAATTTGGCTACCTCTAAAACTGAAAAGAAAAAAAAAGTTATGTTTATAATGATAGACACCTGGTTAGATGATGTGTATATGCTTTTCTGAACATTTCAATTCCACATTTAGTCCCAATTTGCTATTATAATAACCTCCACCCTTGAAGATGTCCAGATACAGTTTGTGAAGATTTGTGATCATTCAGCCACAAGGGTGTTAGTAAACTCCGGTACTGATTTGTGGTCAGGATGCCTGGGGTGCAGTCAGTGTGGGAATTCATCCCAAAGGTGTTTAATGGGTTGAAGTCAGAGCTCTATAGCAGGCCACTCAAGATCTTCCATGCTGACCCTTGTACACCATGTCTTCATGGAGCTGGCTACAGTTGTGTGCACAACGGAATTGTCATACTGGAACATGTTTGGTAGTTTAAGTAAAGGGAAGATTTAATGCTACTGCATCCGAAGACATCCTATAAAATTGTGTCTACAACTTTGTTGTGGAAAAGTCAGGTGTCCCAATACTTTTTTTCTATATACTGTATATGTCAGAAGAAGTATTGTTAAGAAGCACGCAAAAGCCACATTAAACCACTCTTTACCACATGGCACCTGTTAGTGGGGGCAGCAAGTGAACATTTTGTCCTCAAAGTTGATGTGTTAGAAGCAGGAAAAATGGGCAAGTGTTAGGATTTGAGCGAGTTTGATAAAGGCGAAACGACTGTGTCAGAGCATCTCCAAAACTGCAGCTCTTGTGGGCTCTGGTCTGTAGTGGTCAGAAAGTGGTCCAAGGAAGGACCAGTGGCAAACTGGCAACAGTCATGGGTGGCCAAGGCACAATAATGCACGTGGGAGGAAACCCTGGTCCATGTGGTCCGATCCAAAATATGAGCTACTGTAGCATAATCTGCTGAAGAAGTTAATGCTGTTAATTCTTGAAGAGTCAGGACTGTTTTGGCAGCAAAAGGGGGACCAACACAACATTAGGCAGGTGGTCATAAAGGTTATGCCTGATCGGTGGACACAAGGTTATACCTGGGCAGTGTATCTTGTGTTAGCATGCCATGTCATGTCTGAGCATATTTCTGGCTATTTTCTTAGTTCTTTGCCCCAAACAAAGAAGACTAGTGAATCTCTGGACCTGCTGGCTAATGATGTCATCCCTATTGACACCAACAAGGACAAGTGAGCATTATTGTTTTGTGTTTGCTACAGATTATAAGATTTTTTTAGGTCAAACCCCTCAAACTAATTTTTTTCTCTTATTTATTCTAGACTTAGCACAGACAAAACACAGAGCAAAGTGGAGACAACCACAACTATCATACAGACCAAGACGGTCCAGAAAGGGTATGACCGATTCCCTTTCACCATGATTTTATTACAGTTTTGCAAATTCTGCAAAAATTCAAGCTGCTATTTGATGTTCATCAAGTTCACACAATCCTTTAGCTAGTTTTCCCCAGATTGGTTTTATAAAGTTTTAATTGAGATTTATTTAAATCCAATTCTGCTAATGCAACATGTTAAATTAAGAACAATTTGCACATAACAGAAAAGATCCAATGGCAGAGTAATAGATGAGAATATGTCTATCGAGTGGAGACTGAGTGGAATCCCCTATTAACAATCACATCACAAATTAATTTGCATGAGCCAAAGTGCTTTCTCGCCTTTGAGGGTGAAATCGGTGTGAATTATTTTGTTTGTTTTTGTTTCAGCTCTGCCGATCCATTCGATCCGTTTCCGATAGTGAAAGAGTCCACAAAGAGGTAATGATTTGGGCTTAAAGGTGGCAATGCAGGCAATCATCTGTGTACACATCACACTTATTACAAATGCAACACCTTCTCTCTCTTTCTCTGGCAGCTCTGTAGAGCTCTTTGATCCTCTTCTGTCCAACAGGTACGTGCGCAGACAGAATGACTGAGCATGCTGCCGAATGATTTAGAAATGGAAATTTTCTCATAAACAATAATGCATTTTTAAAGAAACAATTACAAAAATATCACTACTATTGTAATGTTTGAGCATTTAATGCTATTTTTCAGCAACAACAGCCAACAGCAGCAGACAGTCACAGTCACATTCGAGCAGAAGTGAGTCAGCTCTGTTTCTTTTTCCAATTTCTTTCTCTTGCCTCAACACACTGCAATAGTCACTGCTTGTATTATTAATGACCACACTTGGCTTGCTGACCTAGAACTGATTGTACGCTGGGGCTCTCATAAAAATAGCCAGTCTAGACTTCACCAAAAGGCCTATACTCTTTGCCGCATATCAAGTTACTGCTTCTCGGGCATCACCAGTTTCCTTTCAGTATATACTGGAAATCTTGTTTTGATGGTGTTATTCATGTCTTCTGAAACTAGGTCCTCGAAAACTAGCTCGCCATGGGACAAATGGGCGGTTCCCACTATAGACAACGCAACAGAGGACAGGTAAACAGCACGTCTTTACAGGCACAGTTTTCCTTTGTATTGTTAAAATGGCTGTCTTTGAAATTGCCTTTGAAATACTCTAACAGAACATATTATGGAGGTCTTGAAGGAGCTGTTTACTGCATGCAAGGCAAATTGTAATTGCGGTGAAAACGACACCTTCAATCAAAGTCACCATACCAGTGGTTGAAAGTACAATTACAGCAAGCTACAATTCTACATGTGCCTGGATGGTTGTTTTTTTAAGCAAATAAAAAAAAAAAACATTGAAAATAAAGAAAATATGAAAGAAAGCAGATCTGGAGATGTTTCCAGTCAACAACCCTTGCTGTTTATTGATTTGTTTGTTCAATTAATTAATTAATTTATTCCCTGTTTTACTGTTTGTCTTACAGTGAACCTGAGTCAGAGCCAGAGCCAGAACCAGAGCCAGAGGATAAGTAAGTTCAGCTTTCCTCTGCGTAAACACAACAATATTGGATTTGATGTTTGCCCAGAAAAAATAATTAATTGCATTCCTCAGTTCAGGATCAAGCCCTTAGTCAGATTTTGCTAGATGTAGTGCATTGTTTATTGGAATAGATCTTGGTCTGACAAACATTGCAGTACATGTGAAGCTATTATCACATTTACATTTATCGCATTTATCCAGAGCGACTTACAATCAACACAACTAAGCAGTGGAGGGTTAAGGGTCTTGCTCAAGGGCCCAGTAGTGGCAGCGTGGTGGTGCTGGGATTTGAACTCATGACCTTCCAAGTCCAATGTCTTAACCACTGTTCCACATGCAGCAGGAGCACAGTGCAAATACAGTTCAAGAGCTTCAGATAATGTTCACATTGAACTTGGACTGTGGTATGGATGTTGGTGCCCACTGTGATCGTATGCCATTTGTCCGCTTGTCTGCGTTGAGGTTTGACCTGTTGTGCATTCTGAGATGCTTTTCAACACAACACAGGTGTACTGAGTGGTAATTTTAATTACTATAAATCTTCTGTCAGTTCGAACCTATCCTTTTATCCTTAAACTACTCTCGTTGATGTGTTTTTACACACAGACCTGATGTTCACTTTGTTTTTGTTGTTGTTGTTTTTTTTTTTTTACACATTTTGGCGTAAACTCTGGGGACAGTTGTGCACGAAAATCCCAGTATTTCAGCAAGTTTCTAAAATGCTCACAATCAGCTCAAACTATGCTACTAAGCCCGATCCTATTTTCCCCTCCTCTTTTGCTGATTATTCATTATTTTATGCATTTTACTGCTACCACTTGGCTATCCCATTGGCTATCCCATTGGCTAATTGCATGAATGAACAAGGGTCCAGCTGTTACTAATAAAATTCGAGTGTAAATCATTTTTTTTAATGTGATTTATACATTAGAGTACAGTTTATCTGGTGCTGCCTTGTTTTACTCCCAGTTTTTGGAAATGTGATTTGTGTATTATTTATTTTTCTCTTTTATTAATATACACCACATACTATATGAACAGAAGTTGGTGGACAACATGATCATAAGATTTGTATGCACTTTTAGAAAATTTGTAGAAAATCCATTTAGTCCCCATTTATTGTTATAATAACCCTCATTCTTCTGGGCAGATTTTCCACTAGATTTTAGAGTGTGGTTGTGGAGATTTGTGCTCACTCAGCTACAAGGGTGTAAGTAAAGCCAATTATTAATTTAGAGCGAGAATGGCCTGGGGTGCAGTCAGTGTTCCAATTCATCCCAAAGGTGTTCAATATGGGGGGTTGGGCCAGATCTTTATCGCAAGCTACTCAAGATCTTCCACTTCAGCCCACTGTATGCATATCTTCATGGATCTTGCTTTATGGACAGGGGTACTGTAATGACTCATTTGTGGTAAAACAACCAAAAACTAAATATGGCTGGAAAAGTAGGTAAACTGATTATAGGGAAAGTACACCCTTTTTGAATTCTATGGTTTTATGTATCAGGTCGAAATATAAATCATTTGGTCTTTATCAGGTCTTAGAATTAAATTAATACATCAGATGAACAATATAGAGCTTTTAGATGTGTAACATTATGTCAAGAACAAAAAGACATTAGCAATGTTTTTTTTAAAAAAAAGCAATTGATCCTGCCCAATCATTTTTATTATGCAGTGATATGTAACACACATCATAGACTTCAAAAAGGGGTGTACATTGTTTTTTACACCACTGTAAGCTCATTGTGCAAATAAAGCACATTGGACTAATCTCATATTAGCAAATCAATGTAAAGTGTTGGGCAAAACCCTATATATGTACATAATATACAATGTTATCTTATCTTGTTTTTGAACAGTATTAACACTGTCTACACCAGAACAGAAGAAAGCAGCATCCCAGCGCAGGATACTGAATCTAAAAAGTGGGTTTTTGCATGACAGATGGCTAACTGTGAATTTTTGAATCTATAAATGTATAGGTCTATGTAGTCATTCTTTAATTGTTTTACGTCTACTCCTTTTATTTAGTATTATTATTATTTGTTTAGGAATGTTGTCTACGTCAAATCGTACGTGAACTCATCCGATCTGCCCAGATTCAGCACACGCAGATATGACAAGTGAGATACCTCTTGATATTTATATGCAATATATTTTTTATGAGAACTATTACCATTTGTATACCACCTTTTTTAAAGTAGATGTGATTTTTGTACTTAGGCAAGCATCAGGTGTGTGTAAATGTGAATGAAAGACTTGATCGAATGTGGCGTTATATATACTTTTTTTACAATACATGATAATATCAAATCAATAATTTATGACACATTAGGTATTTCTTTTAGCCCTGTTCTCCTTGTAATGTAAATTTCTCGATACATATCTGTTCTTACTATAAAAAAAAGCCCCTGAAAATGCTATTTGGTTATTATCAACATTTCAGAAGCACAATAAAGGCTTTGCTTTGGCCGTTTAAAGTAACCCAAAAGGCTGTAAAAATAAAGCAGGCCAATGTATTACTGCACTAATCATGGGGACACAAAAGCAATCATACTGACGGTTATGTTCATTACATTACTTAGTGCAATTCACCGAGCAGTGTAACGATCTGAGAAAGAAAAGCTATGATGTATAGAAGAGGCCTAATCTCAGTGTTTATGCCCACAGTGAATATGATTATGTGACCTCAAGCTCCAGCAGTTATGCATACAGCAGCCCCTCCAGGTAACTGCACACTCATGCAAATCATTCTGCCCGAATGTCTTTTACATTACGTGTAAAATTAAATATATCACATCAATAATTTAAGACACATTAGGTATTTTTTTTAGCCCTGTTCCCCTTGTAATAAAAACATCTCGATTCATATTCATTCTTACTATAAAAAAAAAGCCCCTGAAAATGCTATTTGGTGATTATCAACATTTCAGAAGCACAATAAAGGCTTTGCGTGGCTGTTCAAAGTAACCCAAGAGGCTGTAAAAATAAAGCAGGCCAATGTATTACTGCACTAATCATGGGGACACAAACACAATCATACTGACGGTTATGTTCATTACATTACTTAGTGCAATTCACCGAGCAGAGTAACGGTCTGAGAAAGAAAAGCTATGATGTACAGAAGAGGCCTAATCTCAGTGTTTATGCCCACAGTGACTATGATTATGTGACCTCAAGCTCCAGCAGTTATGCATACAGCAGCCCCTCCAGGTAACTGCACACTCATGCAAATCATTCTGCCCGAATGGCAACAGAATTATTATGTTTTTGCTAAATGAAAGTGTCTCTCAGGAGTGATTTCTTGAGTCATTTATGAAACAGTTCTTATTATGCAATACGATTGTTACGCTCAGAATCTGTCCAATACTATTCTGTTAACTAAACAACAACAATGCAGCTAATGTTCCCGCTATGTTTTTCCTTGTTTTTTCCCCCTCTAGCGCTGAGACTATGAGTGCCTGCACCTACTGTGGTGGTCTTGTAGGAAACAATTCCAAGATCACTATTGACCACCTCAACATCTCATGCCACCCTGAATGCTTCAAGGTACATTCTAGTACAGTTTAATGTTTATGAATGAGATAATCCATGGCTTTGCTTGGTGACTGGGTGTTTTTTTGCCTCAGCACCATGCATTAAAATAATGTATTGCACAAACTAGCTGTGGATTATCCTTCTAATACAATGGCCAGGGTTTATAAAGTTTATAAGGATTTACTAACAAAAATGATCAGTGGGTCTTTAGATCTATTCAATTGATTTTAATTGTATAGCGCAATTGACCCAATGCCCAATGCAGTTGACCCAATGCAGATTTACAGCTATGTAGAGGTTATAAAGTTGGAATGTATTAGTTCAGTGCCTAGAAGTTTGTTACTTATAAGTGGATCTCTAATAAGTGAGCCAGAGGCCAATATGGCAAGGAATAACTCCCTGCAATGGCATGAGTAAAAAACCTTAAGAGGAACCAGCTTCATCTGGTTGGCACCGGATGTCCGTTAATTACTGTGCTTCAGTGATCTGTGCTTCAGTGCAGAACTGTTCATGCAAATTGCAGTCCTTAGCCATTGTAGTTGACTGTTCATATTAATTCTAGTTCAATTAATAGTTTTTGAGTTTCTCAAATTGAAGGATCTTTAGATCTAGAATTCTGCCTGCTCTAAATTACAACACCGAGATAAAGTAGTGTGATAAGAGTACATTTATTTGAATGCATTATAATAGATAATTATTAGAGAAAGAGAGTGAGAATTGCCTTTATCTGTGAGGTTATTATCCATCTTACACTGTATGTAGACAATCATGATTGAGCATTTAGAAAGGCTTTTTTTTCTTTTTATAAAAGTTTTCTATTCATTTATATACTTTAAATGTATCCAATATTGTTCCTCAAATAACGTAAGGAATTTAAGGTTGTTAAAAAAAATTAACAGTGTGGAGGGCAAAGCAGAGTAACTGGTACCACCCCAAAGTTAATCATTTTCCAATATCAGCATGTAGAGGAGTGTTTTATTCCTTGTATACCAGAACATGTTAATGACCATTCTGAATTTATTATAACGAACTGAGTTATACAATCGAGTTATAGCATCTGTAGACAGTCACTGAATCTCCAGTTCTGTCCAGAAGACTCTTTTACGGTGGAAAATATACAGTACTTAGCAATACCAAGCTCTAAAATATTAAATACAGAAAACTTCTCCCAATCAATATATATTTAACATAAGACATTAAATATTAGTTGTTTACTGTCCACTGTACAGTTTAGTACTTCACTATCGAAACCGTAATCTACACCATCTGGCCACTCAGGATAGATTTGGCAGAGCTGTTTTATTAAATATTTAATAAAAAGTTTTTATACACATAAAATGTGCATATTATGCAAACATTTGTGGACACCTGGCCAAAAAATATTTTGCTTTTTGTACATCCCATTCCACATTTTATCCCCATTTGCTTTTCTAATAACCTCCACTCTTCTGGGAAGATGTTCCACTAAATTTTAGAGTGTGCTTGTGGATATATATACTCATTCAGCTGCAGGGGCTTTAGTAAAGACAGGTACTGATGTGGTCAGAGCTCTATAGCAGCCACTCAAGATTGTGTACCTCTGAATTTGTGGGAAGAAGCACATATGACATGAAAAGTCAGGTGTCCCAATACTTTTGTCCAAATAGTGTATTTTTTGTAACAATATTGACAATGTTTCTCTTTTTCTTCCTCAGTGTGGTATCTGCAGTAAGCCAATGGGCGATTTCATCCACAGTATGTTTTGGCATTGTGGGATGGTCCACTGCGAGAGCTGTTATGCAAATATTATTTAAGGGGAGTTTCCATCGATTGCTTCGTTACTCTGGTAAACACCGGGGTAACCAATGTGCCTCGAGACGGTTTAATTCCTGAGATTATCCCCTTGTCCTTTTTGACTCCATTAGAATGTATGTAATGTTTAAATTCGTTTACATTCCCAAAACACTCATCCTTTTCTTATATCTGCTTTTGTTTTACTGTAAAAAGTGCTTTTAGCATCCGCATCATGTGTTTGGTTGAGTGGGTTTTTCACCGTTTCTACAAATTAGTACCCTCATTTCCTCTTTAAATCTTGTAACATTACCAAGTAGTTTTTTTTTCCTTGTGTGTTCTTCAGAGGATGAATATACTTTTTAAAACTGTGAATAAATGTGGGGTTGTAAAATGCCTGCTGTTTGTTCACATTTTACAAAAAAAAATAAAAAATAAAAAACAATAATAAAGTTTACAGAATATAGAAGTATTTTTATTTGTTGGTCTTTACAAAAGGTAAAAAATAAATAAATATATTATATAGAATACTGGTATAAAAATGTTGACACACGTGCACATTTAAAAGTTGAAAAATTGCTGGAAGACACGAAACGGTTTTCTATTTGACAAGTACAACAGCAGCTGAATTTTAAATGTCAAGTTCAGCATCGTGAAAAAAACCCAAAAAACAACAACATATAAATTATTCATAAAACACGTAAGGGCTTGTTCATAACATCTGCACCGATAAACAGAATGATCCTGTTCATATGCAGATCATGTTCGAACGGGTTTCCAAATACGACTTAAACATCTCTTTTATAACACTGCAGAACAGAAACTACGCACCTGCATGCAAACTGTATAGATGGAATCATTTTGATGACTAAAACAGTAAAATTATAATATACTTTTTTTTTTTTGCATCCTGGTTTTGGCACATAGCTAAATGAATAAAAAACGACCCGTAGTCTGATTTTCTTTAGTGTGTATTCTGTCTTTGGTACGAGTGTGTTTGGTAAAGTTTTCTTCATTAGGAACAAAAAAAATTAAGCTTATAAGGTAAGGTTTTTTTCCTAGAGGTGCGGTCACCTTATTGGCCGTTCCTGCTCACCGCCATTCTGGGAATATGTTGCCAAAGCAGTCCGGGGTCAGACACATTGTGATGAATCAGTGAAACAAGTCCCTCTGCCTGGTCCAGACTCTGCCAGTAGTCTTGCGGCCACATCTGAATCCAACTGAACACAAATGCACAGTGATTACAATCACACTATAGTACAAACAATAATACATGGACAAAAATTTGCAGACACCTGACTATGAGATTTTATTTACTTAACATCTGGTTTGCCATTAGAATACCCTCCACTCTTCTGGGAAGATGTTCCACTATATTTTGGAGGGCGTTTTATTCCACCACAAGGGTGTTTGTGTAGTCAGATACTGATGCAGATGAGGTGAGGAGGCCTAGGGTGCGGTCAGCATTCCAATTCATCCCAAAAGTGTTCAATAGGGTTGAGGTCAGAGCTCCAACAGATCACTTGTAAACCATATGTGCATAGAGCTTGAATTGTGCACAGGGGCACTTTTTCATTTCCACATTCTGGGACGTCCTATACAATTGTGTGCTTCCAACTTTGTGGTAACAGTTCAGCAAAGAACCACATGTGGTTGGAAAACATATAGCTGGACAGATAACCCATATAGTAAGATTATTAGCGCAAGGAAACACACTTTAAGAATACCGTAGGAACTGGTTCGCATCCCATATGGCACCTAGCGTTTAGTTTAGATATATAACGATCATGATGAGTGTGACTCCTACAATGTTCTACATGTTGTGTGGACACAAGTAGGGAGAAGAAAAATCACAGTCTCAGGATCCAATCAGCAGCTGCTGGAAGGACAGCCTCCAACCAGTCAAGTTTTAACCACGGCACATACTTTGCCTCAAACATAGCTTGAAAGCTCTCTATATAAATATATTTCAGCAAGTCAAGGCAGAAGTGATTTTAATGTTTAATGTTGCTCCTCACAGAGTAGCAGTGAGGAGCAAAACCTGCCCAGGTTTTCTGCAATAGCCATTGTAATGCTGCTTTCGATTAGAGGTCAGAACTCGTAATTCCCAACCTATGAGCAGAAAAAAAATGAAGAACCTGCCCTCTCATTGCAGTTCAGCAAGCCATATTAAATTAACATGACTGCTCACTACATCAGCAGTAAAGTAAGAAGTAGCATTTCTTTGAAAGCAGTTATAAGGGACTAGTACATGCTTCACTTGCTAGATCTTTAACACTCAACAGTTTCGGTATCTATTTGGCATCTTAATAGGTATGTACATTGTTGTACATTGATTATGACAGTTAGCTGGCAAAGTTGTTGCTCACAAAAGACGAACATAAAGCTTCCCCAATTTTCCCCTATTTTGTAGCTCAAATGGAAAAAAAAGTCAAAAATTACTGAATATCAGAGGGTAAAACAAAAACTCTTTTTGGCAGAGCAAAACAAAGCTGAAAAAGTATAATAGAGTCAGTTTGTATATCATCCACAAACCAGTTATAAATGATGTGTTACACAATGGCACAAGTTAGAATGCTTGAATGATGATTAAAACCGTTAGAAAACTTTTAGACTACTGAAGTGTGTAATGGCTGATCGTGTGCTCCGACTCCAACATACCTACAGGTCTGGGTATATAATACACACACACACACACACACACACACATACACACATATATATATATATATATATACACAGGTTTCCCCTCAAGAATAAGTAAAATAAAAATAAATAAAAAAGTTACCCATCATTGGGGTCAATCTCCTCTAAGGCTCCATACCCAGGGCTAGGAAGTGGACATCCCATGTGTGTGTTGTTGGCCATCTTTGGCAGGGGTGCTGGATACTTGTCAGGTTCTCGTCTGTGCTTTTTGGCTGCTGCCAGTCTCTCGTTCTCCCGGTCACACACAAAGCATTCAAAGCCATTTAGGTAGTTGGGCTTGCTCATGTCATTAATGCCCCACTCTCTGTTCTGAAGACCTTCCAAGAGGCGGAGGTTCGTTATCTTATCTGGACTCTTGTACTCCAAGTAGTGTAAATACTTCGAGTCATCTTTATCCAAATCTATAATAAACTTTGCTAGGTCTTGAGGAGAGGCGAAATCATCTATCAAAATGGCGGAATGATCGTTCGGGAGCCAGTCAGCAACAGAGGATGAGCCTCTATAGATGGGCACGCATCCCTGGTGCATGGGCCGCCACAGTTTCTCAGTCATGTAATCAGGGCACAGTCCGTTCTCTAGAGCGAGGTGGAACTTGTAACGAGCCACGAAACTCATGAAACGCCGATCCTCGCCTGTGGCTGTGCTGGTGTCCTCTAGATACTCTGGCAGAGGCTTGTTGTTGAGACACTTTCCATAGGAATCCACCTGTAAATAGAAATGGATTCAATAAGGGGGAAAAAAGAGAGAGGTAAAAATACATAAACTGTCAAATTATGTTCTAAATAAAAAGTGTAGTATAAAATAGAGAAAGTACTTAATGTGATCTTTAATTGGATCTTTTGATGGGTAATTAAATAGATATCGTTGATAAAAAAATATCTCCTAATATTTACTGAAATCATAAATATAATTTAACTCCATATTTGATATGCACTACATGTACTACATATTGATATTTACTATATATTTGATTTTTTTTCTATTCAAGATTCATCAATATAGATGACTGAATGAACATAACATGACTAATAGGTTGTTATATTATTATTCAGCAATATAGAAAGTTGAACTGATACGGGTATAAAATATAAGACACGTTAAGCAATGGTGGATTTTATTAATACGATAGCCAGGTTGGATTGTAATTTCCTGAAAACCAATTAATTAACCGATAGTTTTAAAATGGATATTAGATTATAAAAGAAAAAGCTCCATGCTTAATACATTACAAAATTAAAAATTAAAAAATAAAAATACAAAAATATATAATCATATAAATACTAAAAAAAATAGAGCACTCTGCGTGCAGCCTCTTGTAAAAACAAAAAGTACGTAGCGTAGCATAAAGTCAGTAATATGCCTCTAGAGGCCGCTCTTGTAATGACCCGCTCCAGCATCAGATGCAACCTGGAAAAACTATCAGTATGGATTTTTGCAAAAAGCAGATATTTCCAGATAAATAAAGTATCAGTGCCAATTAATGGGTAAACTCCTGATAATAGTACGACATAAGAATACATTATTTTTCGAAACTAGATGAATAATTGCGATGTCATTATATATGTGTGTTATTTTCCAGTTCTACAAAACTAGAGCAAATGAAATACAGCTAAGTGCTCCTCATAATGAAGAAAAGAGGAAAAAAGCATCTGATTCAATCTCAAATTGTCACCTGTAAGTACTTCATAAGCTCCTGGACATAGCGGTCACGGTCTGAGGGCACATCGCAGTGTGACTGCATGTACAGCACTGGGGCCAGTCCAGCAGTTCTCCAGCGGTTCTTCTCCTCAAGAGAGACGGAGGGAGACTGCAGCAGGTAGTCGAGTGACGGCAGCCACTGCAGTGTGAGCGGATAGTCCGACTCCCTGCGGAAGGTAGCTGTGTAATTGAAGAGGCGGATTCCAGACCCATGTGACAGCAAGTAGTTGTTCATTGGTGACTCCTCGTGGAAGAGCGCCCAGGTCTGGTGCAGCAGGCGAGGCAGAGGCGCCTCATATGCGCGAAAATCCGTGCCGTAAAAGATGATGGAGGCTGTGCGCCGGTGTAACTGAACCTTGCGATTTTGTGTCACCAGGCAGGAAGAGTGAGCACAGTCCACGCGCTCTGTATCCCCTGGAAAATGTGGAAACAGGTTGGCACTCCACCACAGCAGGATTGGAAGCTCCTTGTTGCTGCGAGTATCTGTGTTGCCCGGGCCGCGGTAGGCACTCACGCTAACAAACTCCATGTCGGTGAGAGCGCTCTGTGGCTGGAAAGCACTCAGATCTACTGGCTCTTGTCCGGCACATGACAGCACACACATCAGCAAAAGCCAAAGAGAGAACACAATCCTGGGCTCGAGTGCCATCTAAATAGTGAAGAAGGACATGGAATTAGTGCTGAACCCTTGGCCTATTATTGGATGGAAATTTTGTGAAAAGCAGGAGTGTTTATTTTAATGAATATGTAACACAATTTTACACAACTTAAACTTCTGACTAATTTTAATTATTTACAAAAAAAAATTACAGATTCTAAACTATAACTAGGAAGAGCTGACCTAAAATTAAAATCTAACTAAATGTTTTTTTATAAAATTACATGGCACAAAAAAAATCTTTGTATACATAGTTAGATTATAGATCTCTCCCAGATTTATGAAGTAGAACGAACTTTCACACTGCAACATTACCATTTATTTTTTTTTTTTAGTTTGTTGAAAAAATTTACATCAAGATAAATGTTACATCATGTTTAATCATCTTCTAATATCCTGACAGCTGAGATTACACTACCAGTCAAAAGTTAGGGCACTCGTTCTTATTTAAAGATTTTTCTTTATTTTAGTTGTTTCTAACTTTTGCATATTAATAGTGAAGTCACTGAAATGATGACAGAACAAATATTAAAGTATGTAGTCGACAAGAAAATGTGTTCAATAACCCAGAATATTGTATATTTCAGATTCATCAAAGTAGTCCCCTTTTGCTTTGATGACATTTTGCACACACTTGCCATTTTCTCAATCAGCCTCTTGAGGTAGTCATCTGGAATGGGTTTACAGCAATCTTAAGAAGTGTCCAGATGTGTTAATTGCTTGTTGGCTGCTTTTCCTTTACTCTCTGGTCCAACTTATTCCCAAACCATCTTAACTGGATTTAGATCGGATGATTGTGGAGGCCAGGTCCTCTGATGCAGCACTTCATCACTCTCCTTCTCAAATTACATCAATCAGTGTGTGTTCTTTCATAATTCAGTATTAATGTACAATGTTGAAACTAATGCAAAATGGAAAAAAACATTTAAGAAGGGGTGTCCAAACTTTTGACTGGTGTCCACCTCTACAAGGAAACTTTGGATATAGTCTAGAGATGTATAAACTTGGCTTGTCTGCCAGGACATATTTGAGAAAAAGAACATAAATTAAAAGAAAAAGGTTTCACTGAATTATAAGTTAAATACTAAACCATAAATTAAGAAACTTTTATATAATGTATGGTATAATATAACGTTTCCTGCAAAAAAACAAAAACAAAACTATACATTTGATTTCTACTCCTTCACAGGAAAAGGTTTTGGCACGTTTTCTAGTTAAAACAAACCACTGGGACACAAACCTCCTTTAACCCCATGTTTGTGTATCAATGTGGAAAACAACCTGGAATATCTACAGCTTCCCATAAACACACTCTTGTGTTTCCTTACCTTTTCTTAACTCCCTCACACAAGGTTTCACCTCATTTGGTCCACATTTGTTGACAAACAAAATAAGATTTTTTTGGAGCAAAGGTAAAACGAGACAGGAGAAAGGAGGTATTCCTTCAACGACGAAGGGAATAGGGCGTGTGGGCTTTATGGCCACCTAGCGGTACGGAGACATTGTACGATGAAATAAAAATAAAGAATACACAATTTAAAAAAAGGGATCGTTTAGACTTTTATTTTAGTTTACGAAGGTTATTTAGAAATTGTTTTGTCGTTGTTTAAGGTTTGTAAAGCTGTAAATTAACGCAATCAAATAAGCACATGCGGACTTTAGGACCAGGGGCAGACAGAGATGGTCGCGTGAGGAGACACGCAGGCAGGAGCGCGAGCACGTCAAATCTCAGCAGCGGGGACGCGCCGGACACAATGAGGTAATTTTGAGAAAAAAGTACATAAACTCAAACATGTCTTCATGTTTTTTTGGTTGGTTTTGCAGGTAATATTGTTGTTCAACATGTTTGGGTTGAGTAAGTGTAAAATCATGACTGCTTTTGTGTCGTCTGGTGTCCTTACCGGTAATGAGCACTGCGGTGAATGATGGACGGTAGCTAGCTAATATTAACGCTAGCATGCGGAATATACGGGTTTATTCAGCAAAAAAAAAAAATGTCAAAAAAACAAAACATGTATAAAAATATACAATGATAACCTTTGTACGACTGGTTTGAGACACAACCAAGCCGAAAGGTGAAGAATAGTTTCTGCAACTGTAACGCTTGAACCAGTTAGTGATGTTTTGCGCATGCGCGAACATCACCTGTTTCCTGTTTGGTGCCTTTATTTACTGACTCATTGTTGTTATTTACCCAGAACTAACAATAGCTTTTGTATGCTGTACTGCAGTGTCAATGAAAGCAGACTGATCCTACTTCAATCCGGAAAACTGACATAAAATGTTTTAAATATTTGATCATGTAACGAATACAGAACTGCTTCGGAAATGACCTGACATGCACTCATCCAATTTATAAAGAGACAGAAAAAATTCTGTTGTGTCAATGCTATTTTTTATAGAGAGAGTTTCCCAAATGCCTCTGTACCCAGTGGATTATATACTATATTTTGAATGAGCATTTTTAGTGCATGCTTTTTTGGTGAACGAATTAGTTTTCTGTATTTCTGCATGAATGTAATCAGATCCTTATCAGAAGCCAAAAGAATAAAAAACATTTATCCAACTTTAAGTATCTTGTAATAAAAAGGATGTAAATATTTGACCCACTCGAGCTTTAGTAGCTTCAAACGAGCATTTCTGTACTTTCTGATCAGTCCTACACAACGGGTTTGAGGGTTTTTAGCCCATTCTTCATTACAGAACTGCTTCATGTGATGATGGTGGGCTTCCATGCCTAAAATGGTGTTCTTGATTCTTCAACAACATTTCTACTGGGATGAAGTGTAGGATTTTGCTTTAACAATTTCTTTGAGATTTACTGTTTCGCCTAGTATCAGTGTCTTGCTGCATAATACACTCTTGGTTATAGTTTAGTTTAGGGACAGATACTCTTATTTTGTATGCAGTCCAGAATCTATAGATCTTTCTGTCAATGATGGCAAGCCATCCTGGACCCTAAACAGTAAACAGCCTTAAACCACTATACTACCATCTCCATGTTGGGATGAGATTCTTTTGTAGAAATGCACCGTAAGCATTTTCATTTAAACCAAAAATATCTATGTTGGGTTAACCACATGGTCTTGATTTTTGTCAGCGCATTCTTTTTGGAGATTAGTGGCTTCCTGACTTCTCCTAGAAGTCCTGAGACATCTAGAGCTGTACCAGTGCCAATTGGATCCCAGTTTTGACATTGGACCTCCTTGAGTGTTTAAAAGCTCTGGCATGGAGAAGCTGTTGTTGGATCTGTGATGATCGCAAAACATCTAAGGGAGTTTTTCCTTGCCACAGTCACCATGGCTTGCTCATCAGGGATAAATACACATTGTTTACCTTAACTGTTAATTTCTGTAAAGCTGCTTTGAGACAATGTCTGTTGTGAAAAGCGCTATAGAAATAAACTTGACTTGACTTACTACCTGTACTGTTGGTGTGATATTTGCTGGATAACCATTTTTGGGAAAGTAACAATTTTTACTTCTTCTATTTGCTCAAAACCTGGCATGGCATACTTTTACAAACCTGCGTGTTCAAGACCCAAGCTTATGTTCTGGATACATGGGAGCCCTTGGCTTTATTGCCTTAAGTTCGATTACTCTTTAAATGAACTCCAACTCGTATGCTTTTCAGACAAATGCTTCTGTGTTAGTTGTTTAATATGGTTCTTGCAATTCAGATTTTTATAGTTGATCTGATCATATTTTAGAGCAAATTTATGGTAAAGCGTTTACAAACATTCTAGCAACACTGTATATCCACAACTACTTCAAAGCAGCTCCCTCTTCACCCATAGCCATCTCTGAAAAAACGAATGATAAACAATTCAAATACCTGCTTCTTTAAAAAAAAAGAGGTATAAGGAAACAGAAAAATCCTGGAATCATTTTCAGATTCTCTTGCACTTTAAACTTTGATATTCTTTTGTGAAATACAAACCACTGTCAATAACCAATCTGTGCTGTCCTATAAGAGGGTGTTTCCCTGTCCAAAGTCTGAGTGTCATCCACAGCTGTTCAGTTCACAAAGCATTTTGTATATAGAGCTTTATTCAGCATGCTGGGTGTCAACTTGCAAGCAGGTTAGATTTTTGTAATTAATTGCGAGATCCAGTTGTAAAATATTTCATTTAATAGTATTACTAAGTTTAACTTCTTAAAGGGCAGCTGTCAGCTTGGAAATTTGCTCAAATAGTATTAACCAAACAAATATTGAAAAAATTCCGATCAGTAATAGAATAGATTATTTTGTCATGATTGCTTCAATCACTAGGAGAGTCTTACTGAGGAGCTTTGTTACATTTTTATTAGTCAGATTTAAAATAAAGACTTTTATACTCATACGCCTTGGTTTTAAGAGTAAAATCATTTCAAGGCAGTGGAAAAGGGTCCAAAGCTTTGCGGTTGTGTGGAATGTGTGCTTCAAACATTTTCTCTGTGGGAACACTTTCTGACTTTTTTTTTTATCAAATGTGGTTTTATTCTAAGTTTAATCAAAAAGTCTCATAGCACATTGTTGGAACTAAAACTGATTTGAATCACTTATTTGACTTTTAGCAGCCTTTCTTATTGCGTTTAGGAGTCTTTAAAAAAAAACCTGTGTAAAGTATTCAGTGTGGTATTTTGTACCAATTGATTAAAGTGAGCTACCAGCACTATTATCAATGACTCTTACATAGTCTGTGTGTCCGTTTTAGGTCACGTTGAGCCTGCCGTCTCTGGCATCATGAGCGGCAAGAGCCTTCTCCTGAAGGTCATTCTGCTCGGTGATGGAGGTGTGGGTAAGAGTTCGCTGATGAACCGCTATGTGAGCGACCGTTTCGACTCGCACTCGTTCCACACCATCGGCGTGGAATTCCTAAACCGCGACCTGGAAGTGGACGGGCGTCCGGTCACGCTGCAGATTTGGGACACTGCGGGCCAAGAGCGCTTCAGGAGCCTGCGCACTCCGTTCTACCGCGGTGCCGACTGTTGCTTACTGACGTTTGCTGTAGACGACGCACAGAGCTTCCACAACCTCGGTGCCTGGAAGCAGGAGTTTGTGCGCTACTCAGACATACGTGAGCCCGATCGCTTCCCCTTCGTGGTACTCGGAAACAAGGTGGACAAGGTTGAGGACGGCGAACGGCAGGTGCTCGCGGAGGAAGCGCGCGCCTGGTGCCAGGAGAATGGCCATTGCCCGTACTTCGAGACGAGCGCGAAAGACGACACCAATGTAAGCGCTGCCTTTGAGGCCGCTGTCCGCGAAGTGTTGGCCTGCGAGGATCACGTCGATCACACTTTGCTCGGAAGCACTATTGACCTGCACGGCAATCGAAAGGCCCCGCGCTCATCCTGCTGCTGAGGATCTCGCTGAGATTAATGGTATCAAATGGTGTTAACCGTCTAGATGCTCCTCATCTCTGCCTTCTCCTGCAAAGGTCAATGTAATGGAAAGGGAGTAGATGGAGTGTGTAGAGTCTTGACTGGAGGATTAGGCTTATTTAGGTACAGATGTTAGAGATGTACTCATTCAGAGTCACTGGTACAATATTTTTTGGTTTGCTTTTCTGCCTACATTTGCAAAAACAGTATGATTGAGGAGGGCTGTCTGGTCAATTTAAGGTTATATGGGACTTAATTGAGTAAGATCTATATATGTGTGTGTGTGTGTGTGTGTGTGTGTGTGTGTGTTTTTAAAAGGCACCACACTGGAACATCTAAGGATAAAACATCTCCGCTGTGTCACATTAACCTTCTGAATGGTCCTAATCTCTGCCTTCACTCACAAAAGGGCATTGCTACGATAAGGATGCAGTATAACCTTGACTGTATATCCTTGCTGGCTTGATTAAGAAGAGAAATTATACCCATAGTACCGACGGTACTCTGTAGGACGCTGTAACTCGTTCCTGCCAAAGGCACCTGTTCTGCACTGGATTTTCTTGGCTTTCTTTTCCTGGAGGTCATGAGGCTCCTACAATCTTCATGTGGGTTCCTGCTTGTGTTGTGTTTTTATACAGAATTCCCACTTCTGTGTTTGTATAGGGTTCATCGTATATCACGGTTTATGTATCTAAGTGGAAGACTGTTGTTTTAATTACCAGTCATAAGGCATTTTTAGTTTCCGTTCTCTTTACCAGGTACGAATGTTAAGGTACTGTTAGTGCTAGATGATCTATAAGGATGTTGCCTAAGCATGCACCAGCTCTCTTACACTAAAACGAAGGGCTGTTCGCTTAAAATCTGCGGCTGTTTTTACAGTCCGCATTCACATTCAGTCCTTCTCATCAGAGCCTAGTAAAATATTAAGAGTCGGTCTTAAGTCAGCACTAAATTGTTTTTGTAGCAGTTAACCATCAGGAGTACATGTGCTCTGGGCCAGCAGCTTTATGGCTCGTTGTTTTGCTGCCTTTTACTTTTAAATGGCAAAATAAATAGAAATCTTTCTCTTGCTAATCTGAATGTGGAAAAAAAAAATACAACCAAAGCACATCTGCCCTGGTGTCTTGAACTTAACGTTCAGTGTGTTGTAATGGATACTTGTGCACAGTCCTGTATTTTCAGATATATTTGGTACAAAAGATTTTGCTATTGTTGGTGTTTTAACATTTTATTTCCCCGTCCCCATTCGCAGGCCTACATGAGACATTGACCTCTCTTTCTTAGGAGTAAACCAGATATGATAAACATTTTATCATCTACTATTGCTGCCTATGTTTAAGCAACAGATGTAGCTCATTAGTCCGTCCTTCCATTCAAAGTTTACTCCCCCAACTTAAAAAATAAAGTGGCCATCTCGCATTAACCTGAAAGATGGCCGTCGCCTTTGCCTGCGCTTGCATGTAAACTCCACAATGCTTTACGCTTTCCGTCCCGCTAATGGTTTTATGTAGCAGCCGATATGGGTTGCAGATCAGTCCAATTATCTCTGAATCTTTATGACAGATGAAAATGGTTCACTGTGAAACAGCATCAGTTCCGGCGCTGTATTTCCTCTCACATTGACTACATAAAGCTCTACCAGTATTTATACCCTGTATTGGAAGATATTGAACTGCTATGGCATTTTAAGTTGAGGTACCTGAATACGTTCACTGTGATTTAGATCTTGTTTTATTATTTTGCTTGGAGTTCATTTTTATTCGTTATATAGACGTCGCATTCTACTAGAAGTTTGTGTTCCCGTACTTATTGAAATGACTGTTTGATTGCTTGAATGATTCTTTTAAAATAACTTTGTTCAACAAGTCCTAGGATTATGGTACATTACAATAAGTCATGTTTACTGTTAACGTCTTTTTTTTTTTTTTTGAGTACCTCACTATGTATCAATTGCATATTTCTTTACAGTTATGAACAAGTATTGCTTTGTAAATCTGCTACGCCTCCAACTATTTATTATTGAACTGACTGTAAACAGTGGCTTGGAAACTAAATGTCATGCTGTAGGGGTTGCACTCGATGTTCCCCAATATGGCTATAATGTGCTACAACTTAACTCCACCTGCACATAGTTTTTCCTTAAATGTACTTTTAAATGAGCTCAATTTGTGTAATGATTCCTGAGAACACGGGCGTGCATCTCCTCAACCATGCAGCCCAGTCTATCAGTCTCGGCAATAAAGGTGGTCAAGGCTACTTTTGTTTACAAACTAAATGAATTCAGTTGGCAAATATCCAATACTAGTGTGAATAAACCTTTCAACTGACTGACACGTGTGATGTGTATTATTGACAAGGGGAAAAAAAAAATGGTTAAACCCATTTGGAGGACCATCAAGCCATGTATTTTCAAAGGGAACCTTAATTTACAACATAGTTTGTGTATCCAGACTGTAATGTGAGCCTTAAGGTTCAAAAAATAAAAAAAAAATTCCCAGAAACCACTTTTTCTTTTAAATACCAACTAAACGCACCTCAAAATCATAGAATCTGGTATAACTGCTTCTAATAATAGTAACCACTTTTCAACTTTTGATTCAATGTTCCAACTAAACATTTCTTTAACTTAAAGTATTTTGGCTCCACACAAGTCTAAACGTTTCTGGGAAATCATGCATCACAAGGTTTGGTGGCATAAGGGGAACTGATACTGCCGCCGTGGCGATTCGATATCCTGCTGAACAGCGCAAAGCTCTTCTCCCCTTTCACTCTGTATTGCTTGTCTCGGAGCAGAATCTGCCACTTGGCCAGGTGTAGAGAACAGTGAATCTGCCAAAGAGGAAAAAAATAACACGCTCTACATTCTCTACACAAACTCTTCCTGAAGCCTCGTTTCTCACAGAGAACGATACATCTTTTCCGATTTCCTTTATTTATTACCAAAGTCTGCCCCCCCCCCCCATAAGAAAAACCACTCGCCGTATGACTTACAAACACTTCTAACAAATATTGCTAGTAGTATAAAACAACAATTTGATGCATAAAGTGTAAATAAGGATTAGTTAAAAAAAAAAAAAAATAGCTATTTTTTTTTAAAAAGAAGCGTTACACAATAACTATTATCTTCTCCTGATAGTTACAGGGAGGAACACAAATGCAGTAGTAATGCAGATGGACTAGCAGGAGTGTGTATTTGAGATGAACACAACTGACACTAGGGGGAGACCGAGCACCCAGGATGTCCTAGAAAGAAATAAACACTGTAAAATAAGTACAATGTTCAAACTTTTGTACCGGGGGTGGGAGGGAAGTCCATCAGATGCAAGACAGTGTTTCGAGGCAACACTGGATTACAAATGTCTGAACGCATTACAATACAATACTTGGTTTCTGCCTTTTTCTGTTTGCCCATGATTGAAGCTTTGTATTCATCCGAGCTGATTGGTCTGATGGATGCTCGTCCACCCCCTTAGTTTCAAATCAGTGTTCGTCTCAAAGCCAGGCACGGCTCTATTATTCTCTGGACTGTGAGAAAAAAGTGCTGAGGTCACAGCAAGTCAGCCCACACTGGCATGTCTGGACACCATGGTGACCAAATGGGAAAGGTTATCACCATAGTAACATGCTAGTCCATCCCAAATAATAATAATTGAAAAAAATAATAAGCGCTATTCAGTATCTTACCGAATGTCTTCTTATTAACAGTTATTTAAAACAAAATGCATTTATCAAATGTAAAAAAAAAAATAATAATAAAATAACTAAATTGCTTATTACACTACAGAGTAACACTAGACACCCATGCTGGATGGGATTGGAGGAAAACCAACATCCCAGACCGTGTAAGGGATGTTGGCACTTATAGAATTAAAAAAAAAAAAAAAAAAAAATCTATAGGGGGGGAGAGAAAAAAAAAAAAAACGAACAAGTCACACAAATCCTTTATCGAACATCTCGGTACCAAATAGCGTGCAACCCTGTGCTTCCTGTCCATCCGTGGAGAAAAGGCACTATTAAGACATGAGTCGGCACAATATCACACAATGAATCAACAGTCATCAAACAGTCTGTTGTCCTGCCGCCAGAATCCCTCCCCCAAAAAAAGTGTCACCTCCATGGTTCTGGATCTAAATCAATACATGTTGAAGCAAAAAAAACAAAAAAAGAACCTCAGTTGGCCTTGATATAAAGTGTGTCAGTCAGACAGGAAGAAAGTCTTAAGGAGAAACCAAAAGGTGTTGAATTGATAGGTGAAGAAGTTCCTTCTGTCCCTCCATACAGTGCACAGTGGACAGAAACAGCATGGATTGCAGGAAAGGACAGAGTGCTTTAACACCGTGCACCTAAACCTTTCCTCCCCAGATAACGCAGAACAGCGAAATTATAGGTTGTGGAGACCGTGTACGTGAGCTACAGAGAGAGAGAGAGGACACACAAGCAAAAAAAAAAGAACGAGTGAGTCAGGTTGATCACAAAAATATAACAAACTGGTACAACAGCATGACTTCTATTATTTATATTAATGTATATAACAGAAATCAGAAGAATAAAATAGCGATAAACAAACCGTAAATAAAACACACGTATTCTAACAGGACATAACAGCACTATTTAATACCACAGCGAATTCTCTAATCACATTGGTTAGGAGGTGGTAATTATTAATTTTTTTCCCAGTAGTCCTGGCTGTAATTCAATCACAGGTTTTTATTAGTACGCTCATTTAAATGTGTTATGGTTTCTATAGTAATAAAATCATTCACATGGTCTGATCTTAAGGCCAATAATAAAGTGAATACAAATGTTATTTCACAAATTATTATGTATTTCTTTAACATTTATAGCGCCGATGACCAAACGTCTTATATACCGTAATTTCCGGACTATAAAGCGCAGCCAAATATAAGCCGCACCCACTGAATTTGACAAAGATTTTTATTTTGAACATAAATAAGCCGCACTATATAACGTCTACACTGAAACTAATAAACTTTACACAGGATTTAATGAAAGACAGTGTCTATTACACGGCTTGTATATAAACAGTAGCCTACCAAGAAAGTCATTGTTCACTGTCTTTCTCCTTACTTTCACAACTGTTTATTTCGAGGGTTTTGGCATCGTTGTGCGTTTAAAAATCAGCATCGGCGAAGCTTTTCTCCCGATGCCGTGCAGCTCAGAACACAGGTGAAGTGCGTGTTTTTCATGCCCGGTTGTTTTCAGCGTGACGAATGATTCGCATTTCCTGTAGACAGTCCGAGTGAACGGCAGGTCAAACGTCAGAGGAACCGCATCAATATATATGATGTGGTGTGGCCCGATGCAGGGAGCGCATCTGATTTAATATAAAAAGTTTAATTGGTTGAACCCGTTCCGCAATTTCATTGGTCTAATATGAGGCTCAGTTTTTTGCGGCTTAAATAGCCGCTTCATTGTCAAACGTGGCAAAAAGGTAGCGGCTTATAGTCTGGAAAATACGGTAAACGCTTTGTGGGTGAAGTGGATTTGGTTCCCCATGCCATATATAAGAAGTGGTGAAAAAAAATAGGACCCGCTTCATGTTTATTAGTCAAAGACACTGAATAGCTCTAATTGGCATTGAACTGTATTGTACAATAAATTGTGCTATAAGTTTCACTGCAGGATATAAAATAAAACCTGCATTAGTTTTATCTACATAGCTTTCTATTTATTTATTTATTTTCACAGTTGAACCATTTTAATTTTAAGGTTTAGTTTTCAAGGCAAAAATTCTTTTTTGGCCTTTAATAGGAACACATTTGGGCAGAATAATTAGAAGATATACTGTTATTCTTCCTACAGTGGGGAAATAATATATAAATTAAAATAATTAAAATATTAATAATTAAAATAATTAATCTATAATAATTAGTACATTTTCCACATTTGAGAAAATCTTCAGGATTTAGAATTTTGTGCTTGCTGGGTTCTGTGTTCCATGACCAGCTGCAGTTTTTGACTTAAATAATTGTTTAAAGCTACCATATTGTACGTGATATTAGGAAGAAACAAGCTTGTTTTGCAGAGGTTCCACCATTATAAATGTAATTATAGGTAGACATTTAAGTAGGACATTCAGTAATCATTTTAAACGGATATAAATGGCATACGATTCAAATTCGCTGTGGTGGAAGAAGAATAAAAGACTCAGGATTTTGCTAGTGTTGGAAATGTATTATCTTTGGTGGTGGGAAGAGCAACAGTGCTTCATGCTGCTGTGTCACACCACCCTGTTGTTGTTTATGTTCTAAGAGCAAACCCTGTGTCATTTCCTCCTGACCTATCCAATGCTTGTTATTGCAAATGTTTAAATGTTCACCCTGTTATGGTTTTTCACGCCCGTTCTGGCACTAATGAGAGACTCGTGCGCAGAAGAGTCGCATGCAGACGCGTCACAGAGTCCTGACATTCTCACACTGCCGTGAAGTCTGGCGAAATAGTGCAAGACAAATACACTAAAACCGCTGTGCTCTGATGAGAACGCGCAGATGCGGTTGAGCTCATAAATAATGGAGGATCTGAATTCTTCTACACCTACGGCTGCGTTACACCATCCCGGAGACACACGATTAATTGTTCGCAACATTTCAAGCCTTGTTACTCACCAGAGCCAATAACGTAATTCCGGCTCCAGCGAAGGCAGCAATGTAGAGGTCGTAGGTCAAGAAAAACTGCGAAACGGAAAAATGGGATTCACCAAGTCAGAACTGTAAGCGCTAACATTTGATGTCAGATCTGTCTCTGGCAAGCCGTCGAGGCCGACCCTCTGAGGAATCACTATGAGAATAGAATCACATTTTGCCTGCGGGCATCACTTACCTCTCTTGTTTTGCATACATTGGACAAGGTCATTCCACAAGCTTTTCCTGGCACTGTGTTCCATGGAAGTAAACCTGGAGAGAGAAAAAAAAACCCCACAACTTATATAAGACAATGGCAGCAAAAATAACATGCCAACTAGATGTATCAAATTGTATCATGTATCAAATTTATCAGCACCAAATTCACAACAAAACTCAGAACAAATTTCAATAAACAGTCATTTTCCCCAAAAAGTAACCTAACAATTAATTTCCAAAACTTCACTTGGGATGACCATCCTGTTGCAGAACTTTTTTTTGTCCAATAAGTTTAGCAGATTTGTCTGAAGAATACATTTCTTTCGGCTTCTCCGATCAGGGGTCGCCACAGGACTGCGCCACAGCAGTGGTGAGAGCGCCGCATCCTAACCACTAGACCACCAGGGGACTAGTATATAATCAGGATTTCGTTATCGTCACAATGTCTGCAAGTTCATCAGGTCCTGACATCCTCCAAGACAGTTGGTATGAGGTGCCTTTGGTAATAAACCACGTTCGGGTTTCACCAAACATGGTGCTGTCCACACCTTCTGGTCTAAGTCTAAAAGATGCAATTTTGCAAACATAAGCTTCAATCATGATCATGGACTAAGTTTGCTTGAATGCACACTCCTGGGAAGATTGGTAATCGACTGGAAGGCTCTCTGTTTATAAACAATCCCTATTAAATGTAGAATGGTGAATTTCAAATTGCTTGCCGATGGCCTTATAACCCTTCCCAGATGGATGAGCATTAACAGATTAGGGCTGATGCTCTTTCTTCATGGTATGATATAGAGACACACATGAGTCTAACTGCCAAACAATCTGCTTTTAGAGATGGAGATAGTCACAGTTAATCACGCTTAGATCATTTTTTTGTGTATTTCATTAGTAAAATCTGGCTGCAAAACCTCTATTAAAATAAATGAGTTTTTTTTTTTTTTAACAGATTCTGAAATATTTGTAAACCAGTTTTAGAAGTTTACAAAAACAGAGCTCAGTCTGTATCTCCAGCTCAGTCCATCATGCATGAGGACACACACACACACACACACACACACACACACGATCCTAATAATCAGCTAATTTCATACATATTATGGCAGCAACCAAAAGACAACCTTGGAATTTTAATCAGCATTACAAGGGGCCAAATCAAATCCCAGTGCTGTCAGGAGGCAAAACAAGTGTGATAAAGATATTAAAAGCTTTGAGAGTGAGTTCATTACCAAACTGTCTGGCATCCATGCACAGCTGATTAATGCTCGAGGGCGTCTCTGAGAGAAAGTCAATGGTGCGACAGGTTGCAGCCATGTTGTAAAAGAAGAAGACAGGAAGTGCAGAGAAAGCAAAGACCAGCAGCCAGATGATGGCCAGGAAATACGTGATCACAATGAACTGTGAAGAAAAAAATCATAGAGAGACAAAGGATATCAATATCACTGATCTCTCTCTCTCTCTCTCTCTCTCTCACACACACGCACACGCACAATCTATTGGAATTGTTTTAGGTGCTTCCTGTCATTTAAGAAACTGAGTGTTTATATATTAGAAAGAAGAAGGGCAATTTCAAGCCATGGAAAGGACATAATCCTAATAAATTGTAAAAACAAAATTGGTGTTCTTTATAACACACACACACACACACACACACACACACACACACACACACACACACACACACACACAATCCTCACCGTTGTACTGAGACAGCGACCACATACAGTGCTCCTGAACTCGCCAAATGTTTGCTTAGCCACACTGGTTGTGTAAAAGCCTTCAGCCAGCAGTGCAATGCAGTAGAGAAAGAAAAAGCTGGCCAGACCGTAGATAATGTACTGGAAGTACTCAATACTAAAAAAAAAAAAAAAAAAAAGAGACAGAGAGAGAGACACAGAAAGAGGGTGGGAGGAGGTTGGAAAGAAATGTTAATCCTATATATTATCATGGCTGAAAAAGTATATGCATGAAGGGTCTCTAGAGTTCTAGTAAATGGACCAATTTCTGGTCATCCACGGCAGAATGAATATCATTATGGGTTACTCTCAGATACTTGTTATAAAAGGTTCCATTTGGGTTAGACGAAGACATTTCACAGAAGCTCCATAAAAAATCCTACATGAGCACTTCCATTACATGAGCCCACAGAGAATTACATGGCATTTACAGGTAGGCTAGAGTGATGTAGTCCTGCAGGTTGCGGGCGAAGTAGGTCTCGATGAGTCTCTCTGTCTCCGTGAGCGCCTGATGCCCACAGCCGCAGAACAGCGCGATGCCAGAGAAGCAGAGAAGAGTCGCCACTACGGATGTGTAGGGCACTCCTCCCAGGCACCGCATGCAGCACTCATAACAACCTACAACACACAAAGAAACATTTGCTTTTAATCTCCCCAATAAACCGTCTTGCTTGCTATATTACCTTTTAAGAGGTTCACTCGCTTTCCTAAACCTTCATGAGCTATCCACTCGGAAAATACCTCCGGCTTTATTAGGTGCTTAACGTTCCCATTAAAGGGGGTCAATTCATTTACCATTATACAAAGGAAAACCCAAAAGCAGTTTAGTTACCAAAATGATGGCCAGCAAATGATTACAATTTTGAAATCTGAGTAATTATAATGTGGGGATTCATTTTCTGGAACAGCACCTCTAACAATCATTTTTGTATTAATATTATTAATATTTAAACCCTTATTTTTATAGGTTTTCATTAATATATTATTGACCCATTCGCAGGTACTAGACAAAATGCTAAAACATATTTAATCAAGTAAAACATGTAAAGGTTGATATTGTTGTCTCCAGTGTCAGCATGTTGCAACAGTATTAGGAAACCTGTTGTTTCACTAAAACTCTAAAAACGCCGGCATGTTAATTGTTGTATCGCATGACATCACCCTGTCACTGATTTTCCTACATACATATAATAATGTAAAAGGTTTTTTAAAAATGATCCCAGCTCAGCACTTTTATACAATCGTGTTTGTATAAGTTTTGTGTTGTTCTTTGTCCACCAGTGACTCTCCAGTGGTGTCACGGTTCACAATGGTTTGAAAATAGTACAAATGAACACAGAGATTCTATTCATCATATTTTCAAAAAGTGCATATGCGTCCTATGATGAACACTGCGGCATTCACTCGCACCAGCTGGGTCTAGAATACGTCTTATCTTATAGGCCACAAGCAAGCAGGGATTCTTTTTTCTCTCTCTGCATTGTGTGCTGGATTGTAAATATCGGGGCGCACCACAGCCCACAGAGTGTGAGAAAAAAGGGAGGACCAAGGCACCAAGGGAGAGTGGCTCCACAGACAATGCGCTTTGTCTCAGAGCAGCTCGGGGGCACAAGGGCAAGCAATGTTGACGCAAACAAAAGGCCACAGCCACCTCGGCCACAAACAGATCGACTTTTGAAAGATGGCACTGAGGGGAGGGGAGGTTAGGGAAGGGAATGGGATGGGAGGGGAGGTGACGGCTTATGACTGCGAGTGCAGAAAGCCTGCTGGGGGGCTGGTAGATTCTTTCAAGGATGCAACAACAACAACAAAAACAAGAGGAGGTGGTGTTGGAGATGGGACAGAAGGTGCATGGCTGGGTTTCTAATCGGAGGACATTCTCAGATACACACAAAGAAAATCTCAGCTGTTCACATAATTTCCATTCATTCTGCTGTAGAAAGCCCAAGAAGCTTGTAGCCTAGTTCTACAGACAATAACATTTTAATTTAACACTATGTGTGGGAATGAGAAAATCAATGTTAGTGCAGGCAGAAACAAGGGAGCCCCTTAGTCATGATGGTAACTTTACAATTACAGTGAAACTAAAACGACCACAATAAAAGGCTGAAGACTACCAAGAGGTTGTGCAGAAACCCTATCTGAGGGAGAATTTAGTCCAACATGTCATGACTTAAACGTTTTAACGGCTATTACAAGAACATAAAAAACGATCGGACATTCGGTGAGACCCAGATGAGCATGGGTTCCCTTTTGAGTCTGGGACCTTTTACGTTTTTCCTCTTTATACGATCAACATCTGTCACCACTGGCTTGCTCATTAGAGTTACACTTATAAGGGATGAACCTATAGGCATACACTTATTAACATATACATTCAAATTTGATAACATTTCTCTTACTCAAGCTGTTTTAGGACAATGACCACTGTTAAAAGTGTACCACTAAATTGAACTGATTTAAAAGCCTGGTCTCTTTTTTTACTTTATTTGATTCATTTAGTTAACAAGGTTACACAGGATTCAACAGGTTGAAAGAAAAAATTGTACATTACAATTGAAAATATATTAAAATAATACTCTTCTCAAAAGACCAAAATTTATCAATTGTTTGATATATTTTTTTAAATAGTTACAAAATGTTTTCTTGACTCACCCATTACTGAAGAAAGTGGTGTGAGTTTGGCTTGTTGCTGTGAGGATGAGATGAAGTGCAGGGCCTCGCCTCAGTGCTTATTAAAGCTCAGCTCAGACAAAGCACAGAGGACGATGACGGCGGCCGGGATTCGCTTTCAATGTCGCTTTTCAATGGAGTGCACTAGAATGGGAGTCTTTAAGCTCCAGCAGAATGAATGAGGAGGAGGTCAGGGCTCTGTTCCGCTCCGAGAAATTTACCCCAACCACACACCAGAAGCGACACGCATTTGCATCGTATTAGCGCCTCTTTTCTTTTTCTCTCTCTCTCTCTCCCTCTCTCTCTCTCTTTTTTCCCCATCTGGAAATCATGTTTCTTAACAAAGCGTTAATATTTTAGCTTCATGAAGGAAATGTTGGAAACAAAATCAGAATTACATATTATAGTTAAAAATTTAAATGAGTCAAGTGAGAGTTTGTCGTGATTTGTAGTAATTGAATAGCGAGCAATGCCATCTGTTATCGGGGCATTGATAAGTTACTCACAGGTCGTCAGATGACGTCAAGGACTAATTTGCATATTGATTAGCTCGAGTTTTGTAATAATTATTATATATATATATATGTATATATATATATATATATATATATATATATATGTATGTGTGTGTATATAAAATATATATATATTCAAACTTCACGATGTGCAATTCAGGACATTATTATAAGTATAAATACACAAACACAGACAGGGAATGCACTGGGAAATTGAAACTTCTGAAATTTCGAGTTGGCGACCCTGGGCGTCTTCAATTGTTTGGAACCAGTGCGACCTCGCTTCGAACTCCTTGCCATTAGTTATGATCAAGCAGTGGAGTGCTGGCAAGGAGGGTTCACTGTAAAAACCTTTTATAAGAATGTTGATAGTGTGAGTCTGCACAAACGGTATTTCGGCGTGATTAAAAGTTAGGACGTAATGATTGTGTATTGTCTGCTCATGCGAATACAACATGGGTGCGTAATTTAAAAGTAACAGCTCAACACAGCGATGATGCGTGTTGTTGAATGGAGAGGTTGAGGGTTTCTAATGATGGCAGCTCAAACAGCCTCAATATTCTCTGCCTTTCGAACACCACCTTGGGAATTAGCTTTTAAGGCTGAACCCGTTTTTTTGTAATTAAAAGACGGGACACAATCATAACGTCTCTACTGGTAATGAATATATATTACAAACACAGAGGCCACCTCACCCAGGACCAAACTACTTGGTTCTATCAAGCGACTCCAAAAAGACATGCTTTGCATAGAGCACTCCCCTTAATGCAACTTAACCTCAGGGATGAACTGGAATGCTGACTCTACACCAGAACTTATTCAACAGAACTTATACAAATTTTTGCAGATGAAAGGTGCAAAGTCATGCTCCAACCATGCTCTAACATCTAGTGGAAAGCCTTCCCAGAAGATTAGAGTTTATTATGGCAAAAACAGAGATTAAATCTTGAATGGGATGGTCTGAAAGCACATATGGGTGTTATGGTTAGGTGTCCACAAACCTCTGGCCAAATAGTGTGTCTAGGTATATCTGGACAACGAAACTTTAGCAATGCATATCACAAGGTCTCATTAATTGCATAGGAAAAATATAGGCTCTGTCCTTTATGATAATTTGTACTTTGATTGGAGAGTGAATGCTTTGTCTAACTTTTAGTTTCTCGGGATGTGGGCTGAAAAAATATTAGTCCCAACGCACATCTAGGGGATGTTTCACTCTGTGTAATTACCTGACATGACTGTCACTGATTAGCTGTTAAAATCTCTGCACTGGGCTTGTTAAGGCTGATTAGATGTCACCACAGTGCTGTTTCTATCCATTTGGTGTACTTATCTTGCGACCTTTAGTGATGCTGCTGCACCTTGTTCTATAGAAGTCTAAGTAAACTGCTTTAAGAAATTTGCTAACAGCAAATAATTTGAAACAGTAAAGAGCATTGGTTAGTCATTTGGGAGCAGCTATGATCAGTGATTAGTCATTTGGACCTTCGGCTCACACAAATGCAATTCAGTTAGTACACACTGTTGGTGAGTTGACATTTGCGGCATTTAGCAGATGCCCTTGTCCAGAGTGACGTACAAAAGTGCTTTCAGTCTCTAGCAATGAATAAATCTACACTGGTACACTAGATTACAACTTCAGATAAATCAGCCCACAACTCTGTTGAGGGTTGTTTTTAACAGAGCAAACTTGAAAAGTGTTAGTTTAAGTGTTTCAGGAAGAGAAAGGTCTTAACCTGTCACTTGAAGATAGCCAGGGACATCAAGGGAAAGTTAATTCCACCACCTCGGTGCCAGAGAAGAGAAAAACCTTTAAGTATACTTACCTGTATGTACCACCCTGAGAGAAGGTGGGACCAGTTGAGCAGTGCTGGAGGATCTCAGACAGTGTGGTGCAGTGCAAGGTGTGATGAGGTCTTTGAGGTAAGAGGGTGCTGGTCCATTTTTGGCTTTGTAGGCAAGCATCAGGGTTTTAAATCTGATACGTGCAGCTACTGGAAACCAGTGAAGGGAGTGCAGCAGTGGGGTGGTGTGGAAGAACTCAGCCCGGTTGAACACAAGCCGCGCAGCTGCGTTTTTGGGTCATTTGCAGTGGATGAATAGCGTTAAGAGGAAGATCTGCCAGCAGAGAGTTGCAGTAGTCCAGTCTTGAAATGACAAGAGACTGAATAAGCACCTGGGCAGCCTGTGTGGACAGAAATGGTTAAATCCTCCAGATGTAGAGAAGAAATTTACAAGAACAAGCCACATTAGCAACATGTTCAGAGAAGGGCAGTTGATTGTCCATAATCACCCCAAGGCTGTGAGCAGTAGCTAAAAGGGAGAGCAGAGAGTTATGAAGAGTTATCCAGAGATTCTGACCTGGAAATGAATCACCTGGGATGACCAGCAGTTTTGTATTGCTGGGGTTGACCACATTTGCTCTTTCAACTTGTGTCATTAGCAACTATGATGTCAACTCAAGTGCAGCACTGCGTGCCGGACAGTCAGTAATGTTTTCGTTTAAAAAAGCTAATATTTTTTTACTTGGCTCTTTAATTAATCCCAATTCAATTATTTGATTTGTATAGTGCTTTTAACAATAGACAGAGTCTCAAAGCAGCTTTACATAGATCATGTGGTAAGAAATAATCAATAAGTAAAAATAATTGGACAGTCAAATTAAAATTGAGGTGACAGTTAGATAATCTTCACTTGATGATGACTACTGTCAGGCTTATGGTTATATTTAACAATGGGCCATTTAAATAAAATAAAAATTAAATACTACAAAAAATAATGATGTGACACACCATACTGCAAGAAAAATTCAGCATGATCATAAAAAAAAAAAAAGAATTCAGCATGGCCACCAGCTGCCAAAACACATGCTGGTCAAGCTGGTAGACCATCTATGCCAGCTGGTACAATCAAAACCATTTTGAAATAATCGCTACTAATGCTACACCATACACAATTTGTTTAAAGTAAAAAAATTTAAAATAATAAAACATTTATGGTAAGGCAATTCAAAAATCGAATGATTGATCAATTCATTCAAATTATAACTTACCAGTTGGTAAAGATAGTCTCTACCAAATTCATCCACTTAGTCTGTGTATTGGAAGCATATTGGATTACACCATTTTGTGGAGAAATGTGAACTAAAATGATAATAAATTTTTTTTAAATCGGCTTCTCCCATTAGGGGTCGCCGCAGTTGATCATCCGCATGTTTGATTTGGCACATGTTTTTACGCTGGATGCCCTTACTAACGCAACCCTCCCCATTTATCCGGGCTTGGGACCGGCACTAAGGCTTGTGCAACCCCAATGGCTGGGGTAAGTACCCTGACCGGGGATCGAACTCGGGCCGCAGCGGTGAGAGTGCCGCATCTTAACCACTAGACCACCAGGGAGTAAACTAAAATTATAATATATTGTGTAAATTAAAATGATTGGGTTATCCAAACAGCCAATCATGTGAAAGCAGCACTATAAAGTCATACACACATGGAGTAAGTTAATGCTTGCATCAAACATCGGAATGTAGAAAAATTGGGATCTCTATGACTTTAAACATGACAGGGGAGTTGGTTTGGCTATATTGAGCATTTTAGAAACTGCTGATCTCTGAAAGTCTAGAAAAAGACTAAGCGATTTCCTTTTCTAATGTTCACCTCCAGTTTGGGTAAATCTGTGCCTCAGATTCTTGTCTGACAGGAGTGGAAAACATGTGCACTTCTGCTAACCTATCCACCCTCAGGGTTTGATTGTTTGTTCATGCTGGGATGCTTGTTTGCTCTCCGCAGTTGTAAAGACTGATATTTTTAAGTTACTATATCCTTCCTGGTAGCTTGAACCAATCCAGCAATTTTCTCTGAGCTCTCATATGAGCAAAGCATTTTCACAGAACTGTTTTTCTTTCAATGTTTTTTTGTCAAGGTGAGATATCAGTTGGCTATAATCTTGTTTCCTGTTGCATAATCATATCTCATTTCTCATGTCATGTCATGTGTTAAGAAAAATTCAATGAAAAAACAGACAATTGTATTGGGAGAGAGAGAATAGGGATTCTGTCACATAAACAAACTGTTTAATGCATTAGTTACATATGCAGTCAGCATAAATTTCGATTTTGCCCACCCTAATCACCAGGGAAGTGAATATGCCTGAATAATGCCACAAGAAACCAACCATACTGAGTGAAGAATACACTCTATTCTGTATGGCTGCACCCATCCACTATTACAGTTTCTTAAACTCATCTTTATGGCAATACTGTGATAGGAGTCAAGGGTGCCTCAAGGTAGCTTGCTGCCTCTAATATCTAGTGTGGGTTTTGGACAGAAGGAGGTCATGGTTTAATACCTCCTGGGCCTGTGTGACAGCCTATAACACTAGAGGCCACTGGTGTCTCTGCTTGGCTAGAATGAAAACCCGCAGGCACACCAGCCTTTGGCAGATAAGATTTGACACCCCTGGGTTAGGCATTTGATTGAGCTTTTGCTGTACTTCTGTTAAGGCAGATTTCATTCTGCCTGCATTGCATTTGCTGCTGCTTCCAGGCTTCACACTTGTATTGTGTTCTGATCATCAGAATGTTCAGATGCCAGGTTATCAGCAGTCACCCCCAGAGCTGCCTCATTACTCAAGTTCAGAGACTTAGAAATAGTGAAAACTGAATCAGAAATGGCTTCCTACCCCCCTATAGTGCACTATAGTATATTTATCCCTGACAGTCAATGTAACATGTAGAGAGCCATTTTTGAAATAACCATACTAGCTCGATTTAAACTTTTCATCCAATTACAAGCAATGCACAAATCTAACTACTCTGTAATTCTGAAAGTGTCTAAATACATATTGTCATACATGTTGTGCAAAAAGCGATGTCCACAATAACATACTATGCCAAAGTCGGAGTAAAAGAAATGAATTGTCCTGCACAGAGCTCTGATCGCTACCCCACTGAACTGGGATGAACTGGATTGAAAACCTTCCAACCCAACGTTAGCTCCCGACTTTACTCATACTCTTGCAGCTGAGTAATAAAGTCCCCACAGCAACGCTTTGCAATCTAGGTGGTGAGTAATTATAACAGAAAAAAAGAGAGAAAAGCTCATAGGACATAAATCTGTGGATGAACATGTCAAAAGTCATCAGTAAAAAAATTCCACATTGAATACTTTCTCAACTCTATATGGCTTTTGATAAATATTTTCAGAAAAATAAATGTTAGACTGTATGACAAACAAGTGCTGAAAGACATTTTGTAGCAGCAGTATTGTGCTGTACTATGTACTGCTTGCTTGCAAAGCTTTGCATGATTCATATGCCTCAGGACAATTCACAGAGATAATGCCATGTTGGTAGACAATTCCATTGTCATGCTGTTGTGTGTTCTCAATGTCACTGACTACTGTTTTCAAATAGCACGACATCGAAAAGTATGTCACAATATTTACTGTACAACATGAGCCATTTTGTTTGCAGTTTCGGAGGCATTCGAAAACTTTATTTAATTGTTTCAATTTAAAATATTGTATTTGTTATGTAAATGTTTGAGTTGGAATTTGCCATCTTTTCACTGTGCATGTTGTAACTGAATATGTTTTCAACTGAAAAATTCTATGACAAGGGTTGTTCTACAGAAATAAATATACTCAACAGGGACTTGACAGATAAACAGCAGGTAGCAGTCTGCCTCACATTTGCAAACGACTGTAAATGATGATCTGCAATTCTCATCACACAATTACCACAAAAGATGCAGTGGGTTATGATTTAAAATAGCATTTGCTTTTCTGAGATATGAATAGAATGCAGTGGCAAGGAAAAACTGTGACTTTATGCTTTGAGAGTATTTTGATATAGTCCTTCTTTTCCCCAGATCCCCAAATATGGGATTACTTGATTTACCAATGGGCTCTGACAAACATCCCTTACATTCCTCTGTTTTGTAACCTTTTATTTTGCAAATTACTATTATAAAAATATGCAACAAAGAAAATTCCCTGCAATTTAACTTTTAAATCTACCATAAGACCTGTTTTTTTTTTTTACCAGTCTCCTGGATTTTGTAGATCTATTACTGAATAGAAAAAATGTCAGAATTTTAGATTCGAGCTCATGACAACAACCAGGAAGATGTGGCACAGCAGAACTGTGTTTAAAATATATCATAAAATAGCATTCAATGCTTTGGGTCACAAAAGATCTTTTTCATTTGGCAAATTGATTCTGGAATGCTGCTTTATAGGTAGAGGTCACAACAAGAAAGCATTCTGATTGACCACTCTCCTCCAGGCTCAGTGAATGATTGGATAAGGATAAAAATGATGTAAATCATATGCTATGGTCTGGGCAGTCATCAAATCTCAATCCAATTGAACACCTATAGGAGATTTCTGCCCTCTCTACCAAGTTTGAGCGCTCTCTACCACCATCATCATCATCAAAACACCAGCTAACAGAACATTATTTTGAAAAAATGCCTCAAGCAACCTTCCAGAGAATCTATGTCAAGGCAAATTGAAGCTGTTCTGACAGCTTGTGGTGGCCCAACACCTCACTTAAGGCACTTTGTTTTCCCTTTAATTTGTCACCTGTCTGGAGCTGTATCATAAAGTAAAAGTACACATTGAGGCACTTGGCTGAAGGGCTCAAACTTTCACAGTCGGAGATTAGGAAAGGACTTTCAGTAGTGTCCTTTGTTGAAAGCAAAACTTAGTTGATGGAAATCCAGCAGTATTCAGTGCATCCTAGCCTAACAAATCATGTAAATTTTTTAGGCATTCATAGAATTAATCCATATCAGAAAAACAAAACATGTAGACTCAACACAGGAGCAACTGTAAAATAATTTGATGAGTAGTAGGCAGGAAATATTGCAAAACATTGCATTTAGAGAGAATGAGAGTCAGAGATTGTGCTTGGTTTGTTTGTGCAGAAAGCAGAAATGTGTGTTTTCTTTGTATTACTTTGGTTTCATCGCTGTATCACATTTGCTTTTGGCAACAATGTGATTACTACCATTTATGCCTATAAAACATTATTTAACTGAACTGAGGTCTTGAGAGAGAGCGAGAGAGAGAGAGAGAGAGAGAGAGAGAGAGAGAGAGAGAGAGAGAGAGAGAGAGAGAGAGCAACGAAAGCCTAGTGAGCTTGAGTATTGTAATTTCCAGGATGGATTCGGATTGGGATCCAGCAGTGAGATCAGCAGATGTGTGGCTTCAGGGGTGACCAATCTTACTGTATATAGAAAGGGTCTGTGTGAGTGCAGGCTTTCATTCCAATCATTGAGCTGCCACACCTGATTTTACCAGTTTAATCAGTTGATTTTGGCTTTTAATAGACTATCAGGTGTTGCTTCTGTTTGGTTAAAATGAAAACCTGCACCCAGTTCCGGTCCTTTCTGGATAATTTTTGTCAACATTGTGTTTATGTTTACAAGTACACTCTTGTTTATAGTTGTCTTTAATGTATAGCATAATATACAAAAGGTTACTGGTCGTATTTTGTGTTTTGTGTTTCTGCCCTACACTGTCTTGTATTGTCTTTTGTCTTGCACTCTTTGCACTCGGTTGTACACGATGCATTTTATGTGGCTAGTACAACTCTATTTAGTCCTTAGCTCTGTGTTCTGTATGTAGCTCTTTGCTGTGTGATGTAGCTCAGTGTTGATTAGCACCAGGGTTCTGAAGAAACACTCTCTCATTTCATTGTGTACTGCATCAGCTAAATATGGTTAAAATGACAATAAAATCTTCTTGTCTTGATCCCTGGGTGTGTATACAAACTTTGAAAAGAGCAACGAGGCCACCACAGTAACTATATAATCCATATGTTATTGATACAGACATTTCATGTTTTCAAAGATCTTTCCCAGATTTGCATTGTCACATGTTTTTCTTTTCATGAGGTAAGCGTTAAGATTGAGTAAAGATCGATATCAGTGGTTACATTCCATGTGCTCTGGTCTACCTGTCAAGACATTGATTATAAATTAATTTCTTACACTGACAATTAATATATTGAACATTTAAATGGGAGGTTCAGCTAAAGCAAGGAAATGTCAGTTGTTTTTTTCATCTTTTTTGGGTGTATGCACTGCTGAATGTATGATAAGCAATAATGCAATCTTCATAGTGAACTGATATAACCTGATATAACTCACCACAATACCCCTGAAATGCCAGAAATGCAGTCATGCAAAACTGCATGCAAGCACAATGTGCACAATTGGCTCAAAAGTTTGAACTTATGACCACTGGATTACTATTTAGCGAACCTGAAAGAGAGAAAGCTTAAGAAAGTTCAGATTGCAACATGTTTGTGGGAATACATACATAATACATTACACTTTTATGGCATTTGTACATGGAGGGAGAAGGAAGAGTATCAAATGACAGGGAATACAGTGACAATACGTCATTTCTCAACAGCCAACGAATGCCCCAGTGTTCTCCAAAGCAGCACACTTTTTTAAAATGAAAAATAATCTCCTTTGTGGCAGCAAATACCTGACATACATCAATTATTTTTGGAAATTTGAGAAAGTTCTAATCAAAGCCTTAAAGGATTAGAAACTCAGTGTCTGGCTGGTCTCTTAGAGCATTCAACCCTCACAGCCGCCCACGGCACAACGGACCGCTCCTTTAATCACTGACCAATAAAGCTTATTGTTTGTTAATAATTATCCACTCTTTCTGCACTAGCCCAATCCAAATGTTTGACCTCAAGGAATTATTGAATATCAATACCCTTCATCACTTAGAGAAACATCTGTTTAATTTGGGTCAAATATCTTTCATTAATTCATTAATTTATCTTCAGCACCTGATTAATCCATGTCAGAATTAATGACTACCGATCAGGCATAACATTATGACCACCTGCCTAATATTGTGTTGGTCCCCCTTTTGCTGCCACAACTGTTCTGACCCATATAGCTCTAAAAGCATTAACTTCTTCAGCAATTCAAGCTACAGGAGCTCATCTGTTGGATCAGGCCAGCTTTCGGCTCCCCCCATGTGTGTTAATGAGCCTTGGCTGCCCTTGACCCTGTCACCGGTTCACCGCTGTTCCTTCAGTGGACCACTTTTAATAGATACTGACCACTGCAGACTGGAAACAGCAGTTTGCAGTTTTGGAGATCCTGGAAAGAAACTCATATTTACTTGAAATTTATTTAAATTATATTTGATTAAAGTTTCCATGTCTTATTATAATACAACATTGTAATAAAAAAAAAGGGAAAACACATTTCCTTTACTTTAAATATTCCAGTTCATGTTCTATTGTGTGATCTCTTTTACATGTTCTTTTTCGCAAGTGTTTTTGTTTCATGCAAATTATAAAAGTGACCAGAGACATGCATATGGAGAACACCATCATACCCAAGCCACAGAGCAGCAGGAGCCAAGGCAGTTTTGTACAACTCTCTGTTAGGTTATATGGTTTCGGTGGCAGTGGGGGCTCTGTGTCTGGTGGAAAATATGGGGGAACAGTGGTTAGGTTGCACTGCGTGGACATCTCATTGACCAGTATATGAACCCACACTGTGGCCTGAAGAGGTGCAGGTTTCCCGCTATCACTGACTTTGATTAAAAGGTGATGCATACCGTAGTCTTTGCTCACAAGCTGCTGTGCCAGTGTGATGTTCCCTGAGTGTGGATCAATCTGAAATGGGCTGGAATTGATTGGCCTTCTGGCTATAATCTGATATGAAATATCAGAATTCATGCCTGAGTCATGGTCAATAGCATATATTTTGGTGATGATGCTGCCAACCCTGGTATTACGGGATATGGTCTGGCAGGAGAAGTTGTTGCTTGGCAGGAGCACCTGGGGCTGGTTATCATTTACATCCTCGACAAAAACAGTTACAGATGCAGTGGAGGAACGCTGAGGAGTGCCTCCATCTATAGCCAGCAGGATCAGCTCATAATAGTCATGCTTCTCTCGGTCCACCTCACCTGTACAGCGAAGTGCCAACTGGGACATATCTATGGCGAAGGGAACGTGTGTGCCTAGTACTTGCATATCCACCACTTTTCCATTATCTCCCTCATCTGGATCCACAATTCCAATGTTTCCAACATGAGCTAGGTATGGAATACCTTCAGAGATGAAGAAGACTAAGCGTGGTGTGACAAAAGTTGGCGGGTTATCATTTTGATCCAGGACCTTTACGGCGACCGATGTAAAGGTCTCTAGTGGAGGAAAACCATTGTCCCTGGCCAACAGTGTGAGAATGTATTCTCCCTGTTGTTCTCTGTCCAATGATTCTAAAGCAGACACTACACCTGTCACTTCATCAATATTAAAGATAGCAGGGTTATTATGTATCAGCCTGTATGACACTTTGCCATAAAGCTGGCTATCTGCATCATTTGCACTGACTTGTAGTAAAGAGATGCCAGGCTCATTGTTTTCCTCTATCTCCACCTGATAATAAGTCTCCTCAAACTGTGGTGCATTATCATTCACATCTTCAATCTCCACTTTTATCTGTTTCTTTGCATGCACATGTTTGCCTTGGGCTTCTCTTATAACAATAGTAAGAAGGTATTTGCTACACAGCTCAAAATCTAGTGGCTTTAAGGTTGAAAGTAGATAGTTGCCTGCTTGGGCTTTCAAAGTGAAAGCTGTGCTGTCTTCCTCTAAGGACAGAACTCGTTGGATACTTGAGACGTCGCTCAGCTCTAAAAGAGCCAGGAGAGTCGGTGGCTTATTCTCCGGTAATATTATAGTTTGGTTTCTATACTGTGCCACATACTTGATCTCGATAGTTGGCTCTGGGCTACGTAATGGCTGCAGATATACAGTTACCTGAGTTTGCTCGACAGGACAAGGTGGGCTATTCACAACCACTTTTAACACATGTTCCTCCGGGCTGTCTAGCTTCATATCCATAGCTATACTGATCCTGCCTGTGTTTCTGTCCAGGTGGAAAAGTTGTTTGGCTCGATCGGAGATCTGGAGACTGAAGGAGTAAGTGATCTGACTGTTGCTGCCAAGGTCTGGATCTATTGCTTGAACCTGGGTCACTGTTGTTCCCCGGGTCACTCCTCCTGGCACTGAAACAGTGCGAGGGTTATCAGGGTTGAACTGCGGGCACTGATCATCAACATCGAGCACTGTAACAATTAAAGACACCGTAGCACTTAGTGGCACAGAGCCACTGTCCACAGCAACAAGGACCATGCAGTGCTCGTTTTGAGTTTCACGGTCCAGCTCTCTTTCAACAATCAGCTCAATTGAAGAACTGTCCTGAGCCACTGTGAAGAATCCTTTAGCACCTTCTAAATGATACCTTATCTGCGCATTACTACCGATGTCCTCGTCCTGAGCTTTGTCATCTAAAAGCACCCTTATTCCAACACTTGTATCCTCTGGAATTTTTAAACGAATTTCAGTTGTTTCAAAAAAAGGAGCATTGTCATTTATATCCTCCACGATAATAGTTATCTTAATTAGTTCTTGTTCAGGGCCCACTAGGGCATCGGCTGCGATGGTACAGTAGCCACCCTCCTGTGATGGACACAGAGTCTCTCGGTCAATCATCTGATCTGTCGTGTACACATCCCCAGTTTCCTCATTCACTTGAAAATATGATCTTGCAAGCAGCTGGTATGGTGGAGAGTACGCTGTGCTTAGGGTGCCTATCCTAATTCCTTCCGGTCGTTCCTCCAGTGTCGAAAGGGTCAGAGTGTGGCATATGATCTGTCTGACAGATACCACGAGAAGCACTTTCTAAAGAGAACCAAAGAAAGTCTTTAGCAGTCTGATGTAAACAACACCCCATTTTCCATATGAAATGTTTAACAGTTATTCAAAGTTTAAAGGCACAGTCCTTAGGATAAAGCGTAACAGTGTATAACAGACAACACTGTGCACTCCATATGTTTGAATTGCACAAGTCAAAGTTACAACATTTTAAATGATCGTATAACATCTGTAGCTATACTTTTTTATCAGCTTTACCAGTAGTGTTTGTTATATTTGTGGCACTTACACTTGCGATTGGCTCTCGAAAACATCCACAGACATTTTCAATGCAGAAAAAGAACGTGTATATCTGAATCACTTGTTTTCACAAAAGAACGCTGCATATTTTACTGTAGAATATTAGAGTATAGGTTTGTAAATCTCTCTCTTGATGAAGACAATAAAGAGACATATAAAAATACACCTTGTCTTTCTATATTTATTACCACTAAATATAAATTATATACAGTTTATGGCTCCTAAATGAAGAAAAAATCGAATCGTTTTTACCATCACGTTGTAAATTATTTTTAAATAATTATATAAATTGTATTCGCATTACAGTTATATCCGACTCCTTCAGCCACATCATCCCTATTAATTCATAAACCGTTCGAGTTTTAGTATAGTTCTGCATTTAAACAGTTCATTTATTTAAAGAAGACGTGTTCCTAATATAGTTTTAGATATTAAAGTTCTAATGTTGTAAGTCGTTTTACTTCTTATACAATACTGTTCCTGCATGCACACCTTATCTCAATGAGCATGTTTAACAAGTGGGTCTGGCAGAAAGACAGCCTTGTAGAAAAACTAAAAAGCATTTACTAGGACACCCTGGGACAAAATGATTTGAGACAAAAAAACAACTCTCTGGTACTTATTTCCTAAACAAAAATAAGGGTGGATAGACAGTGCATAAACAACTCACCTGTAACAGACACACCATGTTCATAGTTCCGTGAAACGCAGGTCCTCATTCTTCATGTGGTTGCGAGCTGTGTGGAATGAAACATGAGTGTGACTAAGATTTCTGAGGGAGGGAACTCTTTAAACTGCCAAATGCAAGTAAAAGTTGTAGAATAAAACCTGTTCTGTCAATCTTCACACTCCTTTATACGGATTCTTGCTCATGTTTATGCTGCCAAAGTAGTTTAATTCAAGTGAAAAAAATTATTCTGTTACATTGCACACAATTGATATACCCCCTCCTCTTCACACACGCACACACACACACACACACACACACACACACACACACACACACACACAAACAATCATTATGAAGGCGTTCCATTGCTATAATTATTAATATGTTAATTAGTACTCTGCCTAATGAATATAACCCAAGCGTTTTTCAATTTCAATTCCGTTTTATTTGAGCAGCACGACAGCAGACATGGTTCCTTTGCAGCTTCAGAAATCTGGATGTAGATTTTGATCCCAAATGAGCAAACCAGAGGTAAAAGTGATAAGGAAAAACTCTGTCGAGAATGACATAAGGAAGGAGACTTAAGAGAAACCATACAAAAAAAAGCAAAACTTAACTGAATGACATAAAAACAATTACTTTTCCTACAATTATTTACTTCTAAATCAAGAAAACTAAATGTACTGAATGGGTGTACATTATGAGCAGTACAGTCTTTATTATTACTATGGTAATCAGGTAAGATTATTTACTGAAGAAATGGTAAACCTGCAGGATTCGTTATTGAATTTGTGGAATATATATAATGTACATTATGTATACAGGGTTTAAAGTATTACGTGCATACACTCACCATTCACTTTTTTAGGAACACCTTTACACCTGCATGTGCATGCATTTATCCAATTGGCCGAGCATTGGGCATCAGTTCATGCAATAAATTATGCAGATATAGATCAAGATCTTCACTAAAAGTTCACAAGAATCATCAAATCGAAATAAATAAATAAAAAAAACACTGCAACTTTGATCATATGATGTTTGATCATTTCATGTGAGATCATGGGATGTTGGTGTCCGATAGACTGGTTGAGGTATTTCAGAATCTTCTGATCTCTTGGCAGATTCACACACCACAGTTTTTAGAGTTTATACAAAATAATGTAAAAAAAAAACAGAACCTTCTCTGAGCGGAGGATCTGATTACTGAAACCCCCTGCCGATAAGGAAGAAATTAGAGCCTAAATTAGAGCCAAAGTCTATAGTGGTCTTTACAATCGTGGTGAGCAGAAAAGCATTTCACAATGCACAGCACATCAGATCTTGAGGTAGAGAACAGCAGAACACCATATCAAGTTCCACTCCTGTCAACCAAGAATAAGAATCTTCACCATCGTGTGCACAGAGTCACTCAAACCAGAAAAAGGACAGGTGCGTGTGTTTTCTTAACGGCCCTGTTTCAACAGGCCTGCGCCCATGGGCTCAAGATAACTGCATGAATCTTCACGTTCCAATAATGTGAACGCTAAGTGTAATAAACAGTATTGACTACTTTTACACTGCCCTCTAGTGTATACACTGGCTACTACACCTAGCCAGGTAATACATGAAGTAGAGCTTAAGGTAACCTAAGTGCATGTCTGTGTTTTAGGTGCTTATTGCATATTAATGACGTATGATATTGCTCAGTCAATTGACATCTATGAAATTGCTAAATCACTGACATCTATAAGCTGGTAAATACATAAAGCTGGAGGTAGCAGAGCTGAAGATGTTGAGATTTTCATTGGGGGTGACGATGATCGACAGAATGAGAAAATTTGCTTATTTAAGGGAATGTGAATATAGGACGTTTTGGGGACAATGTGAGAAAGTCCTGATTGAGATGGTTTGGACATGTGCAGAGGAGGGACAAGGGGTACATCGGTAGGAGAATGTTGAGGATGGAGCCATTCAGGAAGGAAAAGAGGAAGACCAAGAAGGATGTTTATGGATGTGGTGAAGGGAGACATGCAGGTAGTTGGTTTGAAAGAGGCAGATGTAGAGGACAGAGGAGTATGCAGACGGACGATCCGCTGTGGCGACCCCTAATAAGAGAAGCCCAAAGAAGAAGAAGATACACACATAATATATATATATTGCCATTGGGGAAAAGTAGAGGTCATCACAAATAGAAAGGAGGACTAGGTGATGGACAGGTGTCCACAAACCTTTCGCCATGCCATGTATTTTAGTTAAGGGTCATGTGACTAATCATAATCTATTGATTCATTCCATTTGCATAAACTGGCCTAGCATTTGATACAAGGGGTGCCACTGTTAATAATGTGATAAACTGATTACTTTAATCATTTAATAAGAGTGAATCAAATAGGCTTCTTAAAAATAAACCATTAAAATGTGATCTGCAAATAGCACACACAAAATATTTAGTACAATTTAAACAGACCCACTATGCCAATAAGAATATTAAATTCAATTATTTTGTACACTTTTGACTATTAGGTGACTATTATTATTATTATTGAGTTTATTCATTGAAATAATGAATTTAAGTTAATTAAATCTGTTTGAATTGGATAACAAACAAAATTAAAAGATGAATTTAAATAAGTGACTCTATTACAGTTAAGTGATAAGTGAATTTATTACAATTACAATTCTCAGCTACAGACATCTCTATACTTGATCAACAGAACTGTTGCATACTGAGCTGCTGTATATACATATTATAGTATTTGTACTTCGTTACATCCCATGTCTGCACTGGGAACACCTTTAGGAACTGTAATAACTTTCAACCCCTCAACATGAATTCCAGTGCCCTTTGGATCACTTGTTTAAGCTCCTTTCCTGCTCACAATAACTGCTATTACAAGCTGTTCAATCCCTGTCTGTTCTCCTGCCACATTTAAAAAGCAGAAAGTCTTGATCTGAAAAAATAAAAAATTTAATAGTAAAAAATATAAATAAAAATAAGAAACAATACAATTTTCTGAAAAAAAAATACACTAATACATCTGGTATAATTAAATTATGATGACATAGATGACATACATTGAATTATCTGATGACATCCATGTTTCCCAAGAAGTTTAATAATGCAGTGGATGGCCACCTCTCTTGCATTATTAACAGAACACTGCTCATCTAAAGAGAAATGAATGAATCATCTATCCTTCTTGAAAATATTCATTTATATATATACATAACACAGTTTTTAGTTTGATCTGAAATAACACATTTGCTCAATTGACCTTTTATTATATGTTATTATTAATAATGAATGATATTAATCTATGTGAAGACACTGATCATGCTAATGATTTCTCATAATAATTATCAACAATAATTTAACAAAGTAGGAAACAGCTATTTTTTAGAAAAGGCTAATCATGTGGTCCTTGCGGGCTACCTGGTGCCTGTGGGCACCACGTTGGTGACCCCTGCCTCAGAAGACAAAAACAATTGACTGGTGTAGAAGGAAATGAGCTTTTCTGCTCTGAAGCCTATAGACAACTGTAGACTCCGATTCTGAGATAAAGAAGCTGTTGAATAGCTTTGAAACTGATGTGAACTGACCATAAGAATAAGGAGTTAAAATACTTAGATACTAGATATAACTACATTTATTATACTTATTATTGCTGATATAAGTATATTTATGTCATCACTATAAAATAAAGGAATAAAAAGACGTTTACTGAAAGAAATGAAATAATAATTAATTCATCAAAACCCCAAACAATTAAAGTGCATTCCTTTCAGGGTAAGTAGAACAAATATACTATATTAAGCTACATTTTCTTCAAGAAAACTTATAAGCTTTCATGCTCTATTAGGAGCTAAAATCAGGAAGCTACTAGACAAGATTAAGGCCATGGTGGGGAATCTGAGAGACAAATTTCAATGTAGATTTCTTTTACTTTTGAACAGCATTTTTTTATGATTACTATTATGATTTATTTACACATAATGCTGCTGATTTCATGTGTGAATGAGAGGGAGGGCAGTGGAGTGGTGCGGTTGAAGGGGGAAGAGGTGGAGAAGGTGGAGGAGTTCAGGTACCTGGGGGTCAACAGTGCAAAGTAATGGAGAGTGTGTTAGAGAAGTGGAGAAAAGAGTGCAGGCAGGGTGGAGTGGGTGGTGAAGAGTGATAGATTTGTGATAGAAGAGTATCTGTGAAACAACAGCAACTGTAAAATTACATCAATTTCAGTGTTTTCAGAGCATTCTTTCTTGTTTTTCATTTGTTCCAAGAGATTCACATATAATTTAGTCAATTATAAAAGCCCACTTATTCTTATGTATATGATATGATAATTATTTTATTAAAGTAAATTCATGTATATATTGTACTTCCATTCCAAATTGTCATTCTTCGTTAAAAAAAAAACAAAACACCAATTTTGCAAATACTTGTCATACCCTCCACAACTCAGGTTTTCCGTCACTCTCGCCGTCTCGGTTACGTCAGAGGAAAACTGCGCCCTGATTGGCTGAGATCTTCCTTTCCAAGCTCAGAGTGGAACACCGCTGCTCGGAGACAGTAATGGGCGGGGGATGTGGTTGTGTCTTTTTTTTAAACAACCAATCAAATCACGTTTTTTTTTTTTTTTTTTTTTGACAGCGGCTCCGCCTTCCTGCAACATGACGTAGTGGCTCAGAGTGGTATTTTACTCAAATATCTCACTCAACTTTTTTTTGTTCATCTCCCATTAGTTACTTTCTGAGGCTCAACAGTCAGCATGTCGACCTCACCCTTCACAGGTAAATCTATTTCTTCTTCATTTATTGGTTGATCTTCAGTGTATAGAAATACATTTTAGAATTTCATTCGATTTATTGAAATGAAAAAAGAGATTTAATATAAACAAGTGAACTTATTCGATTTTCTTCGCATTTTTCGCATTAATTGATTATTGAATTCCAATCATATTATATATACAATAGTTTACTTTTTAAATTATTAGATTATAAATATTATTTTTTAACCTCATTATAAGTGTATTGTTATCTAGTGATTGACTCATTAATTGTTGATCAGAAAACCAGGTCACACACCGGTAAAGCAGAAGTGTTGCTACAAAAAACTTCCCCCTACAGTCTATGAACTTTTTTTTCCCTCTGAACGTGGGTTTGAAGTGAATGATTGGTTTTATAAAATGACCCCTCTGCAGACTTGGACAGTGAGATGGGGGAGCTCCTGGATGAGTTCGAGGCCGTGGTGGAGGAGATGTCAGTCCCGCAGGTGAGCGCGCGCGTGGCGGAACTGCGAGGCGGCTACGGGGACGCGGTGACGGACAGCGGCATCGAGGATGCGGATGACGGTGAGCGCGTCACTCCATCAGTGTGTGTGCACTTGTACGCGTCTGTTGTGTTTCTCACATCCCGTAAGGGTACAAGTGCGAAATAAACAAAACATTGAACTTTTTATTCATTTAGGTAAATAAATAACTTTTTAAAGAGAGTTTTCTATTGTTTCACACAACTGCACGTGAGATTATCCTCACGCCACGCAAACTCTCGCGAGAACCCACGTGGTTACACGAAACCGGGAACCGGTTCTTTTCTGAAATGCAGAAGAGTAACTATAATTAAACATTTAAAATGCAGTAAAATTAAAATGTCCCAAATGAAAAAAGTCTCATTAATAAAAAGTCTTGCACCTGAAACAATAAAGTGATGTTAATGTTCACACTAATGACCTGCTTTCATCTATATATATACCTTAAAGGAAATAAAAAAACTAAAGAAGCCAAAACAGTTAGTGTTTTTTTCCTGTCAGATTAAGTAAAACAAATAGAATATATCAAGCAAGCCTTTTTTTCTACAGTATTTTTTGTCCAGACATGAAAAATGTAAGCTTTTATATTCTTAAGAGTCTGAAACTGAAATCATGGAGATTCAAGGTGAAGGAACCGAAAGACAAATTTTAGATTAGATTTGCAAGGTAATTTTCTTTCACTTTTCACCGACGTTTTAATGATTACCATTATATTTAATTTCCACACTAATGCTGCTGATATCTCAGATTCATATCTTTTAAAATGATATTGCTCACATACACGAACAATCTATGTATGAATAGAATTGACATTAACCAGAATTTACTTCTACACATGTAGGGAAATATAACACATGGGATACAGAGTTGTTTCATGTGTGACCCCGGAAAAACCACACGCTTTAATAGCTCGAAATGTGAAAATAACACGTGGGTTTCTCACTGACCAAAACCACTAAATGAACCGTTGTTCTGTATCGTTGGTATCAGTCTGACAACAAACAAATGTACAAATGGGGTTTTTATGGATGAGGTTAAGGGTATGTAGAGTAAAGAATAAAGAATAGCCTTTAACGGGGAATGGTATCCTCTACTACTGTGACGTCATTCTATTTTTTAGATTTGGAACATCAAATCACTTGTCTGTGTGTATGTGTGTTTCTCAGCTAGTGAACCATCTCAGGCAAGCAGCTTAAATGCGAGTGTAGAAGAGCTCAACACCGCAGGCGTATCGACTTCACAGAAAGGTATTGCTGTTATATTTTAATTTTGGTAACCATCATATTAACACAACAAAGCTGAAGGCTTGTATGTGTGTATATATGTGTATATGTGTGTGTTTGTGTGTGGGGGCTATTTTAGTTTTGTGCAATTGAATACTTTGATGCAACTTTCAGTTTTGTGCTAGCATTTGGCACCTCGGTGTGGTCCATCCCTGTGCATGCAAACCTTTTAATTTTAGTAACTAGGTGTTTGATGAGATGGATTATTATAGAAGCTTAAAATGAATGGAAGTATTTATCAGTAAAAGCCCTTTATCTTGTTACGTCAGGCGACCATTCAAAAAAGGATAAGGCTCTGAACAGTTCCACTTCAAACCCATGCAACACTCAAGAGCTGATCTGTTTCAGGCTAACTGAGCTAATCTCTTAGTGGAGGATGTTTACGATAAGATTTTCAAACCCGATTCAAAGCCGTTTGAACATGCCGCTGCGAATTAGGTTTTTTTGCTATCGAGTGTGGGATTGGATTTTACTTTTCAGTCCCCTCATCCCAAACTGTCAGATTGCATTTCCTCCAGTAGAATATTCCAGAGGGAAATGCATGGGCACTCAGCAGCATTTGTTTTCACATTCCAGAGCACTCCATCTTCTACCCCCTCCTTCACTATGCCTCTATCTTTTATTTCCTTCAGCCAAACTCGGGGACACCTCCGACCTAGAGAGCTTTATCGAGAACTTGGACAAGGAGCTTGCAGGTAAACTAACAGTACCACCACAAAAATATATTTCATGTACACAAATAATGCATATGAGACTTAATTCTAGATACCTCCTGCAAGGATATGTGCAATATTTATACATTTTAGCTTTGTATTAACTTTCCTTACTTTTTTAATAATTCAAGGTCAGCTTTTCTAATGAAGAGTCAATTCCTCACTCAAGTAACTTAGATAATGCAAATGCGGGCTTTTACGCACTGCAGATATACGACGTGGAGATATTTGTTTTTGATTGCGACTCTTCACTGCATGATAAAATATATGGTGCTCATATGTCCCCGACTCAAAAATTAGAGTGCAATCTGCGATAAAGAGTACAGACAGAAATGAAATTTTCATTGCCGCGATAATGGCGCTGCTACTAAATTACCCCAGTGGCTGCCTATCAACAAAAGACCAGTGGTTTTACAAGGCCTGCTCTCAGCATGCCATGCTATCAGTGGGTTGTAGGGATAAGTGCAGATCATGAATCATGTCCCCAGACATCTGGGTACACTTTGAGCATGTTAATCCTTTCTGCCTGCCTCCCCTGTCGACCCGCACTATGACGACTTTATCTTCTTGACAGAGATGTGAACAGACAGGACTCATGTAACTACAGGACAGGAGCCAAGACTATCAGCACGTACCAGCAAGAAGACACGGAAACCTGGCATCAATGAACAAACTGAATCCTCGTCTTGGACAGAAGATTCCTTTGTTGTACTGTGCCCAAGAACAATATTTATGGAAAACAAATTACAACAAAGACATTTTAGCATCAGCAATCTTTTAACCTGTTAAAATGCACCTGTGTATATATATTTATATGTATTACCACAAAAATTGGTATTTTAGGGGTTGGGAAAATGCTAATCAATAGTCCAAAATTGTATTGATTATGAACCAGGACATTACCTCAGCCATTAATATGACTAGATTTATTATGAAGGACTATTTTTGTAAGTCTTAGAAGATTTCAGATGTTCAAATGTTGGATTCCGGCTAAAATCTTTTTTTATATTGATGCTGACTTTATATTTTTTTAACTGTAACACATTTTTTAACGCAGTCAACTCATATCCTAAAAACTCTTTTTTTATTTTCTGAATGCATAAAGATTAATGGCAGCTAATTGTATAGATAATGCTTTATGTTGTATGTACTTTCTAAATATTCATATTATTGCACATAGTGTATTTACACTGAAATTGAGCAATATTTTTTATAGAAAAGAAAACCTGTAAAATAAAATAAAAAAACAAATCTATTTTTAATTGTAAAACGTATTTTTAATTTTTCAGTTACTGGTGTGTTGAAAAGCATTTGTAGTTCTATAAACTACCTAAAATTTGCATGTCTTACTGTCTGATTTATATCACTTTTTATGTTAAACTCTTAGTAATTCAGTATGCCAGCTATGCTTTGTTTGCCTTTGTGTAGACATAGCTACAAGTAAATAAGGAAATTGTGGTTAGTCAGCAGCTTGACAGGAAGTATGTCAGTTGCACTGTTTAAAAAAACTGCACTAAATGTAGTTCCTCACACAGAAGCAGGTGGGGGGTGTAAGGATCTGTATTGCTTGAATAAGCACAGATTGTGCAATAAATAGGCAACAATACTCAACTCTTGGTCGCAATGGAAACAGCCGCAGTTATTCCAAAAAAAGCAGAGGGAGAATTTCAATATTGCAAAACTCTTAATGTCTCAGCTGTATTTTCTATTATGAGCACATGAAGCACATGATGATTGTATCATCCAAAGATTCACCTATATTTAGATTCTCCAAATCCACAATATTTGTACATTCATGGATTGTGTTTTTTCGCAAACAGAACCTGCTACAGTACTTGAGTGCTTTTGAGTGCACACAATTGTAGAGGATGTTTTTTTGGTTGTAATAGCATTACATTTTTCCCTTTATTTACCTTTATTTGGAATGGAAGATCTTGACTGTTCTGCTATACAGTTTTAAGCTCAACCCAGTTAAACACCTTTGGGATGAATTGGAATGCTGACTGCACCCCAGGCCTCCTCACCCCACATCAGTATCCAACAGTACTAACACCCTTGTGGCTGAATGAACACAAATCTCCACAAGCACAATCCAAAATCCAGTGGAACATCTTCTTAGAAGAGTGGCTGTTGTTATAACAGCAAATGGAGGTAAATATGAATCTTATGGTTAGCTTTCTACAAATTTTTTAGTTATAGCGTCATTAAACAAAAATATGTAGATCTGATGACATTCCATGCCCTGAACATCTAACTAGTGGAAACATGCACAGATATGCTCATTAAGAAACTGAGTGAAATTGACTTTTGGTTAGTTTCAATAATAACATTTTGGAAAATGTAAAATTTTTTGCATTAGTCGTGTCAGGTATAGACTACATAGAACTACATAGACTACATTCATATTGTTTTACTCATTTTTATACTCATATTTTTTTTAACACATTGGATTTCTTGCAATTTCTTTTTTCTCAAAATCATTATTTCATCTCTAAAGAGTAAAGAGTTTGTGTCAATGAACAAATCATTGCCATCAGAATAACAAATCTCTTTGTCATTGATCACAAACAAGAGTCAAAATGTTTAGTCATGTTGTCAGTATGACGCAGTTTCAGTATTTCCTGATATAAACTACGGTTTGGATTACAATGAAAAAAGGCTGAATTTCTTCAGTATGGCATCTATGAATTTCAGCAGCACACATTTATTTATTTGATCATATATTTTATTTATATTGATTGCAAGAGAGCAGACAGAATGCATCGTTTTACTGTACTGGTGTTTTTTGTTTCTTGGTTGTTGTTCCATTTTTAGAAATTGTAATTCTGTGTTTTGCTCGGTCTGTATACACTCAACAATTAAAGGTTCACGAGATTCACCTTTGACCTAGTTGATCATTAGTTTATCTGATGCCATACACTCCCCTACATTAGTGACATTCAAGATTCATTTGCACAATTGATCAATTCAAGACACATTTACAAAGAAAAGTTTAATAGAAATTTAAGTTTGACAGATGATGACAACTGGTTTAAGTAATGGAAAGTGTGTTAGAAAAGTAAAGAAAAGAGTGCAGGCAGGGTGGAGTAGGTGGAGAAGAGTAACAGGAGTGATTTGTAATAGTAGAGTATCTGCAGGAATGAAAGGGAAAGTTTATAGGACTGTGGTGAGACATGTGATGTTGTATGGATTAAAGTCAGTGTCATTGAGTAAAAGACAGGAGGTGGAGCTGGAGGTAGCAGAGCTGAAGATGTTGAGGTTGGGAGTGACGAGGATGGACAAGATTAGAAATTAGTTTATTAGAGGGACAGCGCAAGTAGGATGTTTTGGTGACAAGGTGAGGGAGTGTAGACGTTTAGATGTGCAGAGGAGGGACATGGATGGAGCCACCAGGAAGGAGGAAAAGAGAAAGGCAAAGGAGGAGGTTCATGGATGTGGTGAGGGAAGACATGCAGGTAGTTAGTGTGAAAGAGGCAGATGTAGAGGACAGGGTGGTATGGACACGGATGATCCGCTGTGGCGACCCCTAATGGGAGCAGCTGAAAGAAGAAGAAGAAGAAGAAGAAGAAGAAGAAGATGATGATGATGATGACAACTGGTTTAACCATTTTGCATTCAATGAATAATGCAATTAACTGATGCTGAGATGTTTTGGGGGTTAAGACTATTCAGGTGAAACTAGTGTAATATATTTTGATCAACATGACAAACAACTGATAATGTAGGAAACAGCAGACAAATGTGCACATTCAATTAAATGAATGTGCAAAGCATTCGCAATCTGATCAAAGCAACGAGAATTGCTTTTATGATGTGCACAAGTGACTGAACGATGTGGAGGTTCAACAAGTAGTTTTGAGAATATCATTTCTGATCTGAGAAATGCTCCAAAGCAACCATGAAAAACTGTAAAGCTAAGAAATCAGCCAATCATATGATTTTGATTAATTGATTGCTTAACACACCATTCATGTTTTTTCATCTTCAGTAACCTGGTCATTGACACTGGATCTGGAGCCTATCCTGGTAACACAAGATGCAAGGCCTTTTGGGCATATAAAGTGTCATGCTCATGCAGTGTTGCTGAAGAACCTGTAAGAAAAATGTTCACGCTGCTTGGTCTGTTTATTTGCTTAAAGACATTGTGTTCAGGGTGTTTTCCCTAGCCCGCCTCCTTTGGGAAATGATGACGACTGCTGCAATTAAATACTGCATAAACAGGATTTTCTGTCCTAACTATACAGAAAGGGTTACGTGACCCCAAGTCTCAGCCACATCACAATTTCCTTTTAAGGTTACTTGGAAGTCCAGTTGTTTGCAAAGCAAAACTGATATATGGAACTTTGGAAATGTTTGTTAGAGGAAATAAAACTAAATAAGTTAACTGAAACCCCAGAATTTCTAGGTTTCATTTTGGTAAAAATGTTAGTTTTTTTTCCATATGTAATACACACCATTTGGACAGCATTCATAAGCATAGCTAAAGGATGGCCTGGAGAAGCTAATGCTACCCAAGCACGAAGCAGAGACCCTCTGTGTTGAGATTCTTAATGTTACTCAATGCCTTTTTTAGTTTAAAAAACAGAAAAGCATGATGTCTGGTTTGTATCACAACACAATCACTAAAAGAAAACTGAAATGTTCAGCATTTCGCAGTAGATGGAACACGATTGGTTTTTTTTCTTTGGCAGAAGTGTCTCAGTGTGAGAGAAAATCTGGAAAGGCTGGCTGTTCTTTTGGTCATGAATAGACCATAACCATTCATATTAAAATTCACACTCAGTTCCTAATCTCTTTAACATTGCAAATCCACTCTCAGACATTTTTATTTGTGTAAACTGCATGCACAATAAGTCAAAAGAAGTACGATGGAGCCTTTTCAATTGATTGCCTAATTAAAACGACATCAAAATGGTCTGATTACAACATTGAGAGTCCCTGAAAGGGTTTATAAAAATGCAGGAGATGATGAGAGGATGAACATTCAGTGGGCTCACAATATTATTAATATAATTCATCAAACGCGGTTCAGTGATTTCTTTCCCTTCATGCCTACTAATTAGAGTAATTAATTGGTGAACAAGCTAATAAGTGAGCTGCGATAACTAGGAGGCGTGTCTTTAAGCTGACCAATTAGGATAGCTAGCGCTTGTATTAAAGCTAACTAAGGCAGCTAACACAGTTAACAAAATTATTCAGTCTGACTAAATTGATAAAATTAGCACTTTGCTAGTAGATGTGATTTATTGAGTTAGACCCGGTTGTCTAGCTGTGTATGAGCAATGCTGGTCAGTTTCCTTTTTGGGAAGCAAGGGTTCACTCGCTGAAGCAATAGCAAGTATTTAACAATGTTAGAAGAAATATTTTAAATGCTATTTCATGTATAGACATTCATCCATCCACCCATCCACTCATCAATAACCGTTATGGCTCTGGAGCATATGGCAGTAACACCAGGCACAAAAAGAGCACACACCCTGGGTAGGATGTCAGGTTATCACAGTGTGCTATGCATGTCTTTGGGGCAAATTAGAATTACTTGTCCAAGTTTCTTTTCTCTCAGAGGCACAAAGAAACTGATAACCCTGAAACTGTGTTCTTTTTTTGGTTTGTGTTAATTTGTTCATTGTGAGCCTACATATGCGTGGCTTAGGTGGGATGTCAAGCCCGGCTGCTTTTAAAACCTTTTCAACCTTTGATTTGAATAATAAAAAAAACAGTTTTGCAACTATGAGGCATAAACCATATCAAAATCCTGCTGTAATATTGTCTGAATGATAATCATGCTCTTTTGCTAACTAAAGTTTTCTCTTGCTTGTTTTTTATTTTACCAACCACAGCAGACATTTCACCTGAGTAATTTCTTATATTTATTCTCACACTGCAGCATTTCAGGTGCTGCAGTTCAGCATGACAGTGCTTACGTTAATCCATGAAAATGTCTGTAAATCGAGTTTCATTGCGGTAATTAGAGTTTTGCGCATTGGATTGTGCTTAGAGACTTTAGAAGACCTGCGCTTTTACTACAAAATGCATTTTTATTCTCATTAGCTGTGAGTAAAAATGAAATGCAGGTAGCACCGTGCTGTAGTTTTCAAAGTGGAGTCTATTGACTTTAAAGATACTTTTAAAAACATCTATAGACACAGTGTCCAGTAAACTGTTAAAAAGGTTTTTGGATTAAAGAGTGTATAAAGGTCCTATTTTAGGGTTCATTAGTGATGTGTGCTACAGTATTTGGAAGATTAAAGTATTAAATATAAAGTAGTACATATACACACATTCAATTTACAATTTTTAATGTGTAATCAGATTAGGATTGAATTAAAACTAAAATGGAAGTTAAAGTAAATGATGGATGGTATATATATATATATATATATATATATTCTCAATAAATTCATCTAACTGAAGGTCTTGTCTAAAACAGAAAGCACGACAAGCTCTTTTTAAAACTTAAAAGAAATGCTTTCATGTCTATTGGCCTCATTAAAAATGAAACATTACCTCATCTTTGATGTATACATTAAAGAGTTCTCTCCTCTGTGCTCTGGCATTAATAAAATAAACGATATGACACTAGTAATGGCTGAAAGAGACAAGTGCATCTTTAAGATGAACAAATGGCCTCCTGCTTTAAAGATATAGAAAAGTGAAGGAAACCTGCACAATTGTGACAAAAAAAAATCTGACTCTTCATATCTGGCTAAGATTTTTCTAGTGCCATCTAATGGTCAACTGTTGTTGATGCAACTTTGTAGAAATGCTTTTGGCCTGAACAGAGAGCCAGTTCTCAAGATAGAGTGTGACAAGCCAAACAAAATGGCAGTGTAGTATTATCTGGTCGATACTTTGTAATCTTCATTATTACCAAGGAGGTGGTTTCACACCTCCTCTGCGACACTCGACATGGCAATAATCCATGGCTTATAAAATACCAAGTGTGTCAGCAAATAAATGCCGGTTAATACGGATGGAAAAGAGGAAGCCAAGTTAGCAATTACCTGACAATGACCATCTTTTAACTCAACAACCTTTCCATTTACAACACTTTCTGACTATACACCTATCTCCTTACTTGTATAAAGTATCATTCACTCTGCAAATAGTACACAGCTGGATGTTCTTCCCCAATGACTATATCTATTCCCAGCAATGCAATTTTATTTATCCCATTTACCTACACATAGCACTAAATATATATCATAAAAAGAAAAAAAAGAAAGCAGCATAAAAAAAAATCCTATAACGCATTGTTTATTGTGATCATTTATTTTGGTTAATTAACCACAAGTGCCAGTCAGACTTAGTTGCTATAAATGTATGTCCATTAAGAAAAAAATTATCTTCTTCAAAAGGTGCAACTGGTTCAGTGTGTCTGCACCAAGATAAAATGCATTCTGCCTCTAAATAGTGGATGATGCATGGGTCCAAAGGCAATCATCCATTAATACCCCTCCTATAAACAAAATACATCATAAACAAGAGTAACAGAGAAAATGTTAAATGCATTAATACTTTTTTCAAAACTAGGTCATATTTACAGTACAATACTGTAAACAAACATTTGTGCTACGTTGCTGGATACTATCGTTTTACCACCTTCTGTTTGATAGTCGACGCTTGGTTTTACAATCGTTGTCCCCCGTAGCATAAAATGCAATGATGTTATAGAATGCATTTATTGTTCCTTTACGGCGCAGTAGCTGCATCTGGGTCATTACCTACAGTAGGAAAGGTTAATGCGATTCAGCTGTGTCGTTAGCTTTCCCTGCAGTTAGACCTCTTTAATGTGCACAATGTGGCGCGTGCAATTAGCGTATATCTCCACTTGGTGCCTGATAGCCCATTCAAGGTGGAACGTGGCCTTGCGAATGCAAAGCCACAGCTAATTATCTTTAAGAGAAAGATTGGAAGTTGATGAGAGACTCCAGGGAAATGGCTGAGAAAGAAGAGAAAGAGAAAAGAGAAAAAAGGAGAGAGAGAGAGAGAAAGAGAGAGAGAGAGAGAGAGCAAGAGCAAGCTCGGCATGCTTGTTAGATGTTTGTCTCAGTCCTTAGGCTTCTTCAGGCCATCCATCACCTAGACAGAATCATTACTGTTCCAGTCAATGCAGCAGCTGGGCTCAATGTCCCTTAAGGAGCACTGCACCGCGCTACAGCACAATCCAGTCCAAGCAGCTTTGTTATTGTTTTATCATGCAGAAAACGGTCGTGCGCCTAATTAATACAGAAGCACTAGATTTCTTATTACCTCCTCTTGGCTGCCTAGTGCTAGATTGTCCAAACAGTGTCTTTATTATCCATCTCCGCAAGCTGCAAGCTCCATAGGTTGGCATTGCATTGCGCAGGGTGGCTATATTAAATTTGAAGGCTGGACACTGGCCTGATACACCCACACAGAGGAATAAATGTCATTTTTTTCTTTTTTTTTTTTTTTTTACAAGGATAACATTTACCTAAAAGCCTTTTTGCAGCATGCTGAAGCAGCACCATTTCGGTCTGAACATGTTCTCGCTGCATAAAGCGACACTTTGAACAGCAGCATGCAAAGGATCTGTCTCATGCAAATGAAGTTGTATCTTCTCCACTCTTCACAATGAAAACATCACAGATGAGTAGATATTTCAATTCTAATGCATGATTATGGATGCGTTCAGCATATAAATACAAGCTTCCTTATCTGCCTTCCTCTGTCCAAACAGAGACTATTGGAATTTCTGTCTGTCTAAAAATCTGCCGAGATCTGGAGGAACAGAAAATATATGTAGTCCAAATGCACTCTATGCTGATTGATTCCTCCACTGGGTGTAATATCTTACTGGAACATATAAAAAAAAGAAGCAGTAGCAGATCTGGGAAATGGTATGCAGAGACCTCATTTTTCTTCTTTATTTAATAGGTTAGTCTCAAGAAAACCCATGTAGAATGAATAATGAATACTTAACATTTACGATGACAATGAACATAGAGTAATATCAAGCTTAGCACAAGGCCTTGTGATCTGGTCACATGGCATATGGAAACCCTGTGAGATCCAAGCAGTTTTTCTTTGAAAGCAAATGATATAAACAATGAAATAAAATACACAAGCAATTAGTCGATAAGCAGTTATCATTGCAGTGAGATGCAATATATTTGCAGTATGTAACAATGACTATTAGAATAAACTAGTTTTAAAATGAGTTTATGCATGTCATCTGATAAACTGTTTAAATATCACAATTGTTTTTACACACAGTCTGCCTTTTCGGGGGATAATTAAACAAATTAACTTAATATTCTTGAAAATCAATGTTATGCTTGGTACTTTGTCTGCCAGTTTTTTGCAGTCAGGAGCTGCCTGTAGTTTCTGACCCACAGACCTAATCAGACACTGGATATCTTCATTAGTGATGTTCTGTCAGGCGTGTAATGCAGTCATTCCTTTTGTTCCAAGAGCATTTTGTAGTCAGTATTGTCTTTACATAAATTACATAATCTGTGTTGAATAATATATTGTCTAATTATTACTTTTTTAATGTCAGAAAGGACATTATATATATATATATATTATGCATAAAGCAAGCTCCATGAAAACATGAAGAAGAAGATCTTGGGTGTCCTACTATAGAGTTCTGACCCCAAGCCTATTGAACACCTTTGCGATGAATAGGGACCCTGATCACACCCCATTTATTGTCAAAAGTTTGTGGACACCTCACCATACTATTTGAATTTCATCCCCTTTTTTCAATTATAATAACCTATACTCTTCTGGGAAAATGTTCCTTTAGATTTTGGAGACTGGTTGTAGAGTTATGCTCATTCAGCAACAAAGGCATTAGCAAAGTTAGATACTAATGTACAGTACGGTCAAAATGTCCAGGGTGCAGTCAGCATTCTAATTTATTCTATAGCAGGCCACCTATTCCACATTAGCTTAATTATGCTATATAGCCAATTGTTTATAGAAACATAACCATCAAAATTCCAGTTGGAAAGTTGTATGCACAATGGTTATGCATAATTATGTTCTAGCATAACAGTTTCCCTTTACTAGAACTATAAGGGCCCAATCCTGTTCCAGTATGTCAGTGCACAAAGTGAGTTCCATGAAGACAAGGTTTGCATGTGGACTTCTACAGAACTCTGACCTTAACTCTATTAAACAGCTTTGGGATGAGCTGGAACTCTGACTACAATCAAGATCTCATCATTTACTCAGTGTCTGACCTCCCTAATGTGCTAGTGGGTGCAGGGGGCAAATCCTCACAGTTATGTTCCAAATTGCAGTGGAAAGCCTTCCTAGAATAGTGAGGAGCTAACCGGGCCTAAATCTGGAATAAGAGGTTTAACAAACTCATGGCTAGGTGTCCACAAACATTTATCACTATAGAATACCTCCAAAATGTACAATAATATTTATATGCGAAAAGTTATCCATATTCAAAAATAGTCTTCTTCATGTCCTTAAATTTCCTTTTTGTTTATCTCAAGCTGCGGTTTTGCAAAATTTCCCTTGTGTAGACGCATTTTCATTAATGCCTAGATCACTGCCTTTTATACACAAGCACTTGCAATTGTTTTTTTTGCAAGTGCCAAATGTAATATTGTGTAATATAAAAGCAAGCGACTTTTTATTAAATTATAAATAATAAAGAATAAGAGGATGATATATGAATGAGAAGACACCACACGGCGAATAGATCTAATAAGATCTAATAAGTGTATAGTGTATTGCCAATACACCAGTCACAAGTTTCATTTAACGATGCCACTTCTACCCTTATTATTTGTCTAATAGCATTTGATCTAGCACATGCAAACCTTTAACATTTTAATTTGTTATGTTGTGTGGCGATAGAAAATAGTGCAGAATTTAGTGAACCCACAAGATTCCAAATACAGATTATGAAGTTATTTAATAATGCTTTTAATTGACTTTTGATTCATTGACTACAAAATCTGTTGCCAGTTAAAGATACATCTAAATTTTAAATGATGATGTGAGTCATTTTGGTATTAACTCCTCTCTTTGACTCAAATACTTTCATGAAGATAAAGATTTGACCCATTACATATTTTTTCTCTTGCATATTTAATGTTATTCCCAAATTGTTCTTTCTTTTTAAAACAGAGAATAAAGCAATTCATATTCCACCTTTTTTTTTAAATAAACTTTTTACCTATACAAGCTGTGCCCTCGGTTTAGTGCAGATCAAAGATTTTTATTCATAGTTCGGAGATTACAAGGCAGCTGGATATTTGAGATGACGTGGGGCCCGTTTTCAAAGTCTAATCATAATGTATGAGTAGATTCTGACATTTTTCACAAGACTGCTGAAGTAGAGATGTTCCCAGACTATCTATAATGCTTTGCTGGACATTGATCATGATTGATATGATTGCATTACTGTGATAGGTATGTGTTTGTGTGTGTGCATGTATGTGACTGGTGGGATGTTTAGTATTTAGAATGCTTCACTACATTTGAAATATACAGAATTAAAAGTATTAAGTTGAATAACATTTCTCTTTGTATGCACTAAACCTCACTATTTTGCCCATTAACTCATACTTCCTGTATATGCGTGACAGTCTGATCATCATAATTCATTTGGCATTTACCCGGCCACCTTTCTTTCATCATTACTTAGAAATGGGATGAAGAGATACCAAGACAATTAATAATAAATTGTATGATTGGCACCAGTGTATTGCAAAGAAATGTCTGTTACACAGAAATGCACATCATTGCAAAATAATATTAAATCTCTTCTTAAACCAAAGCACTGTTTTTACACTTAAAAAAAAAAAAAGAAGCACTAACAATGATTTTTTTTTACGTTGATTAAACATACTACTACAGGAGATGCTACACATATTAGTAAAGTAGAAAATATCACTTCACTTCCATAAGTTAGCAAGGGTTTGGTTTTTAATCTGGTTAAGACAAGGCAAAATCCTAAATGAATCCATGTTAATGCTTGGGGAGAAATTAAAAGAAAAATTCAAAGAAAAGAATTAGGGTAAAAAAATAAACAGCTCAGTAATGAAATGAATGTTTCGTCAGAGACAGAGAGGAATTGTTTTGATATAGCTTTTGAGAGCATGCCAGTGCAACTGCCTTGACGACAATCATGCTGGAAAAAAAATCCAGTTTCACAGTTCTGCCTAGTCCTCCAGGGTAGCACAGCGAGCCACAGCTCACAATGTGGGGATTAGATGCTTCATCGAATTCGCTCAAACCCTTCTTGATCAGACCTTTAGGCAATCTGCCATCGTCTAGAGTTTGGGGGGGATCCTGCCTTCAGCAGAGTCAATGTCATGGTCTATATGAATTTTGCTTTCTCTTAATATCCTGTTTTTATATACTGTTCCTGTGCAGGAAAAAACCTCTGAGCTGTGTCTTGCTGTGAACCAGGGTTTCATATGAAATTGGTGATGCTCCTCGTGTCACTACATTCTCTTCACAACAATATACACGAGCACAAACAAATGGATCCAGTGACACCCACTCACACTGCTGCTGTAATAACTCCATCCGAATAGTGTGCGAGATGCAGGATGGAGTAGCACTGGCAGTCATTGTGAAGCCTAATGTGGCTATTACAGACGGGACCTAAAAATAACTATAGCGTAAATCACACACTTACATTTTTAAACAAATGAACCTGAACAGAGAGAGGGAGAGAGGAGTCATATTTATTAACCAACCAATTACAGATAAACATATGTAAAGAATAATGCAAAAAACGGCAATTAGTTTCAGTTCAGCAGGGGATCCCGACGGTTCCGGTTCTTCTAATCTGAAATATTTAATTCTAACGACGATCATGCCGAGTCTGATATTGATTCTAGGAAGCGTTTGACCTCTGTGCTCCCACCGACTGCTGCTTGCTTGAAGACATTTGAATGAGACGACGCATTCAATCCCCATGTTGCGAGGACCCTGAAGGAGAGCTACATTCTAATTGGCCACCTGCCACGGCTCGGTTGGTTAAAAGAAATGATGCTTCACGTTACGGCCTTTATATGAACTTTCTGCTCATTAAAAGGATTCGAACAGTCTGAGTAGTAAATTTTGCTCTCTAATCTCTAGTCACCCCCTGCTAGAGGGTTGGGTACTCTTCCTGCATGTTGACTTCTGGTAATAATTCTTCCTTGGGAGGTTTAGAAATTTATATATATATAAATACAGTACAGACCAAAAGTTTGGACACACCTTCTCATTCAAAGAGTTTTCTTTATTTTCATGACTATGACAATTGTAGAGTCACACTGAAGGCATCAAGCTCTATTTGACCAAGAAGGAGAGTGATGGGGTGCTGCGCCAGATGACCTGGTCTCCACAGTCACCGGACCTGAACCCAATCGAGATTGTTTAGGGGTGAGCTGGACCGCAGAGTGAAGGCAAAACGGCCAACAAGTGCCAAGCATCTCTTGGGGAACTCCTTTAAGACTGGCTCTTGAAGCTCATCAAGAGAATGCCAAGAGTGTGCAAAGCAGTAATCAAAGCAAAAGGTGGCTACTTTAAAGAACCTAGAATATGACATTTTTCAGTTGTTTCACACTTTTTTGTTATGTATATAATTCCATATATAATTCCACATGTGTTAATTCATAGTTTTGATGCCTTCAGTGTGAATCTACAATTTTCATAGTCATGAAAATAAAGAAAACTATTTGAATGAGAAGGTGTGTCCAAACTTTTGGTCTGTACTGTAAATATATAGTTATTTGTGGTAGACATCAGTACATTTATACTAAATAAAAGTAGTCTGGTACAATCAGAGAGCACAGTGCAAAACAGAATGGAGATAGTGATGAGTGGATGAGTGGAGACTTGTTAGACAGATAAAAAAAAAAAAAAACCTGCCTGCTCCAATTTTAAAAAATGTAACCTCTAATCTGTAGTACAGGGCATTTAAGAAAAGTATAAGTCAAGAGATACTTTAATGAAGAGCAGAATGTTGATGAAGGTATACAAACTCCAGCGTCTTATTGATCGAGATCCTCATGCTCAGCTTGATTTCAGTGATTTGCTTTGCCGTATAGTACCATGTCGACCCCACATCTCCACAAATGACTATCAATGAGCTCAAATTGGTTGAAAACACTGACTCAAACATACGTGCCTTAAATACAAATTTCTGTCTTCAGACCCCTGACTTCCTTCCTTCTTTTTTCTTTTGATCTTAGCTGCCAGGATGTTTTCCTCTCGGTTCGGTATGCGAAGGAGAACACCATTTGACGGTTATAAACAGGTTGTTTTGACAGTTTGACCAGGAAAAGTAACACAATCTGATGCAATGAAATTGAGTAGAATAAAAATCAGAGGAAGCTTGCATGAGAAAGAATGTTTTTGCAACATGTCTTCTCCAGTTTTATGATTTAATTTGGCACATGGCACAATCAGCATGTATACATCTGGTATACATAAATAAATATTAAATATATTTATACATAAATATACATATAGAGCTGTTAAAAAGACAATTGGTGTGGCCTGGGATTATGGTGTGGAGAATCGAACTAGTCCAAAACACTAGTCGCTCTGCTTTTCTGGATATCGTTGTAGATTTAATCTAGTACTAATGGTCGTTAATATGTCGAGATCAATGGGAGTATAATCTTCATAAAAGCCCTATACATATATGTATGTATGCCCATATTTATATATATATATATATTTTTAAAGAAACACAGGTTTGCACTGAACTAATGTTATTCAGTGTAAACAGGCCACCATCTCCTGCTGGGAGGAACCTTACAAAGTCAGTGGAATCATGTCAGTTAGTTCAGTTGAATATTAAGCTATTTTTTCTTTTACATGTAAAATAATATATTTATTTTGTAATTCTTAAGCAAAATTAGACATATATAACTTCTTTTTAAAAGAACAAAAAAAAGTGCTATTTTTGCAGAGGCGCAGCTCAAATACTACTTGGGAAAATCATCAACATGGTAAAGAAGCACTCCTTGTCCCACCCCAAAGACATAATGTTCAACAAAAATAGGGTAAATGTGCGCACACACGCGCACACACACACACACACACACACACGCACGCACACGCACACTCGCACACATTCAGTGGTGTGAAAGTGTGCATATCATGAAGATAGTTCATTTTGTCATAAAATATGCAATTTTCTCTTAACAAAACAATCACAGTAAAGTCTGTAGCTTCAGTTTTGTCTCATGACAGAGTCGGGTTCAGACAAATTATTATTGGAAAAAGGGAAAAAAAGTTAAACCATGTATGAGTATATGCAACTGAAAAAAAGCTGGTCTGGATTGCTTCAATTCTCTACCCATTTCCGATACGTCTTTTTTATTTTTCATGAATCCAATCATTCAGTCCAAATAAGTTCCAGGCACGCTCATGCCACAGAAAGATAAAAAGGATGAAACTCAAAATCAAGCTCTCGTGTAAGGCATTGATGGAACAAAAAAAAAAAGCAACATATAGCAACACATATAGTATGCAGATGTCATCTGAGAGGCCATCATTCTCAAAAATGTGTTTCCACGCAAGAATGGAACGGGAAATAAAAAGCACTTTTCCTCATGTTTGTTAATTATTCAAAAAAATTGTCGCCAATAGCTTCCCTGTTCTTCTTAAAAATGTTGTCCCCCCCGCTTTTAAAATGATTATTAGAAAAAAATACTGCTCGAATTGCTCGTCCCATTGGAAGAGAACATGGAATAGTTCACAACCAAATCCGATCGACATTCAGAAAGCGACTGCCTGCGACAAAATGTCTATTCGAAATCTTTTCTTTTTGTTTTCACTTCCATAACTGTGATATTCGTACAAAACCCGATACTTTGCTGCACCCTCCTTAAAGCTATACACGGGTGGTGGAGTGTGAGTGGGCCAGACCGGTCGAGCCAAAGCCGGCTGTGAAGGTGTTATACGGGTGCAAGTTGGGCATCTGCACTAGCGAGTTAGGGATCATGGTGATGGTGTTGGGCGTCATGAGAGGGATGTCATCGGGTGAGCGGCGCAGAGTCAGCGCGTAGTCAGGAAGTGCAGTGAGCGGCAGTGCCTCTCCAGCTGGTGTGGCGTCGCACTGATTCACTTGCAGCGATGCAATCTCATCCTCGACGTTGGTCCCGTTGACATTGGCATTGGCGTTTGCACGAGCTGGGCTGCCTTGTGGCCGTTGCTCCTGGCGCCGCTTGTCCTTGCGGTAGTAAAGTGCAGCGAAGGCGAGAACATTGAGAAAGAGCAGAGAGGCACCCACGGCGATGGTGACACTTAACTCGGTTGAATAGTCACGTGCATTTTCGACAAGCAGTGGTCCGGTCTCGTCATTATCGGCGCTGTTCCGCCGTTCTGTGCCACTCTCGCTGTTGTAAGCTGGTGACATAGGTGGTCGCTTGGTGTTGAAAGGCCAGGCTTTACCGTTAGGCCGCTTGGTGGCTAGTGAATTCTGCGTGGTCTCAGGAGGTGGCACTCGTGTGGTGGTTGACGTGTAGTGAAACATGTCATGCAGGTTGTACAGGTGCGGCACCAGATGCTTCCAGAAGGCCACCTTGGTAGCACGATAGTGGTCACGAACACGTGGCTTTAACCCGATGTGCAGGTATAGCTGGTCTTGAGGGTTGTATTTGGACCAGGCTACTTCCTCAAAGCGGTTGGCTTTTGTGTGGATGAACTTGGTGTCCTGGGGCACTGGCTTGTTTGGGTCTCTGCAAACACACACACAAGGTGTATTAGATTTAATATTTTCTGCTGTCTGTCTTGAATGTAATATATGTAATCTTCGAAAATATAATTCTTAATTTCTGCACTTGTGTGCCATGCTTTAATATACCTTAGACTTAAATAAGTAACAGCAAGACTTTGAGTTGCTCAATAAATGATGAGTACTATGTGCTGTAGGCACGAATGGAGGGCAAAAGCTGAGGGATGTATTTCATTCTCTGCACTTAATTCAACATTAACTTTCTTTTAATGATTAAATCCTTCAGAGAATTAATTGAGTCCAGAATAGTCAAAGAGTGAAAATGTAAGAAAAAAAGTGTTATTGTGTCATAAAACATAAATCTTACTCTATTATGTTAATATAAGCCAAGCAGCACCGTCTTAACCGAAACGAAAAGGAGGCTTTTAGGTTTGTTTGCTTTTGCAATTTTTTGCTGGTTTATGCTGTTGGTTATATGTGCAATATGGTTCAAAATCTGTGGACATCTGGTCATCATATTCATATTCATGGATCTTTTGCAAACTGTTTCAACAAAGATGGAAGCACACAACTGTCTAAAATGTTTTTATGTGAAGTGCGAGTACATTTTCCAAAATGGCCCCAAACCTGTCTCAGACCTTTTTGATGGACTTTAGCACCCAACCAACTATGCACTTGTGGATAAATTAGAACAAATCCAAGTCAGTGGAAAGGATTTTCAGTAAATGGGAATTAGATGTTCAATGGTTTTGTTCTTTCCAAAACCGTTGCCTCAATGTTGTAGGAACACAAGTGTACAGGATGTCTTTGGATTCGGTAGAGTTAAATCTTATCTTCATTTGAAGTAGAAGACCTAAACCTGTTCCAGCCTGACAATGCCCCTGTACACAAAGCCTGCTCCATCAAGGGTCAAGAGGCTTCAAGTCAAGGTCAAGACTTGAAATAGGTTACATGGATTCAAGTGAAAAGTTTTCATAGAATAGAACATCTTTAGGATGAACTAAAATGCTGACTTCACCCAAGGCCTCCTCACCCTAGATCAGTACCTGACTTTACTTACACCTATGTGGCTGGATGAATTTCTACAAGCACGCTCCCAAATCTAGTGAAACATCATCCCAGAAGAGTGGAAGATGTTATAAAGGCAATTTAGAAATAATAAATGTGGAACGGGATGTTTACAAAGCACATAAAAATGTTTCAATATGGTACTTAGACATGACCATTTATAGGTAAACCTTTCAATATTTTTTTTTATTAACGCATCACAGAAGCAAAATGTTAATCTTTTACATCATCACTAGCACTAAAAGTATATACTTCATCACGTCAGTTTGGGAATAACACTTATACTAACACCACACAAATTCACATGTGAAGAATAATAAGTAATTCACATTTTAAAAATGCATCTATGTGGTTTTTAAACATAATTCATTTCAACATATTAGTATTGAAATATATGTTCCATATCAGATATAGCACCCATGCTTTTTTCCACATGGTTCATTTTTCTTCACAAGGTACTTTTCAGATGTGGTGTTATTTATCGCATATTATTCACATAATATTGCCTTGTGCATAACTTGTTAAAATGCAGTTGTGAATCATGTAATACTTACATAATCAAAAAAGTGTGAAATAATTTTTTTTTTATTAAAGGGCTGCCATGGGTGGTCCTGAATTGAAATATCCTGCATCCTGTATATTGTCCGTCACAACACTATAGAGCGTAGAAACTGGTTTTATTTAAAGATTTTATAATCTTCCATAATCTAAGTGGAACAATAAGCGATAAATGACCAATTAGCTGTATGAACAAACAGCACATTATTTGTCGCTATGATTTATGTTATGTTTAGTGATGGTGTAAATAAATGGACTTGGATAAGCAGGTCACACAATAATTTCAAATACACAAGGGGTTGCATCTCGCTATAGATATCACTTTTACAAGGTCACCGATGACTGTATACAGCATGACACTGAGTTCACAGGTTGTGCTCTGCAGTCATGCACACTTTTTTCCCTTGGTACAGTTTTCAAATTGAAACGCTATAAAATAAAAGATTTGTTCTTTACTGTGTAGTACTTGCATACTACACCTGATAAAGCACATTTTCTAAAACCACAAGCTAAATCTCCAATTCATCAAAATGCATTGCTCTCAGAGAAAAGCAAACATTTGACTTAAACACCTGTAAACTTTCCCTGTAATCTAATGCAACCTCCCAACGCTTAGGCCCTACTGAGCATGAAATAGGCACTAAAAAAAAGCAAGATAAAGAACTGAAGAAAAAAACCCCACAAAATTGGATTTATGGGAAAAATAATTCTACGCAAATATTTCTACAGAAAGAATACAGCCGTTCAAAGACAGAATAAATGTGCCAGATTTATCATGTCTCGGTTTAATGTCCATGGCACCATCAGCCAGCTGCCTCTCAAATGCTGTATTAAAAGTATTTTCTGTTTCAAGCTTCACTGATGCAGTGACATATTGAAAAATATACAAGAGCAGATACAGATAGTCTTCTCTATTTGTCCTCAGTATTATAGAAACAGCTTAGGTTCGGCTGTGTGCTTTGTCTGGCTTTCCACAAATGAGGATATAATCGATAATTTTTGCACGTTGTCTGTGATGTGATGTCTTGCAACATTTCTTCCACCTCATTGACTACATCCTCTCTTCCTCTACCTTTGGACCTTCTCGTTGACTGTTTTCCATTTCATCACAGAGTAAACAGCTCACCTGAGTACACCTCCCCCCAACTATGTACCCAAATTGCAGCACTTTAGAACTGGGTTTTGCAGTTTAGCTTGATAGTGCTTACAGTACTCCATGGGAACGGTGTGGAAATTGAGCTACAATGCACTAAAGAGAGTATGCTGAATGTTTTCAGCTTGCCAATATGAGGTTAAGTGTGCTTTGTGATGCAGCTTCTTTGTTTGAGATTCGTATTTTGTGTGTATCAGGTGAATACTAAAGATTGCTACAAACATTCAACGTTACAACATTCAATTATTCATTATTCGTGATTAATTAGCTGAGTTGAGATCGGTGGTCTTAGAAACCCCAATGTGAACCCCAACGTTCGGCATGAACAAAAGAAAGAAAAAAAGACCCTCATCACCTCAAGGTCACTTTGAAAAATGTTCTAAAACTTTGCAGGGAATTTAAAACCTCAGGGCCAAAGCAGCTTGAAAAGACTCTTGTGTTTACAGCAGCTAAAATCAGTGCCACACTTAACATACACTTTATTTATGTAAGGCTTATGTAGAAGTGTGGATCTTCTACCAACTTCTGAGATCACCTTTTGAAAAGAAATATTAAAGATAGTAAGTAAAAAAGATAAAGGTGATCCGAACTCATGTAAATACCTGAAGAGCATAGTTATTGCTGGCTTTGAAAATAGTGATTTTGACAGCTTTACTGTGCCTTGGCATAGATTCTGCAAGTCTCTGGAACTATACCAATGAGACGAAACACAATTCTTCTAAATGATTTTCCTTCAGGGAGAGTTTTGATGTTAGTAGTGGAGAGGGCTGTCTAAAGAGTTTAACTGAACTGAGATCTGGTAATTGTAAATGCGATAGCATATGATTTATATTAGGTTCATTCCCATTAAAACCATTGTAGATGGGAAATTGTGACCCAGCATGTCATGATGTTGAGCCTCCGGTTATACATGGGTAAGAACATTTATGTTGATTTGTCCTTCAGTTTATTACCAGATGTTTATTGTGCATACAAAACATAAACCAACCATTTAATATGAACAAATAATAAAAAAAATTATTGAACAAAACTATGACAGCATTGCAGACAAAACAGACAAACAAAAAAATGTTGCTGAAATCTTCTGCTTTTTCCTCACATTCCAGTCTTAGCCAGTTTAACTTGAACTTTTTCAAGACTGCCTGAATGCTTGGCACAGATATCTTCTTCTCTACCCTCTCTTTTCCTGATCCTCTATTTAATTCCTTTAAATCCATCTATATTTCCTTATCTTTCTTTTTCTGCTTAATCTAACCTTCTCTGTTGCATAGCATTTACTATTATTTCTGTTTTTATTCATATGTGTATAGATGCCCAGTCATCCTGTTTGGAGCGTCATCTGAATGGCAGGTTAGGTCATTTCATTTCAATAATGTTTTGTGTGGCTCTAGTCATAGAATCGCACTTAAATCTATTCTCTCTCAGCCTCATTGTATTATATTGCCTGCAGAAAGTAATGTTATTTTTTTCATTTGGTAGAGAAAGCTTCAGCATAAAAATGCACAAATGAACAGTTTATGTCTTTGGGTTCCACAAAATGTGACAAAATGAATAATGTAACAGTAGAATAAAGAAAGAAACAGGTAAACTTTTGTTATTTACATTTATAGCATTTGGCAGATGCCATTAACCAGAGCGACTATCACATTCATACAACTGAGCAGATATGGAGTTAAGGGCCTTGCATAGGGGCCCAGAATTGGCAACTTGGTGTAGTTGGGATTTGGACTCACCACCTTCGGAGCAAAAGTTGAATACCTTAACCACTTAGCTACCACTTCTCTTTTATTAAAAAATGTATTCCAGGCTGCAACAACAGTGTATGTAAGCAATCCTGAAAGACTGTAGGAAATTCCAACTTGGCAATGAAAGAGAAATAACTGGAAATCAAATGAGCAAGGAAATATTCTTGAGGAAAGCAATGCCATGAACAGATTCAGCACTCAAGCTGCTCTTCCCTGCTGTTTGGCTAGGAAAGATGAAATGTGTTGATGAAATTTTGTAGTGATTGTGGAGGTTTTTAAGCCTCTCTTAAATAACAGTATTTAGGCTTTCGGGATATCAAATTAGAAATGTTTTAATGCATGTAGTCAGTATGTGCCCCTGCATACCCTGCATCTTTAGGATTCTTGCTTTGGAGTAATACCTAGACTTCTGCATGTCCTAAGTATAATCTTTTACTACACTTTTGATTGTAGACATCTAACCATTCGATTCATATGTGCTTTTTGAACATTTCCTTCCACATTTAGTCCCCAATTGCTTTTACAATCCACTCTTTTGGGAATATGTTCTTTTGGAGATTTGTGCTTATTAAGCCTCAAGGGTAGTAAAGTCAGGTACCAATATAGGGTGAGGAGCCCTGTGGTTCAGTCAGTGTCCCAATTCATCCCAAAGGTGTTCAATGGGGTTGGGGTCAGAGCTCTATAGCAGGCCGTATAAAAGGTTCCACTTCAAACCATGTAAACCAATATATTTATAAATCTTGTTTGCACAGGAGTATTATCATGCTGAAACAGGTTTTGGCTTCCTCGTTCAAGTGAAGGGAAAATTGAATACCACTACATTCAAAGACATCCTTTACAATTGTGTGCCTCCAAGTGCCTGGAATAGTCAAATCTCACAATACTTATAGTCCACTTGGAGTACAAAGAAGTACTAAGAGTAAGGTTACATTGAGAATTTAATATTACATCTGTTATATTGTATAGAACATGGTCAATACTAGGAGACATAATATTAAAACTCAAGTAGCTGAAGGTAAAGAGTGATTAAATATTTATGCCACCAGCGTTAATGTCTTTTTATTCTAAGGTATATATATATATATATATATATATATAATTCCTAGTCCTTGAAGTAGGACAGACACACACACACACACACACACACACACACACACACCCCAAATGTTGTGCTTCTGGGATAAAGCTGGAGAACCCAGAGTAGTATTTATGTAAAGTGAACGTATAAAGAACATTCACACTGAGGTTAGCCCAAAAGATAGTCTTTTTTGATATGAACAAAAATGTTGATATTAGTTTGTAATGCTAATAGGTCCATAATTGCACACTGCACTTCCTGGCGAAACACCCCATCCTCCCCATTTTTGAATAGACTCAATAGTTCATCATTATTAATCACTTAGGTAATGGGACATGGATTGTTATGTAATGAACAGTATCAGAGAATGAAAAAAACACCCCGTACTTGTTCCGTGCTTAGTCTGATGTACAGTTTTCCTTTTCCAGTCAGCCAGAATCCTGTTCCTGTCTCCGTGTCAGCATTTTTCATTTGACACTTCTACTGTCAGGCATTTTCCTACTCAAAGTTACAACTTCCTCCATACACCATAACAGAATGACCTAAATATCACCCTGTAGTGCAAGGAACTGCTCAACAAACCAAACTTAAAACTGTCATTTTCTGCCCTGCTTCAGAGATCAGTAGATGCCGAGCTGATACAAGAACATAATGCATTATTAATTCCAATTGTCATTTTCTATCACTCGTCTGTCTGTAGGTTTGACAGACACAATATCTGTGCAAGATGTCTCCAGTGTATTCAGTATGCCAAGCTTAAAAAAGCCCAATGCATCTCCCTCAGTCCTGCATTGAAAAAAAAAGAAGCAACGAGCAGAAGCTTTTAGAGTAAATATGGATGAATAAATCAGCATGTTTCAGTGTGTTCTTCAGGTAGCAGCTTGTTTTTGATAAAGCAACAGTGGTGCAGGCTCTTGGCTAATTGCTTTGGCGAAATGGCACAGTGTGCATTGACAGTGAGTGCGCTGATAGAACGTGGACCCTATTAATCATGACTCTAAAACATAGGAGTGCCTCAAGCAGAGGATCTTGATGGACATGCTAACACCTTCTCGCCTCCAGGGGTCACCGTTTCCGCATACACACTGGAGAAGGATGGCGTTCGGGTGCAAGGTGGCCTCCAATTCCCTATCCCGCGGCAATATTGATTTACTAACTGTATTAACATATGGCATTCCAGACCAAGCGCAGCTCTCCTTCCTGTCACGTCGCCTGGGTGCGAGTGGAGTGGAAAAGACGAGGGGATAGAGTATGAAGTGCAGTGAAGTGCCACAGCGTGGCATGATGAGATCTTGTCCCCACTTCCTTCATGCTCACATTTGAAGTTTAATCAACTAAATCAAGGCATAAGCCCAACTAAGCATCCAATCATCTTTGGAAAGATGATTCATCTGTGAGGAAATATGGCATGCTGGTGTGTTTCACAAGCCTGGGGGCTTGTTTTTCTCCCACTACTCAAGGATGTGGGCACCTGTTCGCTTGCAGCAACACAACAAGAAGAGAAAAGGAAAAAAAAACACACCAAAATTCTGCCAAGATGATGACATTTTCAATTCTAGTTTATTGTTGTTAATTTTTTTTGCCTTCTCAGTCCAGGACTTTAAATTGATATTGCTGAAGTGTAATTCTCCAGTGAGACTGGATATCAGTAGTGTGGCCCATAAATAACCCTTTTTATTAGGCTAGTAATGATCCCCGATGAATACCGGCAGACTGACTATGATGACTTTGTAGCCGAATATCAGTAATTAAGTTTCAAAGGAGCAAGCGGCCGCGGTAAGGTCATATTGATCCTCAGCCGTGCAACATGCCAGAGAGCAGGACGTCAATGAAGGCTGCAGCATCACTGACTTTATGAATTCTTGCAGCAGAACCTTGTGCCCCATCCGCATTCTGTGGCAATCTCGGTTAATTGGAAAGTGCACTATGTCAATATACGCCAGACATTCTTGCCAGTAATAATCAGTCTAACAGACTGTGCAGTGACTGCATGCAAAGTGGAATGCATGCATAGTGATTTTGGAGAGCTGGTCAGGCTGAGCTCGGGTCACTAATGACGTCCTTGTCATGACAGTTGCTTGGGGAGAGCCGCAGCGAGATGCAGAAATGGTGAGCTTTGAAGCGTAGGAGTATTTTTCACATGTAGGCTTTTTTCTGTGGATCACGCTTTAGGTGTGGTGCTGTAAGCGAAGATGAATAATTCACCAGCTCTTTTTTGAATCAATGCGGCATCTTGGCCTAATCTGATTTTTGGCATTAGGAAGCAGTGTGCATGGCTTATCTAATTACGTGCATGCACATGCCGGGTGATTGCGGCAGAGTCTGTAGTCAAGCGAAAGTGGACTGTGGGAGAGGCTGTGTATGAGTGGAACAAGGGCCCGTCAGGCAACCTACTAACCCTCATTTTCACTTCGCTTCTTAGCAACAAGAAGTGTGTGGGTGTGACATTCAAATCTGCCAGTGCAGTGGGATTTTTATCTCATTTTGGTCCAAAAAATATGTGCCTCCCAAGACCCCTTATTAGCTGAGATCCAAGAAAAAGCAGGCATTTTTGTGAATTAGCTTAGCTTTATAACCACTCAATTTCTTGCACAGTTTTGTTCACTCTTTTTTTTACTCCATCCAAGTAAGAGACTTCTTTCAAATAATCCTTACAAGTCGTCACAGCTCTGTTTTAACCAGAGTTTAAACCCCTAACAGCTATAAGGGATAATCATTTGAATTTATATGTGCCTCTATGTGACAACAAACATTAATCCCAAACTATCCAAGTCTATTATTACACTACTGTATCAAATTAATAAAGTTTATGCATAATGCCAGCAGTATCACTGAAGTAAGCACACAATAATAGTACCAATGTTGTACGCCTCTCCCAAATGTATGCAACACATTCACTTTGTTTGTCAAATGGCCCTTTTCTGATGCTTATTTCGCCAAAGAAATCTTAAATATCCTACACATGTAACCTTTTATACAATTCGAGAAATCATAATAGTGTGAAGATGGTTATTAGATTAATTGGATAAAGCTATCAGACACAGGGCTTTAATTCTCTTGCGGTATATAGAGATTTGTTAAAGAGGTCAAGTTTTGCAGAGAAACTAATTTTTCAACCCATTAAACATGTGTTTGCTCTAAATGCTATTCAGTATAATTAGAATAATGTAAGGTAGATGAAAATCTTAGAGTTAAACTTATAGTTTAGGGTTTATCCGATAATTACAACTTCTTAAAATTAAAAAAATAAATATGTAAAACACCGATGTAGGGTTTCTAATAAAATGTTTATCAATATTGAGACACTAATTTATGAACCATTCTCCATATAAAGAGAGCTGTTAATAATGTTGAGATAGTTCATATATTGTTTTGATTGTAAGTCTAGCCTACACAATATACTACCATATGTTTGAGGGTATGGCCTTGGCTAGTGAATTTCCCTTGGGTGAGTGAGGCATCTGGATCCAAGCTCTGCTTACCAGGAAGCCCACAGCCTTCTGCCTCAAAACCAGCTGGAGCACCTGGCAGTCAAAAGAGCTGTCCTGTGTTGACCCTCTAAGAATAAAGCTGATTTATTTGGGAGGTGACTATAGAAGAATGGGACCAAGCTCTGAGTCAACTTGATCAGATATGTCTGTTGAATGAATGGAGCTGGAGCAGTTCATCATCCCATATACTGTATTGCTGGAACTTCCATGTGGATCATTCTACTTAATTGGATCTTCCAATTTATGGATGATTCAATTTATCTGGCAAGAAAACACTTCATCACCTCCACTTCATGGAACAAGAAACCCTTTGAAGGACTGGCCAGCTAGTGCCTGGAAATGGAAGAGTTGATGGTGCTTGCATGTCACATATCTAAAATCTCCCATACCCGTCTTGTTCTTTTGTTTCTACCTCTCTTTTTCAGAGTGCCACAGGTTATCATCAGAGATCCAGGATGATCTGGGCAGGTTTCAAATGGACAAGAAGTATAAGGTGTGTGTGGCTTTAGTAGTTGTTTCTTAAAGTGAACAAGAGGAGTTTATTTGAACAACCACAACTCTTAATGCTGTATTCAATCAAACCTCTCTTTCTTCACAATTTTGTGAATAGAAAGAATAGTATTCTTTTCCTAATTATTCACAACTTAAGTAATATTTATGTAAACAGAGAAACACCTCCACAGGCTTTTGGATGTGTGTGCAGATGTACTAATGTTATTTAATATCTATATATCTATATCATAAATCTAGTAGCTAATCATCAACTGTGATTTTTTTTGACTATCCAATCAAGCATAACTTCATTCTCCCTATTCACACCTGTTACACAAGGCTATTCCAGAAAACCTTGGTCATATTACATAGTTTTTTTGTAGAGGGGAACCCCATGAACATTTGTCACAAGACAAGCAGTGCCTAGGGACACTGAAGAGACAGTCTCACTCATTGGGCAAGTGTGTATCTGGTCTATTCAGCCTGTGGGATTCCAAAAAGCAGTGTAGATATCTGAAATCTGTGCTGCGAATGAATAAAAAGAGAAGTTCTTCTGTCAGTGTGTGTACAAGCACAAGAAGACTAATAGAAATTAATATAAGATGGTGTCAAAGACTCAAAAACGATGAAATGTGGCTTTTTCAATTTATCCTTCCTTCATAATGCATCAGTAATCATGACCCTAAGAATCACTATATCTAAAAGGACATGCTTAAAGAACTTGAGGTATCGTTGTCACTGCAAGTTCTCTGAATGTTTAAGCCTAGTGTCATAAATAAACACAGCTATTACTGTTTTAGCTTTATTTGGTTCTCTACATCCATTATGATAATCTACACAGAACATTTCAGAACAATAATCATAAATCATTTCTATAGTAATGAAGTCAATTACAGTTACAGAAGGTATTGCTTATTTGCTTAAATAATAAAGCACTTTGGGTCAACTTCTGTTGTATGTACATGGACTCCTTAAATAAAGGTTGACGTGAAGGTGCTGCCTTTTTAGTTCAGGATAAAAAAACTGAACTTAATGCTTTATTCTCTAAAGGTCTGAAAATGTCCGAACACATGTAACACACCACATGCTTGTGCGATTGAGCAGAAAGCCTTGAAAGCTTCTCTTTCGATGGAGCGAAACTTGTCCAATTCACAGTTTCATGTTTCTTATTTGAAACCAACATCGCCATGACTCCAAAATGTCACAATGACTCCATGTCAATAGAGTCACTGTCATGGCCCATTGGCCTTATTTAGGTCCTAGGTCCCAGGTACATTTTGTTTTCAACAGTGATCCATTGAAACCAATACTGCTATATGGTAGAAGTTCACTACCATTCTTCACTTGCATGCATTTATTTGCATTTTCCTATTGCGCTTTGCTCTGCTAATTAACATATGTCTTGAAACTACAGCAATCTGTACATACTCACAATAAATGATAATGCAAAGATGATTACATACTGTGCTCTGCAAAGAAATATTTTAATAGGAGCAACTAGAACATCTTTCTGCAGTAAAAGCAAACTGGTCAAATATCTTACATATTAAACTCAGCAGGATGAGTCCTTTTCTAGCACCAAAACTGCAGAAAATGCTGGCAATGCAGATACATATCTACAAACAAACACTAGGTGAAAATAGCTAAACTTATCTAGTATATAGGTTTGGACAATCAGCCATTATCGATCATTGACAGTGAGGCATTCCCATGCAATGAAAACAATTAAAGCTACTTTCCTAACTACTTTACATAAGCAATTTCCCAAAGTTAATCAAATCCTACTCTTTTTCACTGCATACCTACTCGATCCAAGCCAACTCATGAATTTAAAATCAGTGTTAGATAAAGACCAGCAGCCTATGTTTCTGAAGATGTGTTGAAGATGCATGATGAAAATTGACTTTTTTATGCCTTTAATTGTAATTTTTGGTACTCGCCAAAACTGATATTTATACTTCAAAATCAGTTTTGGCGAGTACCAAAAATCATGTACCTATGCATCCATAATGTTTTATAACTTTTGTCCATTAGCAGGTACTTCCTCACAATCTACAGAGACCCCCCAACACATAGGAACAATATCATTGTGTGTATGTATATATATATATATATAATATAGGAAAAATATCAGTGTCAGTAATACAGTATCCAATTAGTTTAGGATGTTAATGTACTGTAGAACACCACATACATTTTAATAGAAAAGCTATAATTATATCATTGCATTGTTGTTACAATATAGCTCCCAGATTAATAAACTCTGTAACCAACCAATTTGTTATCTTAGCCAAATTAGCATATTGTCTGTAACTGGACTATCAGTAGCTGGGCCTAACTAAGAAGGTATTGAGATCCGGGATGGTTGCAGTTACACAGACCATACATGAGTCCTTTTAAACCACAGTGGGCCTGGCAGTGGTCTCGGCTGAGACAAAGCCAGAAGACGTAGGATGTAATTAGCTGCAATCCTGGGAAAGAACAGGTTGGCCTTGTGTAATAGGGTCAGCTGACGTTTGAGTGTGGTTTCCTCTTTGTCTGAGTGCACTGGCTTGCAAAAAATTCCCTCATTAAGATGCAGCAGAGTCTTGATTTTTTTTTTATATTACCAACCTTATATCAAGCTTTACATCATGTGAAATATGTGTTTTGAGCCAAAATAAGACAAGGTAGAAGATGTACATTACAGTGTTAAGTGAAGGCGCTGCTAATTGAATTTTCAGCGAAGCAAAAATGCACTCAGAGTTCGATACTTTGCTTAAATGAATAAATAACAACACAAGGCTGGTGCCCGGTGATGAAAAGATTAACATTGAGGTGCTAATTATGTGTAAATGATTAGTAGAAGTAAAATTGCCACTGCTGTTTTGACAGTGTAACCTGATTGACAATATTTAATGTGAACTGATGCATAAAGGGACGAGTTTGCATTCTCTGCACATACGCAATATCACAGATCACCAGTCATTTCATAAAGTTTAATCAGGAGTTTTAGACTATAAAAAAAAACAAAAAAACAAACAAAAACAAAAAATGCACTCTGTGAAATGACAGGCAAATGATAAAAGAAAACCCAGAAAAACAGTTTTCATCTAACCAACTATGCCTGCACAGAACAGCATGGGTGGTGTTTTACTGTAGGCAAAAGCTATTAAAAAAAAGAGAGAAATGATGGTGTAAAATAGCGCAAAAACAGCTGGAGGGAATACAATAGTAAATATCTCAATTTAAAAACAGTGTTTTTCTGGGATTTTTTTCTATCATAAAGCTAAAGGTGTGGTAAGAAAAAGGGCAAAAAGATTTCAAGAGACATGGGATAAAAAAACAATCCCTGCATGGCTGATTCAGTGTAGAGGAAATAGTCTACTCCCTATTTCCAATCAATCATGTACATAAATTGAATAAATTTGGTTCTCATATCAAGATTCCATTAGGATAAGTGACTAGCATATAGTGCATCTATCTGTTATTTTTTTCAATCCTGATTTGTCTGTAAAATATGATGCCTTCTCTTCCAAATGGGAATTTTCATGCCCTTTTACTACTGAAATGACTCAAGACGCCTGTAAGCAAAAAAGTGGAATTTTTAGTTTGGGAAATGATACATGCTGTTAACGTGCACTCGCACAGGTTTAAATAAAGAAACTAATGTATTACACATTTATCAGATATATCGCAGTGGTAAAATCTCGGTCAGCTTAATATTAAACAGCTGGCATTACCAGATCTTTTGATAGTGGCATATTTTGTTGGAGGCAAATTCAACTGCGCCACTTGGTCCCTGGGCAAGGTGTAATGAGTGCAGGATGGTCAGTGGGCAAGTTGGGTTAGAGGTCATTAAAAGCTCCTTAAAGATCTAAGATTTGAGCTTCTCAAATTTTTAATCCGTAGTATTGTCTAAGCTTGGCTGCCTTCTAATATTCTACACATCACTTAAAATAATGTCATGGAAACAAGATAACCCATGGGGTCACCAGGCCAGGATTATTCAAGTTTAGTCAGGCTTTTAAGGACTATGTGTCACAGAGGAATTGCAAGATAGTGCTATATAATGTTCAAAATATTCAATAGGAAGACAGCAAAAATTTCATTTTCAGTTTTTTTCCTGAATAGTTGTGGAAGATTACTTCTGTCTAGTGTGTTCCATGCAATACGCTCTCATAAAATATGTTGTTCACGATGGTACTCTTGTGGCCAGAATCTGAAATTAAAATAAGAAATGTGGAGTGCCCTTAAGCTGTGTGACTTTGCCCAGACAGATGTTTGTCTGGAGGCTTTTCAGAGTATTTTGCAGTTTTTTATTTTTTTTATTTTTGCAATCCAACTAAAAGTCTTATACTCTATCTTATTTCCCACTTCACCTTTTTTATGTATTCTCATCTTTTTGGAGAATGATTTATAAATGTCAGGCAATGCCATTTTGTTAAGAATGGCAAAACAGCAAAAATTTATGCATCCAGAGGCATGAGCGATCAATGTTTTTACTAGCAACAGTGGTCATCAAATTACATTTGTTTTGTTAGACCTGATTACAAGGTCTGCTCATACAAATCCATAATGCTATTGCTCTGGGCGAAACTAAGCCGAGGAAGAGGAGAAAAAAGTCAAGTCAGCTGGGGAGCTAGTGATCGACTGCAGAGAGCTGAGCTGATCGATACTGCCACGAGCCAGAATGTCATTCGGTTTCTGGATAGTTTTTTCTTTTCACTCCTTGTTTCAATCTTATGTACATATTCCTACACATGATCTAAAATGTATTTTGTGAGTTGTAGTGCTTTTTTCTTATTTTTACTGGTGCTTACATTCTTTTTCTATGACCTTCATGATGTACTGTATGTATCCAACAACACCTACAGCCTCAAGCTGAGCTCTGTATACTGTTTCGTAGAATAATTTACTAAACAGCAGCACTCACCCAGTCTTGGCAAAGTTAGTCCAGTAGGTCATAACCACAGCACTGAGCATGACATCATTCTTGGAGAAGTTGCAAGGGAATAGGTCAGTAGGCCCGATCATGGGGATACCAAAAACATATGGTACTTCGTCTCCATGTGCTGCGTCTGACCAGGCGGGTTTCATCAAACTCTGGCAGTGGTGATAGAAGGCATAGAAATAGGTGGGAGAGCCATAGCGAGCATGCAGGTCAGCTGTCACCACTGATGGTTCTACCCACTGATGGTCAGTAAAGAGAGCGACAAGCGTCTTACGGCGGGTCTCTGGGTTGTCTCGGTCAGCCCAGTCCGTGTACATAAACTTGATAGTCTCTCTCAGGGTGTCCTTCCCCTCTGGGTAACCATATAGGCTGTCCACAAAGTCAGAGACAGAGAAGTCGAAGTCATTGCCTGAGACGCCATCTTCAGAGTCCACAACATTTTCCACAAAGCGCAGGCCCTCACCCTGGTTCACGCCCAGCATAATATCGTAATTGAGAAACTCTCCCTGCTCCATAAGGATCTCTGGGTCATCCGGGATCACATCACCATCAATCACCGGCCCAAAGGCCACATGGTAGCGTGCTGGCTGGATGTCCTGCTCCACTAGCTCACGAGCGTTCTTCTTCCGCAGGCAGTGCACCATGTCCATGGTGTCCAGCACATTACAGCCCACCTTCTCTGCGAGCAGACGTGTATATTTCACAGGCTGGTAGTTGACAGCCCAGCTGGATAGCGCCGATCCGCTCTGAATGATGGCACGATGAAACAGACCTGCAAAACAAATAATACTTTGAGCAAAGACTGATTGTAACAACATCCTTTAATAACCAGTAACAGTATCCTACAACAGTGAACTTTTCTACTTTTATTTTCTGTCTAAAGCTAATCCTCCTGTCCTTTGGCAATTCTACATAGACAGTGGAGCATGATTAAATATAATCTTTTAACAAACACATGGACAGATGGCCATGCTAATACGGAACATTTGGTAAGTTTCTATATGCTACCAGGAATTTCTCAGGTGGAAAGGGGTGGTGGGCTAGAGTTCTTTTGTGGATAACACACAAAGCTTCTGCTTGTGAAAATCCATCACAGCATGCAACCCTCCCTACCACCCACCCC
>MU551577.1:3361509-3405248 GCA_024362625.1 Silurus asotus | reverse complement strand
ATAGAAATTGAAATACCCATGTTCTAAATATTTCATCAAATGCTGAACCACATATGATTTCCCCTCATTTAGACGGTTTATTGTTTATGATTATTATTATTTTCTTAATTTTTATTGACAAAACATGAACATGACATCAGATCAGAGGGCTGTAGTGAGACAGACTCAAAACTGTGTCCATAATTTGATTAGTTTCTAATTAAATTTGACATTACTTAGATAGATAGATAGATAGATAGATAGATAGATAGATAGATAGATAGACCACCCTTCTATTAATAAAATATGCTGATTTCCATACAGTAGGCTATGTAGAAATAAGAACAAGGCAAAAAGATGCCACTGTACGTGTGTACATTAACAAACCTATTCCAGACCTGTCCATTCAGAGCTGTTTATGGTCAAACTAAAGCTTTGTGGTTGGGAAATGATGCTGTCAGATATTTTTGTAGTGTATTTCCAAAATAAAACTTCCCAGCTAGAACTTTCATACTGTTATATTGGCCCCCACTGACATTAATGATCATGATATACTTTTTAGGTGAATGCATTGTAATAAATGTGCTCACAAGAGTATCTATTGAATACGAAAAAAAATCCAATTTAGGTGTCATAATGAACACTTAGGATTGTGTTATTATGTTTGCATTGTATAAGATCCAAATAGAGGGGCCTTGAGGCTCTGTTTGACATGGGTGCTGAGCGCATAAACCTGCAGGCCTATCCATCAGCGAGTGGCTTTGCTGGCAGATTGAGGTCATGGTGAATTATGACTGGAGCTGGGAGGTAATCACTCATTTGGCCCAGCTAAAATGCTGCTGCATGCCTGGGCTTTGTCGACCTCGACCGCTTGCCTCCTCCTCTCAAGACACTAGTTAACCGGCTGCATAGCAGATGTTGTGATTGGTTGATGACAGATATTTCACAACAGATACAAACCAGTGACCTTGCACCATGTGTATCATCACATCACATCACATAACATGTGGGCAATGCACTGCAACACATTAACCGAGAGCATTCTGATGAACACACTTAGAATCACTGATCGGGGTGCAAAAGCAAGCACTATTCTTTTTTACCATATTCTTTTCGAAATATATTATTTCACCACTATTTCCTGCAGGATAATACAAAGCAGCAGCATACACTCTTAATACAGGTAACAAAAAGATACCTCTCCTTGATGCTGGAATGGTACCCTCAGAACCCAGGATGTACCTGTTGAATATCTTTTATTTAGTAAGGCATTTAGTATGCATGAAATGTAATTTTATAGTACTTTTATTTTAAAGGCATATCTTATCTTTAAAGCTAATTAAAGGCACAAGAATCACCACTATATAGCCAGTAAAGATATACCCTGAAATATATATACCATGGAAAATACCACCATACTGACAAGGAGCGAATAGTTTTTTTTCCTAAATGTAAGGTCAAATTGAGCAAAAAGCAGCATTGACAGCAAACCCCTCATCTCAGAGAAGCATCAGGAGCTCCTGTCTTCATAAGCTTCTCTCCAGTGTCCACTGGCTGCTTCACACACTAGCACTTTTGCACTCACTACTGATTATGGCATTTTAACTTCACAGCACTTTGGGAGTGTTCCTCTGAGCTGTCTTCCCAGTGTGGCTGTGAATTCCCTCAAGTCTCTCTGATTGCCATGGAGGACTGGGATCCCACAGCGGGATCATCTCTTGTTCTGTCCAATGTGCCATTATCATCAGGGCTTTTTTCTCTCTCGGTCATACAATCCAGATTCTCCTCATCGTTGTTTTTACTGTTTTTGCAAGGCTTTGGCAACAGCTCCACTTTCTTTTTTCTAAGAGGCCAAGTAAGGAAGTCTTTGTCTTGGCTCCTACCATTGACTTAGATACCTGTCTCCATAGTTACGACATATATGGTCAAAACTAAGGTGCAGTAAAGGAGCTACCTGCTGGGGTGTTATGTTCATCCCTCCCCCTGTTTTTTGAGACAGCAGCACAGAAATTCCCATTATGCAGCAAATTGTCTCCAGGGTTAGGCATGATTTCTGGAATGCCACACATGTCCTACCTATAGATTAGACTGTAGAATAGCTGTAGATCAATTCCTTTGCAATCACAAAGGACAAAAAGTGCACCCCCCACCCCCTCACACACACATTACTCTCCTCCCAATTTATCAAGCAACACAAGTCCCATGAGTTATAATAGAATATTACACACTAGGCTTCCCCTCACCCTGTGAAATGAGCTAGGGGATTATAATGCCTGATGCTGTTTTACCACGCCAGTGTACTGGATAAAAAACAATCAAATATGACATGAGATGCCGTCAGCTGGGTCACTACACTGCTGAATCACACTTCTGAGTGCATTTTGCCAAATGCTCTGTACTGCATCTTTACATATGAATAAGGGAAAAGCTATTTTATCTTGAATTTTAATTTAACTAAAATAATTTTTTTTTTGTTTACGTTTAATATGAAAAATGTCAGTAGAAATTCTCTTTGCCTATTTTAATAGGAACACTGACACACTTCTTCATTCATGCAATTATTTTATCTGCCAGTCACATAGCAGCAGAGTAATGCATAAAACAATGCAGATTAGAAACTCACATCTAAATGAATAATCATAACTAAATGAATAACTCTCTACAACCATGGTGGGCAGAAAATATATCACTAAGCACAACTATCAAACCTTGAATGAGATGGGCTACAATAACTTAAGACCGCATGGGGTTTTAATTCTGTGAGCCAAAAACAGGCTACAGTGGCCGAAGGCCCACCAATACTGGACAGTGGATGACTGGAAAAACATATATGTGCTTTGCCACATAACTGGTTGATGAGATAATTGCATTTACAGGCCCAACAACCTTAAGTGATTGGTAAGTATATTGTATGTGTGTTACAGTCCAAACAGCCAGTCTTTCTTACATGCAGTCATTATTCCTGGATGTCATTTCCTGGGAACAGAAATGTATGTTTTCTTGGTGTAGATGGTAATGACCTGAAGCAGGATCTATAAAAATCAGTCTGCCATGGTAACACAAAGTTCCTGCCAAAGGGTGCAACTTAATAACATGTGAGCATCTGGTGGCACAGCAGGTAGTGTTGGGGACTCACAGCCATGATGCCCAGGGTTCAATTCCTAACTCTGCTTACTATCTGTGTGAAGTTTTGCATGTTCTCGCAGCTATTCTAAAGGTAAATAATGCATTAGAACTCCATCTTTTGCACAACTCAAAACCTGGGTGAAGAAGAGCAGCAGCCTGAAGCTGGGGAGAAAGAGTGAGAGATCCAGCACAAATAAAGCTTTATTCACCAACCATGGAGGATGGATGGCTGAGAATGATCCAATCGACAGAATCTGGCCTGCTGGATCGATGCGTCTCTCAGACAGGACAAGCACAATATCTTCCGCTAATCACGGCACGACACCCCACAGTCGATAGCACACACTCTCAAGTGCTCATCAGCCACATGACCTCTACTCTGTACTGTACTAATCTTCCAACATGCCTTCAGTTCAATCACTGCTTTTTCCAATCCAAGTCTATCTCACCGCTCCCACAATCACATCTCCTATCTTTTATTGTAACTCCTGTTTTTCTAGCTTTTTCTTTAAGATGCCCTGTGTATTCTGCCACTCCCTTCATCCTTTATTAAACTTTACTATGACCTAACTTCTACTACTAAAAATAATAATTAGAAACGCATCTATATTAGGAGAGTAACTGTACACGAAATTCACGTTTTTGGTACGTACGAGGTTTTTAAGTCACGGTTCGGTTCAATTTCGATACAGACAGGGAAAAGAAATGCAAAACATCAAATTTTTTTAGGAACACAGATTATTATTAGTAACATTTGTGATTATCAACATTGGCACAGGCATTTTACATAAAATGTCTGCTTGGTTAAATATATTATATCAAATTAATGCAATACACTTTTATTATATTTATTAAATTAAGTAATCAATTAAATTAGTACAAATTAAATAGATTAAATAAAATAAATGGAAAAATAACATTTGTTAGACCTTATTTGGGCCGATGTATGCGTGTTTAATATAAAATAAAAATATAAATACTTTAACAAATTTCTTTATTCCTTCCATCCTTCATTCATTCACTTCAATTCGTGAAGCTGGATATAAAATGCTAAAGAATCCATAGTGCTAGCATTAGCCGCTAACCACTTCCTATGGATTCTTTTGCGTTTTAATGGGCAAAACAAATCCTATTTCCGGTACGGAGTGAGTAGCCACAGTGACACAATGTCTTGCATTAACACAATGCAAGACAATAAGTGAAATTGAATAATTTGTGAATTTGTTATAGTCGGTAGGAGTAAGACGGGAGGGCAGTGGAGTGGTGCGGTTGCAGGGAGAAGAGGTGGTGAAGGTGGAGGAGTTCAGGTACCTGTGGTCAACAGTGCAAAGTAATGAAGAGTGTGTTAGAGAAGTGAAGAAAAAAGTGCAGGCAGGGTGGAGTGGGTGGAGAAGAGTAATAGCAGGAGTGATTTGTGATAGGCCAAGTCTCCGAAAAATATTTGTACCTCAAATACTTCTGAAAAACTAGTGCCAATAGGAAACGTAGGAGAGAGAGAGAAAGAGGGGTGTGTGGGAGAGAGAGAGAGAGAGAGAGAAAACATGTATGTGAACATTAGTACCAATTAGTATGGACGATACTGACACCACCATAGCGTTACAGCCCGAGGCCAAGTCCAACCTGCATGTTTAACCCTGTACATTGTACTAGAGTTTTTGTGGAAAATGTCTGAAAATCATCTTCCACCAGTTGTGATGTAAATGATGCCTGCAGTTAACAATAGGCATGCCTTAGCTGAATGAAGTACTTGGGATGAGCTATACCACTTCAGCATATTTTTCTTGTTATGGCTTTGAAGTCTACTTTTTCCTGTATTTAATTCTCTCTCACTCTCTCCTTCTAGCTTGAAGATTTTGCCCTCTCTCCATTGCCAGACCTTCATACAGAAGGCTTAGGGGAAACAAATTTTTTCCTCAACCACAGCACTAGCAAACATCACTCACATCTCATTTTCTCCCTGCACTGTAAAAAAATAAAAAACAAATAAACAAACAAACAAAAAAAGAAAACCAGACAGTCATGCACCGCCCAACACAACCTACGAGACACCAGTGAGCTGGAACTTGTGTCGATTCAGAGACGAGAGGAATAATGAGTTATTATTGTGTTATCGCTGTTTATCTCAGTGCCATGTCGGCGTAAGCCTCTCCACTAATCTCATTAGATTCAACACCCGTTAAAGTGTTTTTCTGATTCCTCGTCCATGCACTTTGCAGCCAAATGGGTTCACTCCAGTGCGTCAAGTACAAACGATTCGCTGCATTTACATGGGGTTCGTAAGAAGGATATTTTGAAAAACACCACCACCAACAACAAAATAACAACCGCCCACTGAGCAAAGCTGACTGAAGCCAAGGGAACACTATTTTTGGAATCACAGAGCCCCACCACTCGGAGAGGAATAGGTAATTTGGTATATTCTGAAAAGCATGAAAGGCACAATATTTGTAATCAAATTTATGTTAAAGGAGATTTATAGTCATACACAAGTGCATGCAATTCGACCATGAAATATGAAGGGAGAGATCACGTCTATTCCTGGCTCCATGTCGACTCTGACAGCCAGCCTGGATGGCTGAGATACAATTTCAGCTGCCAGGAGCTTGTGTGGACAAGGCAGTTAAATTTGTGAGAAGAAATCAGCAGAAGCAGACACTTAGGGGGTCTTCAAAGAACCTAACGTCCAGCACTGGTGCTCTAGCATGCTGAGAGCAAGATTTAGATAGAGAGAGCGAAAAAAAAAGAAGACAAAAGAGAGTGAGAGAGAGAGTACACTCGTTCTCTCTTTAAATTTCTAGTGACATCAGGGTAGTGAGATCTCAGGTTTGATTACAGGCAAAAAAGGCACTAGGGTTTGAACAGTTCTGCCTCTGAGCTTTTTCAAAGATTTTTATCTCATTAGGTTTTAGAAATGCAGCTTACCTAGAGTAAAAGTCTGCAAAAAAAAAAGTAAAATAATCAGGCACACATGCACACACACATGCACACACAAATACACATAGATTAAAACATCTTCAGGCAAACTCCTACACCTCCACAATGAGAGGCAGAGAAATACTGTACCTTAAGGCCATTTCTAAGATATTTCTCTCTCTCTCTCTACCCCTGCTCCTATTTTCCGCCCCCTCTCCTCATTAAGCACAAAACACAGCTCATGCTGTCTGTACAGCACTTATGCACCTTCGCAGTTTCAAATACTGGTGCAAAAAACACACTGGAACAGGAAAGCAAGGGAATGGAAGCAGAAGGAAATAACAGCTCATGGTTAAAATAACTTCTGGAACATTGCTTGAAATCTACAGCTTTTTGACCTCGAGTCTGTTTTCTTTTTTGCTGATTTTGGGAACAGCGCATCAATATTGACTTGATGGTCATGTTTGAGCAAGCATTAACAGGTAAATGTTTGATTACGCGAGCCAGATGTCTCTCTTCATGCGTCCTTTGACAGCTGTGTCAGTGCGGCACATGGATGGCTCTGTCCAAGGCCGGTTCCAAGACCCTGGCCAGTGCGATAACAGGCCCCGCAGTCGAACAACACATATGCTTGCGCTAATTTAAACAGACGCGCTGTGTAAACAGAGGCTGAAAATAGTACCCGACTGCCTTTGCTCATTTGAATGCAGTAAAGTCTGAAATGGAACCATGAAGAAAGAAATTTACTTGTATTGCATCAAGATAAATTCAGGCTTTTTTAAAGCAGCTGTGCTCTTTTGTGGAAGTGTGTGGAAAATGATGATGTTAATGATGACGTGTGTGCGAGTGGGTGTAAGTAAGAAGCTGTCAGATGGCAGACATTGACACTCTATACCTCCACTGTGACAGATCATGCTTTATCTTGGCTTGTCAGTCAGACAGTGTGTGGTACTGTACTGCACAGTGTCAATTTTGTTTAGACTTAGTTTGAACTTTCTGACAAGTAATTTGACAAATCGTACAAAATTGTTTGTATTAGTCTTAGATTTGGTTTGGTGGTAATGGCTGCTTAGTCATTAAGGCTCTGGGTTACCAATCAGAAGGTCACGAGTTTGAAGCTCAGTTTCACCAATCTGCCACTTTTGTTTCCCTGAGAAAACCCCAGCTTTTTAAAATATGGAAATAAAACGCATACATCATTTCATCTTTGTCTGTTCAGCCAGTACTAATATTTCATAAACAACAAATATCATTTTTATTTGTTGAAAAAAAATCACTAGAATTTGGCATATTTTAGTACATTTGTTAACAATTAACACTGGTACTGCACTGCACTGGTACTGCACTGAGCAGAAGCCAACCAGGCCTTAATTTGTGTAGGTCTGATATGGCATATATAACTTTCTTTCGGCTTCTCCCATTGGGGGTCGCCACAGCGGATCATCCGTAGTTATGATCTGCATGTTTAATTTGACACGTTTTTACGCTGGATGCCCTTCCTAACGCAACCCTCCCCATTTATCCGGGCTTGGGACATATATATATATATATATATATATATATATATATATATATATATATCCTAATTACACATGTCAATCCAGTTCCCACCCAAAACCCCCTCACCTTAAATTATAATATAGCACATCCAAACTGCAGCCAATAGGCCATCAAAATCTTCTCATGGCAGCCAGGATTGGTAAATAAACTAATGTTAAATGAGCTAAATTTTTGGTAAATGCAAAGTGATCGCGTTTTTCTAATTCCACAGAGCATTTTACATAATTAGATCACATGTAAAAGGCTTGTATTGTTATGCTTTAACTGGAAAAGATGCATTGAATGTTTCTCACTGCATTATATAAACAACTTCACAGGCCAAGATAAGGGGAATGATTTGATGCTTAGTGTGATATTTCACCCTGTTCCACACATCCAGTGGTGTTTGTTCTTGATGAGTCATGATGCTTTGGCAAAGTAAGTTTGTAGCCACACGTCGTCATTTTTACTGCTCTGTACAAGCTACTGGGAATGTTCCATTTATTCAAAATGTACTTAAAAGTAGAGATGAGTAATTGAAGTGTAGTGAAAGCAACACAGTGTTCTGTGATGTGAGTATGATAAGCAATAAAAATGTACATCATGCTGTTGTATTCCATGCGCTGCCCCTTCACAAGCAAAGCCATATGCAGTCTCTTTATACGGCATATGGCACCATGGATAAACCTGAACGGGCCTCACAGAAACACTGACCCCCTGACTATAAGCTCAGGAGTCCAGCAGCCAATGGAAACTTGGCCTCGGTTATAAAAAGCCGAAAACAATCTGGTCGTAGTACAAAAATTTTACAAAAACTAAACACTGAACTTAAAGAAGTTAGTTGAAGTATTAAATTTGATTAAAGAAATAGTTTGTATTAGAGATGTAAATTAATATGAGTACATTATTCAGAATCAACAGATAATCCATTTTAATTATTCAACATGTTTGTTATTTTTACAGGGTACCCAGTTGAGGCCAGAGGTTTACATCATGATCTAATGGACTACAACAAACAGCAAAAAAAAAAGGCCAGAGGTTTACATCATGATCTAATGGACTACAAAAAACAGCAAAAAAAAAAAAAAATGTGTAAGTGAGAGCAGACATGAAGCTCAAATAAGACCATGTTCATGTTAATGGCTGTTATTAGTAAATGCCTGGTCAGGTCATGATGGCTTAAAAATAGCAGCTTGTTTGTTTTTTCAGGAAAAAGATGCAACTTAATTTATTTGAAAATGCATGCATGTACAAACTATAATATTAAATGCATGTAGTGATAGAGTGAGGAAGTGTCAGAGCCAGAATTCACACATCCTACTAACAGTGCACTTCTCTGATAGTGTTTCTGGGGACAAAGAGTGACAAGGTTTATATTTAAATGTAATAAAAAGGAGGTAACGGCCACTTTAGGGGTAAATCCAAATACAGATAGAGATGCACATAGCACTGAACTCATCCAGCTCCCCATCCAGATAGGGCACTGTGTTACACCATTGGTGTGAAAATTACAGCACATAATTTGCCTTGCCAGGAAACAACCATTAGTGATTACTGCCTAAAAGTTGAAAGTGTTACTGTAATATTCTGCTTTACAGACTGATATATTTCTGTATAATGCAGGCTTTTGGACCCACATTTGTGAGTCTTGCTTTATTATTTCTTCGATTTTTCTGTAGATATGTTCAAAACTTTGCTGCCTTCTCAGAGCAGAGAGAAAAATGGGAAAGCGGTACGCTTCTAAAATCCAGTTTAGCCTGCCTGAAGTGATGATGTGTCAGTCTTTGACATTTTCCGGCACCTTAGGCAGGCGAGCTGGTGCTAGACTTCAACTCCTTTGATTAAATCAGCCAGGGCATGCGGGGGGCTCAAATCTCAGACTCTAATTAACCTGCTTCTGTCCACAGTCACTGCAACCAGGCTACCAGTTAACCAGTAAACTGCCAATACATACATGGACATTAACTGAAAGCTAAACAGATCTGTAAAAACACTATAATCTAAAATGTGTAATGTGGGCTATGTTATATCACATATGAGTCTTTATGTTTAAAATTCTTTGTACAATTTGTAAAATGTATGTCTTTAAAGTACAATGTTATTCAAAAAGAATGAACCAATATTATGACGCATTGCTTGTTCTCAAGCATCATCATAGAATGAGTCAGTGACCATTTGAAAAAGGAATTATCTAAGTTGATTGTGAGTATAATACTTGTGAATTGGCTGGAGTTTTGTATTACTTATCCTTGATAGAATATTGCGTAATGTAATTGGTTTATTCTTTTTGAATAACCCTGTATTGACTTTAGTTACTTAGTAAGGTCTCAGGTCTCCAATTAGACCAAGTATAATTGAGAGTTTTTCGCTAATTTCAGAGATGGGAAGTAATGCAGTAAAAATTCTTTATTACTGTACTTAAGTAGATTTTTCTGGTACAGTATTTTACTTCACTATTTATATTTCAGACAACTTTTCACTTTTACTCATTACATTTTTACACAAACATCTGTTCTTTAGTTTTAATCTTTTTGGTGACATGATCAATATTTTTCTTCTAATTGCACACCGTAGTCCATCAACGTATTTCTTGTCATTTCGTGGCTTTTTCAATCTACGACTGGTGTATCATTTCCTGCCTATCACGCACCACAGATGTAGGCTAGCCTGAGAAGCTAACAACAAGCAAGGCAGAAAGCACTACTTGATTGAAGGATGTGTGTAATTTTGCCATTTTTGTCTAATTTCTAATATCATAAAAAATATGGAAAATGGCAAATTGAAAAAATGTGCACCAGATGTGGATCCGCTATCTTTTTCTTTTGGGACAAAAAAGGACACCAAGGCACACTACCAAAGGCAGGGGAGGCTATATTGGATGGAGTTAACTGTGGGAAGGAACATGTCAAGTAAAAAACTTTGGTAGACCCTCGGATAGTACTGATGCCACCATTGCACATCAAATTGGGCCGTATGAAACAATCTGTCACAGTTTTAGATAAAAAGCTGGCAGCCTTCAAGTACCTTCAAGACTTCTTTACTAAGCTGTCTGAGGCAAATACGGGTTCTTCCTTCAGAGCACAGATAAAGACGATCATGGAGCATAAGGATTCCCTAAGAAGCTCAGAAAGATGGAGAAAGCGGCTTGGAACAGCTTTATCACATTGTTTGGGGCTTCCAGGCATAGCCCAAAGCCTAAAACTAGAAATGGTTGAGAATCTGGTAAAGAACTACAACACAGTGGACTACAGGATGTTTCTTAAAATTCATAGTTTTTTTTTTTTTACCTTTTACTTTACCTAGAAACAAAAACTGTGTTGTATACTGTAATGTTTACTGTGTCTGTGGCAAAAAAGGCATGCCCTAAACAGGAGAGGTTTCATTTTTTTATTATTTTTTAAAAGCCTTCCACTGCCCTTGCATAACAGTGAAAAAGAACTTTAGAGGTAGAGGTGCCAGTACAGTCAGTGAAGGTCCTTAACCTTAGCTAGTGATGTGTGCAAGACTATATATATATATATATATATACAGTATATTTTTTTTTGTTGGTGGTGGTACTTTTCCCCAAGATATAAACAAATTAGTAGCTCACCTTAACCAGGGAGTTACAAAGGTTTTATATTTTTAGGTTAAATTTGTTTTGTCAAGTGTTAAAGCCGAACATTGTATTCGTATTTGGTTAAATCCCTATTTTTGAGATCACTTTAAATACCAGTTTGGTGAAAAAATAATCACCATGACATACTAACATAACAGTAAAGTTTCACTCATCTGCAGGCACAGAGCAAACACTGCTTGGGTCACACAAGGGGTTTGGGCCATTATGCTGTTCAGACCTGTGTGTACAATCGGGTGGAGAAGAAACCTTAAAATACAAACACAATGCAGGAAAATCACATGCGTTCGCAAAATGAAGTTTTGTGAAACTTCATGTTTTGTTAAAAATAAAAATGTACAAAATTGTCTAATTAGGTAGTTAAGGAAACAGGAACCTAGTGAAGGACTCATGGACAGCTGATACATAAACAATTATTTGGTCTCATAAATCACTTCTGTAAGACATTTTTATGTTCCATGTGGTTGTAGAGCTGTGTTTTCCTCAATATACATTGCCAATGCAACTGGGTAATAAATGTTAGCAACTCAAATTATTGAAAGGATTTAATTAAGTACTGTATATACACATGTCCTCACTGTTTCTCTAGGTCATTAGCCATGAAGGGTAATACTGTGACCTTTCCTGTTTGAGTAAACCCCCTCCCCCCACATAAATATATAAGCTACTTAAAATAATTAAACTGTTGGCATTCATCCGTTATGTAGAGTTTTAAATTTAATTAAAATATCTTGTTTGAAATAATTGCTGTATATATTATTAAGAGTGGTTAATAAAAAAAATATTTTTAATTAGAGAAATAAAAAAACAACTGAATAAATTATAATTATGTATGTGTATGTATGCATGTTTTTGTATATAGAATTTTTCCTGTGTTACAGAAATGTTGCTAATATCCGTTCCAGTCAATAAGAACATGCACACATTCCTTTAGCCAATATTCTTTTTCATGAAATCCCTCTTCAATCCCGGGTAATGATTCCCTCTTACAAAAGCATCTTGTCAAGATAAGATCTATCTTTCTCTTTTTTAACTTAGAAACAGTGAGTGGATTTAAGTGACGAAGTCTTTCTCACCTGATGAGCATTTGGTAGCATCATAATGACAGGGCAACATATATTATCTTCCATGGTTTCATGAACTGTCATATCCAGGTATTCTTTCTGAACACAATTCTGATGAACTGACTATATAAATTACAGCTGATGGACTGTAATATAGATCTCAATCAGAGAGATAATCAGGACCAGACTGACATGGTGATGGACGTTTGATGAATATTCATTGATTTGTTTTTGCTTTATAAACTGTGTATTTAAAGTCAGGCAGAAAATCCATTTTGACAGTTTTGAGACCTTTGGATATTGTGTCATATTCTGAGTGTAATTCAGTTTCATGACTATACCACAAGGCAAAAGCCTGGGCAAAATGCCACTGAGATTGCTCAGATTGAGAGACTGACTCTTTCTGTATGTGTAATCTTAACAGCAAGATGCAAAGAAGCGCATTATCTTAAGGGCTTCAATAACATTGTGAATTCAGTGTGAACAATGGCTGCAGCTATTAAAGCCTGGCGCTTGAGCCTGCCGTGCGTATACGCTAGAGCTTGGCTTTAGAAAGGGAAGTGGGAGTGAGGTTTGATTTTTTTATATATATATATATGGCGGTGAGTCCCATCCGCTCTGAGGGGAGGATGAAACACATTCAATAGTTGCCTTTCTGCCTCACTGATCACACAGGAGATTATCAGTCTCACATATACATTCGCAACCGGAAGGCAGGAGGATAGGATAAGAAAATAGTGGTGGTGGGATGGGACCCATAAATGATTACAGCTCAGAGAGAGCTGGGAATTTGCATTCCTTTCCCCCAATATCCCCTGATAGCATGCATTTTGGCTCTTTATTTATTTATTTTTTTGGTTTTCATTCCTCCTGTCCTCTCAGAGTTTATAGCAGCCAGTGGGCACACATCTGTAGCCTTACAGATTTCCCAAGTGCCTACATTCAAACAGGGGTGGAGAGCGTGAACATCTGAGCTACCTCAGCTCAGGGGAACACACGCTCATGCCAGGCTAGACCAAATGCCCTTGCAGGCAGAGAGAGAACTGGGAAGAATGAAAGATTGATGAGGAGATTCATCATGCCTAACACCTCTGGGGCTGGTCTAGATAAAGTTATGGGCAGGTGAGCTTTCCTATGTGATTATCTTCCCATCCAGTGCTCCCATTAGTATGACAGGGCATGAAAACAACAGCCAGCTCCCACCTGGCTATAACAATTACCCACCTAAACCGCAGCCATAGATGGTTGATTCCTAATAAAGGTGATGGCTGGGCACACCAGGTAATAAGGCTAATTGCCTTTCAGCAAGCTCTTTGACCTCTTGATATTTCAGGGAAAAGATTTTTTTCCTTTTGCCCAGCTATCAGCTAAACAGCTACATATGCGATTGATCCTGTGGTGTTGTGATCACACATTCCAAGCACCCTCTTTGGTATGCCCCTTATGGTCAGTTTGAATGTGAGGTTTATCAGTTGTGACACTGAGAAATTGACTTTGCTCTGGCTATTGTGGCAAAGCTCGAGCGACTTTACTTACCATGTGCCTAGAGTAAGCTGTGAAAGAAATATATAAAAATAAATCCCTGACCTTGCAGCCAAGGAGTCATGGAGGGAGCAAGTGTTGTTTCTGGTTAGAGCCTATTATCTTTAGATCGGAGCTACTGTGTGACTTGATACAGAACAGGAGAGAATCGATGCTGACACCGACACGGCAAAGATGACAAAACTTTGCAGAACAGAAAAGAAGATACCAACGTATTCACGTTCATTCGGGGGTCAAGGTGGGTGCACTCCATTGGTTTATGAGCAACATCATAGTTTGATGAGCTTGTCATGATAGACACTGGTGGGAGAATTTTACCATGCACTTGCACTGTTCTCCATCAAGAAGCAGCCTCCTAATGAGGATTCTATTAACAGACATGGGACCATGCCGGCAATAAGGCAGACGGAGAGGGCTGGGTAACGACGCTAGCAGTTAGCAAACAGATGTTCCTTCTGCAGAGAAGCTGGTCGTGGCTAATGAAGCCTTTACCGATTCAGAAGACTCCTGGGATGCTCAGAGGAGCGCCTACGTGTGTCTATCTGACTGAGACAGCTAGCTCTTCTGCTCAGTGTGTATCTGATAAACAAATGTATGAAAAAAATAGTCCATATCTAATGGCCTGCTGCTCTCTGTAGGAAGGTTCCTGGCTCTTGCACTCTAGACACCAGCTGTAGATGCACATACAGATACAAGGCCAGGCTGCATTTGAGCATTAATTACTCACAGTGGCATGTAATGGGAGGGGGCTGTCCACATATATTTTAGGAACAGGGGTTCAAAAAAAGGACATGTTCCACAATGTGTAACAGTCATGCTACTATTCAAATAGCTCAAACACAGTGTTCTTTCAGTGAAGCCAAACTTCAGTGTTCCAACAATGCCATTTGTCTCTGTCAAATCTTTGTCAAATCTAGATCTATGGTTTCATAAGAAAACTAAATCTTCTAGATACAATGTAATGACTTTTAGACCTTTAATCTGTGCTTGTGCTTCGTATGTTTACACTGTGCCATTGTTTATCAAGAAAGCATACTGTTATAGAAAGAAATTTCTTACTGTTTACTTAGTGAGAAAATTATTTCCCAAATGGGACAATGAAGTTTCTAACTATCTATGCAACTACATGAAGTCTAATGGTGTAGCATATGGATTTGTTCTATTCCAACAGATTGTATCGCTTTGAATTCAGAATCCATTTAAACACACATCACACATACACTCCCAAAATAGGATTCTTCAAAAGTTCTTATCAATTATGCATTATTTGCTTAAAAAGTTGTACTTGGAGGCCCCTATGGTAAAGAAAAGCTTTATTTCTCCACAAACTAAAAAAACTTGGGGTTGTAGATTACAGTTTATTTCAAGAATGTAAAATTCATTACACTTATCTATATTTTAAAAACATTAAAAGAAACCTTTCACAAACTTTATGGTTTATTATGCATCTTGATAGGATTCAAGATCAGCATGTTTGTTATAGTCTGAACAGCTTGCTTAGTAATTCACCTGAATTGGGGTTTTTTTAAAAAAAACATGTTCTGTGTCATTTTGTGTGTGATACTGAATAAATATTTATGAAAAGCATAAAACATTAGACTCTATTAAAGATGTCAGATCAATGCAGTTGAAAAACTGACTGAACAAATCGCTGGTCAGAAAATTAGCATGAATTATAAAAAAACAAAAACTTTTATGGAAATGCTAGACGCCAGGAAAATCACTTAACTCGCTTGTAAAGCTTGCAAATCTAAAATCTAAAAATCACTATAAGAATTTAAAAGTTTTATGTAAAATTTCCATTTCTGGCTACACAAAAACAACAACAGTATCTTCAGTACAATATACATAATTATTTGGTTATCTGACAAATTGTTTTTGAGCTGATTAAAAACTTAATATTTTGCCATTTTGGCAAAACAAACATCATATTTCCATCCTATAAACATGTCATAAATTATTCCTTGTCACACAACTAACCAACTAGATGCTCTAGTTGGGGAATGACTATACTATATAATTATGGTAAAACTTAAATAAAAGTCTAACGTACTTTAGCCAATGCAATTGCGAGCTGTTCTTTAAAGAAGGTACAGTAACATAAACTATATGCTAGATAGTAGGCTACCACTGATATACTTGTAGCCAACTGTCAAGTCCTGCAGATGCTCTGGGAACCCAAATATACTGGCCACATTTCAAGGACAAAGCTGGGCCAAAAAAAAAACTAAAGGCTTGGAAAAAAAAATCCTTTACTGTGTCAACATCAAGGTAATAGACAGTGAAGCACCAAAGCAATCACATTACAGAGACAGTAACTGAGTGAGAATTACAGACATTTGAGGTTATTAAATGTTAAAGAGGAACATGTGTGGCATTGGCAGTCAAATATTACTTTCAAAAGGTGCCATTGTTTTTAGGTGTTATTATTCCCACATGAGAACTGTCTTGCCACACTATTTCATTAGAACCATGGGCCAAAGAGAAATGAGCTGCTTATCTCAATAGAATGCCTGTGGTTTCATAATATTTGTGTGTTTTTTTTTTTCAAAACCCACTGGCTGCCTCTTTTGCTCTGTAAATGTGATCTGACCTTCAAATTTGAGACGGTATCAAAAAGTTTCGAGACTAGCTAGAAAGTACTCTATTTATCCACGTTTATACACTATCATTTTCAAAATAGTCCCCTTGCACAAAAATATAAAACTCCCAGTGTTCCTGCAAATCTGGAACATGCCCTGGAAGTATTATATCTTTTCGGAGAATGTCAAGCATTCTGGATCTCCGAAATGGTGTCAAAACGGCAACCTTTGAGTCGGATCTGGTGAGTAGGGTGGGTGTGGAAGTGAGATCATGTGGATTGTTCACCGACGATCATCATGTACAAGTTGCTGAATGGTTTTAACATTTTCAGTGGTTAATTGAAGGTTTTTCATCATCTACCAGTGATTTCTTTCGCTCTTGAAGCATGTGTGCCACTCAAAACACCTTGAAAGACACATTGCAGCATGGTCGTATGTCAAACGTATGTCATGTCAAAAGTCTTTGACAAAATTCGCCCAGTTCCATGCAGAATTTAACGTTTGCTCTTTGTATAAACTTGCTGCCCATGATGAAATTGCAGACTGATTGTGATAGAAAGGATAGAAGAATATTCCTCCACTGAGTATGCGGATTGTTCTAGAAAGAAAGCAATTTCTTGAACAATCCACATACTCAGTGGAGGAATATTCTGGAACCAACCATACATTTAACAGGGTAATGTTCTGGGAAGCAGGTGTTCTCAAGCAAAATCCATATAAACCCCTCTATATTCAGATTAAATATTGTCCTAGAGCAACCATATTTTTTTACTTCAATTCAATTTTTTACCATTATTTTGGATATTTAATTGTTGAAACTTTATCTCCTTTCTCAAGCTAGAAATCTTCTGCAACACTGCACACTTGGGGGCTTAAGATTTACGCTGTTGTCAAGCAGGCATTGCACTGTTTTTTTTTTTTTTTGGTAGGGTTTTTTTGCTATTCAGCATGTTTATGAAAGTTCCTTCCATTAGGGATTTACTTGTGCACTAACAGCGCTCTCTGCAACGAACGTAACATTCGTGTGCAACGAAAGCAACCGCCATGTTTTTGTTCTTTATAGCGGCCATGTTCCTCAGGTTTTAATAGTCCAGATGGTATACCCTCCACAGGTCGCAACACATCAGAGCTGCACAACATGACACGATTTAGTCTACCGTGTGCACCACAGAAACCCACAGCTCAAGAAATTGGCTCGTTTTATTTATTTATATATTTTTTTAAATCATTGTCCAAAAAAAAATTTTTTTTTTTCTGACTCTAATTATTTTCATCAGGCTGAGAGGCTGTCGCAAAACAGAGGGGTCCTTGTTTGCATGAACATTTGCTAATCATAAGCAATAGCCAATAATGAGAAAGAAATATCATCCCTTATCTGTCAGGGAGCTGAAGAGCACTTCAGTGAAAATAGCATGAGAAGTGAATGGCTCAGGTAATTTTAATAGCAATGGTGATCAGGGGGAAAAGAGAGGACGAGAAAGCAATAGAGAGAAAGAGAGAGAGAAATACAGCGTGTGCGAGAGAGACAGAGAGATACGGAGAAGGAGAAAAACAACAGCTCGTTCAGTGTGAATTTAAAAGTGGAGCCGAGTGTCAAAGCCCACGTCTCTAGGTGCAGCTCTACAATGTGAGAACACAATGTGATTCAGGCTGATGATTTGGTTGATGGAAGTTTCTTCCGTATGGAAGAAAACAGGGCTGAGACCAAATGGAAAGAGAGGAGATCATGATGGTTTGCAGCTCTTACTAGAGAGAAAAAAAGGATATTGAACATGTCCTAGTTTCATCAGCCGAATCCACACAGGCGTCCTCATAGCATCTACTCCACTGTTAATGAAACAAGATCACACGAGAACTCATTCACAGTGGTAATATCATGCTTTCCTGAATGTGTCCCGAATATGCATTTCCTTGGCTTATGACTTGTATACTGCACGGTGAGTCTAATCTAATGTAATCTAATCAAACCAAGCAACCGTTTCCCTGTAAAATATTTATTATCACACAGCATTGATGCACTGATTGACCCACCAGAGGTGGCAAATGTACACACATCCTTCACTTAAGTAGAAGTACAGATACTCATGTTTTAAAATAAGTTAGTTAAAGTACTAACTATACATTTTTATATATGGGTATTTTTAGTATGGGTTCTGACATGTAGCCTTAAGTAGACTTAAGTGTCACACTGGTAACTGGACCTCACATCATATTAATATTAGGGCTGTCAATTGATTAAAATATTTAATCACGATTATTTGTGTGAATGTCATGAGTTAACTCATGATTAATTTCAACCTAATCGCACATTTGTATCTGTTCTTAATGCACTTCAAATTAATACTTCCCAAGTTTTTAATACTCGAATCAACATGGGCATGAACAAATATTGATGCGTTATGCAAATGTATGTTTATTATTAGTGAAACCAAACTCAACATAGAGCATGAAGACAAAATAATCTTGTCAATGTTTTAAAGTAATTATAGTGTTTTAAATTACATAAATCATCTGGACACCAAACGGGCCTTTGTTGTGTTTCCACACGGAAGGTTAATGAGGTGACACCAGAGAAACTGTATCTCTTCTAACTTTCATACGGATTGAATAATCAGAGAATATTTGATTATAAGTCTATACAAATAAATGAAGACCGTTTACAAATTTTAATGATGTATTGCGCTTATCTGTACGATAAAAAAAAAGTTGTTTAAGTTAGTTTTATCGTTATGCGGAAAAAAAGGCACAAAACGCGCAGCGTGTTTGTCGACCCAGAGGGTAAATTGTATGCATCATGGCTGATTTTGGTGCTTGGTTTGAGCCTTGGAGCATCAATAAAACAAATGTTTACTGATTTTTAAAAATCTGGTGGAGTTTAGTTATTAATTTTTTTATGTCTGAGTAATAAAATGGACGTCATGAATAAGCGTGTGTTGTGCTGAAGGTTTTAATTTTTCCCCTTTTATAGCTTTTATATTTTTTATAAAAATGGTCAAACAGAAATGCGCACTGCATTAATCGCACATTAATAAAATTTATGCCGTTGAATTAATTTGCATTTTGACAGCCCTAATAAATATATTAATACAAAAGAATATTAAATTCTGTTACTTAATGAATGTATGCAGGCTAATCAACCACCATATAGAACACAAGCAGAGTAAATATGAGGATAATGATGATGATCAGGTGATCAGGAATGTCTCTTGTTCTCAGTCATGTTTACATTGCTGACTCCCACTGTCTCATCCACATTAGTTATAATTCTTGTTCTTGTTGCCTTCGGCCTTGCTCATTGTTAGCATTGTAAACTAGTCTACGTCTGAGGTGTGTGATAGCTGGGAAATTATACACCAGTAAACGACTGAAAAAGCCACACAATGACAGGAAATAGGTTTTGCTGAAAACGGGACGCAATGAGAAGAACTATATAAAACTAATCAAACATAAAACATAAACTAATGTAACGAGGCTGGTTTAAAAATGTAAGAAGTGGAAAGTACAGATATTTATATAAAACTGGAATGAGTTAAGGTAAAAAAACTTTAGTGAAGTGAAGAACTGATACCAGAAAATCTACTTATGTACAGTAACGAAGTATTTGTACTTCATTACTTCATATGTCTGGCTCAATAGTTCCAGCTGTAATTCAAATGGTAGCTTTATATTAATGTTCTTGTTCTAATACATGTCTGTGCTTTTGAAATAGTCATTAGGATTTCCACCTTGAAAAGTTTTCAAGAATTTATGCGTGATGTTCATAAAAAACAAAACAAATCATTGATTGCTGTGATAAAAAAAAATAAAACACTTCTGAGAACAGAATTATTTCCCTAAAACATCAAGTTCTGCACATTTTATTAACAGTTGTAATTCTAGGTGGCTGAAGGAGTGAAGAAGTTGTAGGGATCGTCAGAACAATATCATACACTATAAGGACAATAGTATTGGGTGCAAGGACAAAAGTATTGGGAGTCTGCATTTTCTAGCCATATGTCTTTCTGCTCCAAAATGTTACCACAACTTTAGAGGCAGACAGGAGTTTAGGGTGTCTTTGGCTCCGGTAGTAATACATTTTCCCTTCATTTGAACTAGGAGACCCAAACCTGTTCAAAGACGACAATGCCACTGTGCACATATTTAGCTCCATAACCATATGGTTCACATGGGTAGGAGTGAAAGTTCCTAAATAGGCTTCTATACAGCTCTGACCTAAACCCTAGTGAATACCTTTGGATTAAATTGGAATTCTGACCAAGTCTCCCCACCCTACATCATTTAATTTAACTAATGCCATTGTAGTTGAATGATCACAAATCTCCACAACCTCACTCCAAAATCTAGTGAAACATCTTAGAATAAAGGAGGGTATTATAACAGCCAATGGTGACTAAATGCGGAACAGGATGTTGAGCCTTATGGTCAGGTGTCTACAAACTTTTGTCTATATAGTGTTGGTCAATTTGCATTGTTTTAATACTAATACCTTTATACTATTTATTTATTTATTTATTTGTTTATTTACCAAATGAGACACAGAGGGGTGGATAGTGATGGATTCTTCAAACTCTCTAACCCGAATGGTCTTTTTGGTCATGTTTGATGTTATCAGATGCAGACAAAGAGCTGGTTGACACGAAGGCCGAGGCAAAGGAGGAGGGGGGATTGGAAGGCGAGGGATGGGGCATTCAGCTGTCACGCTCTTAGTGTTTGGGCTTCCTGTGCAGGTGGGCATTGAGGAGTGCCAGCTCCCTCGCTCACAACACAGGCGGCTATGCATCTAGCCATAATGGATGCTTTTCACAGAAGCTGCTCTCTCACATGGGACATGAGAAAGAGAGATAGATAGAGAAAGTGTGGAGGAGGCTGGAGAATGAGAATGGTGAGAAAAAGGTGCCGCCTCAGAAGAAACTAGACAGAAATGTGTACTTCAGCACCGAGTGTGTGGCTACGAACAGCGCACTGTAAGGTGATAAGCTTGAGCGGAAAACCTATTCGAAGAAAACCACAAATTAACACTCCCATATAACAAGCAAAGGGAATAATATTGGAGCAATAAATATGGCTATTGAATTTTTTTGCAATAATATGCCATGCATTCCCTCAGCTCTTCTTCAATATAGGTGATTACTCAATTTGTAAACTGAAGATGACACTGCAGAATAATCCATTCATGGCTCATTCAAAGCCATTTATAACCTCTGGCAACTGCTTTCATAGTTTTGATGCTGTTGAATCGTGTCCTTGTAAGGTTCGATTATGTGTAGCTAAGTGTTTCTTGCTCCTATCACGTGTTAAAAAGCACTGAACTGAAGTGACCAGCTGCCCAGCGAAGCACTCAACCAAGAGAAAGATTATTATATGTTTTGAAAACCTTGAGAATGTTCACAAATGTTTGCCTACAATTGTTGGCAAAAAAACCAACCTGCCTTAGAATCCCTGTAATAAATGAAGGATTCATAAATAAAACCAGAGTGTACAGAGGGTTGCGACACCCGTAGAGCGGTACGTTTGCTTCTTCTCTGTACCGAATGTTTAATATTCCCACCTATTGAGACCCTGCTTTAAAGTAGATTGGAGTAACCTCAAGGGGAAAAAAAAATTACACTTCTTTCCATTTTCATACAAACTAGTTTTGTGGCTGTTCACAATTTTCATCACTGCCTCCTGTACCTACTAAGTTGACATGTCATTAAGCACCGATCATTGTGCGCTTAACAGGAATAAAAAAATGTTTCAGAAAATTAATTATATACCAGTACACTATGTATTGCTCTGGCAATGTTTAGTTCTGGAGAGACATAAATGGACAGCAATAATACAGTGTGTTTAAATCAAACCCTGTTTTTTTTTTTTCATTGGTGTGTTTGTTTAAGTCAGGGGCCCACAGCAATTAAAATCAATAAATACACAAATAATTAAAGAATAAAAGAACAAGAAAACAAATAACCAATGCCTAAGGTTAGGGAGTGATCTAGTTGTGCTGCAAGCAAACTCTAGAGCAGAGATGCTTAAACTAGAGCCCACCAAGTAATATATAGTAACAGGAATAACAGGGTTAAAATGGCATTTGGAAAAACTTTAGAAAAATAAGGACCAGCTTCATGTTTTTCATTAGAGGTCACGGAAAGCTGAATTAATAAAATAGTATCAATAAAATAGATAATGTTTTCTATTATTTAATTTATGTATTTATTTTTAATATTAAAATATATAATTATTTATAAATATTTAATATAACAATTAAAATTATTTAAAAAAAAATATTGCAGACTGGTCTCTATCTGATTGTAGATATCTGAAAACTGAATTATTAAACTTAGAAAAAATAAAATAAATAAAAGGTTGAATATTTGAACATTGACAATTTAAATATATAAATGCTGTCACACATTTGCCCCTGACCAAAGCATTGTTTTTCCAAAATAGTAAACTCTCAAATTTTGGTTAAGAGCTTGTGCACAGCAAAGCCTCAGATACTCTCCTTAAGAGCTCAGTGGTATAAAGTAATTTGTGTTTAGATTTATTATTCAAAAGAATCCCTTTGTTTTGCCTCAACTTTATTCCATACCATTCAATGTCTCCCACTGACCTAATACTATCACCATCGTTTTTTTTGTTGTTGTTTTTTTCCACAATTCATAAACACAGGGTATTTATTGTCCAAGCATGGTTATAGTTCTCAACAAATATGTGAGCTCTGATTTACAGGTAACTTGGTTACATTAGTCCCTATTCTGTAATTCTGGGCATCTGTTGTACTGCAACCTATACAGCTCGAACATGTTCTAAGAATTAGGTAATACGATTAGTTAATGTGTGATAATTCTAAAAACTGCAGTGCAGATATGTTTTAGTAACAAGATTAAGAAAGACTGTTACAAAGTGACTCCATCCTGCTCTTTGTATTGCGCTTTATAGACTCGAGCGGTTGCAGCACGGGTGCTGCAGAGTGATGGCTACACTCTATGAATGCACTATACTCCCACAGACTGGCAATCTGTCACTGCGTCGTTTCTGTGCAAGCTGAGCTCTGAGCTACAATGCATTCAGGATATATGGTTCTTCCTTACACCTTACACTGTAGCTTTCGATCAATCATCACAGCCTGTTCTTCATGAATTATGTGGTGTGACACAAACAGAGTATCTGCATACAGTCTCAGCCAGCAATTTTATGTCCTTCTAATGCTTTACTGGGATTTTTAACATACAGTAAATTAATCCCCTGAACCTATATATACGTTTAGCTATAATTGGCTTAATGGGGCACATTTAAACATAACAGAAATTAGACTTCATTGTGTGAAATAACGATTTAATGCAAAGATCTAATCTGAAGGTCTTAATGAATTCAAATTTACCAAATAAATCTTAATCATTTATCTCAATCATTTATTTTTGATTCCAATGTTCTTTTATTGGTTTCTTTCTAGAAAAGAAAAAAGTATAATAGAACTAAAACTAACATTAATTTGCGTTTCTCATCGGTTTGATATATCTTCATGTGTTAGCTTTGCAGGGAATCACTAGGATTTGTACAATAAGCCAGACAGGACAGCCAGCTGCAGAGTGTCAGTCTGTGAATGAGTGGGTGAAAAAGGTACATGTAACACAACCCATGTGCAAACAAAGACTGCATTAGAGGTCTAATTAAACTGATCATTATCCAGATTATAATTTGAAGCAAGAGCCCACTACTTTCTCTGCAGCATATAGCATCTGAAAAACATATAGCTGTAAAGTAGTATATCATAGGAAATGCAAGCAGTACTATGATTAAGAACTGTATATTGTACATACTCACCAAACACTTTATTAGGAACACCCCATTTTATTAGGTAGAACCCCATTTGTCTCTCAAAGCAGCCTGAAATTTACATGACACAGATTCCACAAAATCTACACTACTGTTCCACACTACAAACTCAATGTTTTATTACATCTCAAAAATTTGCTTTATTAGATTCAGATATTGCAACAGCGAGATCATGAACTCTTTGAGACAATGAACTCATTGTCATGTTCATGGGAAAAGTTTAAGATGGCTTTGACATGGTTTATTTCATGGTGGTAGTGGTCAGAATATAGGGCCACAATAAAAGTTGCAGATGGTCAGCAATACTATACTTCACTGAAATAATTTTATAATGATGTAGGAAAAGTTTTGGCTATTGGCACCACGATTAGCCTGAAGGCCGAATGGGCCCATGTGTTCAAGCGGAAATTAAGATTGATCAACTCAATCATTTGCAATCTTCACCTCTGTGAGCCTGTGCCCACTGTTCTTGCATGACAGGATTTAAACCTTAAGTGGTCTTTGGCTGTTGTAACCCATTTGCCTTAAGGTTCAACAACTTTTGATGTCTGAGATGCTTTTCTGTTATTCACACATGTTTATTCTTCTCTGACCTCATCAGCAAAGCATTTATCCAACTGGCCAATCAGGTAATATCAATACATTTCATAAAACATGTAGATATTGGTCAAGATCTTTAGTAAATGTTTACACCAAAACCCCAGAATGGAGATGACAGTTGCCATAGAGTTGGTTGGTTTCAGACAAATTAGTTTTTCTAAATATACTGATCTCCTGCAAACAACAGTGTTAAGAGCATAAAGATCCCTATTCATTAGCATGATATTCATAATAAAAAGCCAGGTATATATTTCTAGTCTTTACGTCATCACTGATGAATTTGTACATACAGCTTTAAGAAAAAAGATTGTGTTCTTCGTAAGACTTCAGAACATATGTCTGCTCTCAATGGTTAAGCGATATCTATATAGGTCACAAACATGAAAATGTCTTTATGTAGGCATGGTTTTTACACTATTAATCCCATGTACTACATACACCTCACGTTCATACAATTTAATTATTTTGACCTTTATTAGAAGCTGCTGTTGTAAGCCTTGTGGCAATTCAATTTGCATTGATGATTAGTTTCACTTCTCTGCCAAATCCTTATAAACATTTTCTATATTTCTTTTCATATTTTAAATCTTCTGTAGTCGCTGTGGGTAATTTTTGCCAAAAAAAAGCCCACCACATTCTCAACAGAATATAGGGAAATCATGCTTAATCAGACAGTATGTATATTATCTGGGGTTATTTCTCCTTTTTTTTTTTTTTTATAGATGGTAATCAGTAGCACAGTGTAAAATGTTGGAAGGGTTTTCTTTGCAGGCAGACACACGCCTAAGTGTATGGCAACAGGCCTATGGATAAGCCTGATACCAGTGAGATCAGATTATTCAACAATAGATTTTACTCTTAGCTGGTGCCGGAGAATATGATATTTCCACAACAATGACTTTTAGTTCTATTCAATATAATAATCAGTGGCTTTACAGGAAAAGCTTGATTCACATTTTTTTTCTGCCATGATATCGGCTGACATTTACTGGCGGCACAGCTGTAGCGATAGGAGGCTGTTATGATACCTGCATATTAAAGCACGGTTTCAAAATGTTTACTCTGGCTGCAGCCATCTATATCTTGGCCTGGCTTTACTCCTGCGGATTTCTTTTCAGAAGAAGTGGACCAAAACAGAGAACACCAGACCTTTAGAATTTCCATAGGTCAAACACAGGCAGTCGCCTTGGAGAAGAAGTACTGATGCGTTTTGTCTCCTTCCCCTGCAGTTCTTTGTGCAATACATTTTAACCTACTTTTAATTGGGTCATACAAGCAGTCGATAGCATCAGAATTGGGAAAAAAACATAGCCCTGAGCTCAAAGATTACCCTTACCATTGTAGATAAGAGATTTTTAGTAGTATGTGTGTGCGTGTGTGTGTGTGTGTGTGTCTGTGTCTCCACAGCCCATTGCACACTTAAGGTCAATCACAAGATCCAGGTACATGAACCTTCAATTTCAACGTGACATTATAGCCTGGATCATGACGTTCACCTCCACTTAAGTAATGTGTAGTAGAAATGTTGTGCAATTTGCTGCTGAAAGCTTTGTCTTGCCGTTTGGTCCACTCAGGTCCACTAAACATGTGAACTGTTAAGTGTAAAAGCCCACTGATCCGATTTCCTATTACTCTGTCAAAGCACACTTAATGAACTTCTGTAAAAAAGTTAAGCCAAATCAATGTAAGATGAAAACGCAAATCAAGTAATGCCTTAATTCCAATCAAGTATTGTGAACAATTTAATGCCATTCACAAAATATTATTGCAGGTCTTGATTTTGTACATGGAGATGCTTTTGCGTGCCTAATTAAATGAGTAGCAATTAAGAAAAGCAACGTGGCAGCCTGAAAGTTAACACCGCTTTAATTATTTAAAAAGAAAGGAGGTGCTTGAACAAAGTAGGAGTGTACGAGTCTTCAACAAGGGATGTATAAAAAAAATTACCAACTGTAAGATATGCATTAGAGTAAACTGAGGGAATAATGCTAGGTGCCATGCGGTGGTCTTAAAACACTAAATGCAAATACAGTAACGATGGACCAAAAAACTTATGAGGAATTGTTTTATGTTCAAATAATGAAAGTTAGTAAAAAAAATATAACTATGAATTATAAAATAAAGTAAAATGTTAATACAGTACAGTACTGTATTGTACATAAAATAGCATTTTTGGGGTTCGTCCGTTGTGTATATTGCCGGCGGTTTTGGAACGTAACCACCGCGATAAACAGGGGATTACTGTAATCTCACTTAGCAACTGGGCTGAAGCCACATGTGTAAATGTTTACAGAACTGAAACGGTAGGCTTTCTATCTGTCCTTCTGCAAATAGCGTAAACCAAATGTTCCATTTTTTGTTTACTATTGCATCCTCATAGTACAAACATGCTATCCAACAAAATAGATACACTTTGTCTGTGAAGTATGTTGTACTATTAGTGGTTTTGCTAGGTCATAATATGTTACTATGGACTATTGTGTTTTATGACATTTCCATCTATAATACCAAACTTCATCTTTACATTGGTTGTGCTTTAACAGGGGGCTCATTTTCTTAATGACATTAAAGTGCTTTAAGGCACAAAGCTCACTGCACTCACGGCATCTTTCTAATAAACCTAGCCCAGTTCAAGCAGGCACATTTATAGTCCTCAATAACCCTAAAGCCTTAATAAAAATGAAAGCTGACATGGTCACATGGACTCCTCCAACAACTAGGCCTTCTGTTCTTAATGTATGAGGCATTCCATTAAAAGAGGGACACCTCCTCACAAACCGAGCTTTTAGGCTGATTAGTTACTGGAAAGGGGAAAAAAATAGCAACGACCTTCACTGGCAATGCTGGTAGCCCACATCCTCCCTGACCTAATAAGCATGTACATCTAAAACTGATGGTGTTTAGTATTCCAGAGGTGTGCTGTGGAGCCATCTCTCATTCAACATCATAATCGTTATGAAGAGAGTGGAAATAAATAAATTAATATGTATGTGCTCAATTAGAGCAAGCCATGATGCCAAATGGATAGTAACATATGAGACGTTTAATGTTCTGGAGAAGTGCTCTCTCTCATTCTCGCTCTCTCTTCTTAATTTTACCATTGATAAATGGAAAATGGGGGAAAAAGAAAAAAAAGGACACTATCTTTCCTGGCTATATAGTTGCATCTGTTAAATCCCATTAAAGCAGTAAGACACAGTCCAGTTTCTGCCATTAATGACCCATTTTTGCCTGATTCCTCTCATTAAGACAGGGAAGCAGCTGAAAGCCAGAACCTTATGCCCTTCCTTGTCTTGACTATCTTGTTCTTTGCATGAAAAAAATTTGACATGCATTTAAAATCCGAGCCATTTATTTTTTTTTTTTTATAAAATGTGTATTAAGGATGAAGAATCATATTGTCGGCCAACAAGCAGGTGACTTGGGTTACCTGTGACTAGGAACCACACTGTGTGGTGAAGACAGGTCACAGTGGCCTCATTAACACCATCATGCACACATACATTGGACAAACAAGCAGCACCCTCAATCTCACACAACCCACATGGCTCTGCGTGACTGAACCTAGTTTCCTTTTTTTTGTTTGCTGATTTGACCCATGCTACTTTGCTGCTGATGAGATTCAGGTGAAAGTGTTCTCGTGTGAATTGAAGTAAAAATAAATGTAGCTCTTGATCACCGCATTGATGGAGTGTTCTATTGGAATTTAAAGATAATATGAACTGTTAGTTTAAATTAAGCAGCATTCACAAGGACACTATAACTCTTCTTTGTACAGAAATTACCACAAATGTAAGAATGTTGGACAAAGAGGTGTGTGGGTTAGATGCTATTAGATTTCCCGAAAGAGTACCTTTAACTTTTCAACAAAAAAGAAATAGTAGACAATGAAACACAGAGTTCTCAATAGAAACAAGACAGACAAGTGTTGTAAGAAAAAAACAGATTAAGCTGAGCGGTTGAAGAAAGACAAGAGTAGCCTCAAAGGGTGATGCACTACATGACCTGCAACCTAATGTGGACCAAGGGGGCTGTGTGTGCTACCATCGGTGTCAGGTCTTCTTGAGAAATAATTGACCAGGCAAAAAAATCTAAATCAGCAGTTTGTAAAAGTTTGCAAGAAAATCTACTGCAAGTCCAAGCTCATAAGAAATTGTAAGGATGGTCAGATCTCTCCAGTTCAGACCCCGAGAACTGCCATGCAACAAAACAATAAACTTTAATCTGAAGAGAGAAAGCCATTTGTTCAGCTGCCCTCTTACTCATCCTTGAGCCCCCTTGTTCCCGCCTGGGGATATAGCTGGGTCATGGAAAGGTGACTTAGAAGTTCCCTGAATTCAAGCTACTATACTTGCATACTCTAACTATAAAATTTTAGGAATGTATGAATTGTAACATGTTGTAAAATGTTTGGTATCATTTTAAAGGTCTCAGTGTGATTGAAAATGTGATCTTCCTATATCAGTAGAACAGACAAAAATAAAGAAAAGGTCAATTCTTTTCTACTGATATGAGGTTTCTCCTGGAGAGGATCTTTATTAGGTGTTGGTTTTAAGTCACCTCCTGTCCCAACATATGGGTTTGCAAAGCTTTTATTACTTTGATTTTACAAGTGTTTATGGTGGTTTGGGAATTTAAGGAGATTTGGCAAAACACGCATGGAAGCATTCTGTAGTCAAACCTTCCCACACAGTCCCTGTGTGTCTCTATTGCCAGGTGCAGTGACTCTTTAACAGTTTTTTTGTAAACTGCATTGATAAACTATTTGTTTTTATGCTGATCATGTTGTGCAACTTTCTTCAATAAGTTGGTCTAGATTTGACATTTGCCTTTGAAATAAATGTAAAATTCTTGATGATCTCTATATGATTATGTAGTCTGGTGGTACCGCAAATCTATGACCAGTATAGTACATACAGAATGTTCATGAAGCATAGAGCACAACGTCTGGGATCTTCTGATTTCTGACTATCCCTGACTTAGCAAGTTATAACAAAGTGACTAAATCAACTATTTTTTATGCATGAGCAAGCATTGAGTAGCCTACTTAAAGGATATTAGTTTACAGTTATATCCTCTGACTAAGAATCGTGACTGCAGGTCCATAATAAATGATTAATTAAAAAAGGTAATGCTTAGAACAATCTATTAAAATTCAAGAAGAAATACAACCAAGGTGATCAGCTTTAATAAGAGATATTCAAGTTAAAACTTTAATACAAATTGGAGTCAGATTAGAGGTTAAAATTGGATTCATGCAACAAATTGCAATCCATTTTTAGTAATCTTTCACTGCAGCACGAGAAACAATAACACCCCGCATACCTTCACCCACGCCAGTGGATCTGTTGTTGGGCCACTGGGTGGGTTACCTTACAAAATAAACATGCACTTGCCAGTTCAATAGTGAGACACAACATGTATCTAAACTAAGTGGCTATTTTATTAAATAAATCTAATAAATTATACAGGTAAAATTGAAATATACATATGCTATCATTTATTTCCTTAACCAAGCTATTGGAAATAGACCACTATGGTGCAAAATTCTCACTACCATAGAGACTTCCGCCAGGCATGTGGTTTTGTTTCAATCTTTTTGCAGTACTGCGCATGCAAAATAATGTACACCTGCATGAAAGCTCAATAAGATTAAAAGTAGCTGAAAATGCATAAACATCCAAATAACATATGATCAGCATTTGTTCTTTGTTGGCAGATTCCATCAATGGCCATAGTCACACACTGTTTTTATCAAAAACAAACAAATGAGAAAAAACCCCAGATGTGAAGATACAGATGTACCTGATCATACTTTTGAATGCCAAATGAGTAAACAAGTGGACAGTTGAAACACAGCCATTTCAAATGTCTCTATAGTGACTACTTGCCATTGCATTTCCTACAATCACATCAATATACTTACATAATATGCTATATTTCTGCTATAGGCAGAAATGTTCTGCAGCTGACGATTTTTTCTGGTTAAGTTAATGACCCAGTCAATTAACTCTTCTTTCACTGCTATCCTGGGATGCAAGATGCTTTTGTGTTCACACTGCAAATGCCATTTGTACTAACATGCATGAATCAGATCTATATAACATAAATGACCATAGTTCAGCAATTATATGTGATGCTGAGCAACAGTTCCAATGCAATGTAAACGACTCAAAGAAAAGAAAACACATAATAGAAATTACTAGCTAACTTTTAGCTCACAAAATTGATACGTTTTGCATTTTCAACTCTATTCTGTGTTTGCCCATTCAATGCATATATGACATTGCTTATTGCACTAGAATCTAACCCGAAGATTCTCTGCCTGCTACAAGGTTAGAAAGTGCCCACTACAGGTGTTCACTTGCTTGGTATTCCCCTCAGCTGCTTCAGCACTGTTTGGCAGGCCACTTCACGCCCCATCCTTCATTTGATGACTAAGATCACAGCTTTAAGGATGAACGTTGAGATGTCTGATTGATATTGGTAGCACTCACTACCAGTGCCCCTTTTCATGACAGAGGGCTTCCTGTTTCAATTTCGCAGGATCTCACAAATTTATACGCAGCCTCCTTTTTTTTTTTTTTATCTCATCAAGCCAAGCAGGGCACACATTTCTATTCAAGGGAAATATCAGCATCAGTAATATCCAATTTACTGAAAAGGGAAAAAGAGCGGACCGAGGTGGCTCTATAGTACCACGCTACGTGAAGCATGGCATGGTGGTGTATGAATAAAAAAAAAAATTGATGGCTAGAAAATAATAAAATAGATGGAATATAAATCCAAAAGCAGTCATATTCATTTAAAGGAAATCAAGGCAATTAGTAACGCTTTGATGCAAAATGCAGTGGAGGAGCACAAAAAAATTGTTCATAATAAGAAGCAATGTGAAATTGCCAAAATGACCTCATTTCAGTTGGAGACGCCATCGCCTTTCAATATAGAAATACAGAGACTGTGTGCTTTTTTCTTCTTCTTTAAAGCAGCTCTTAGCAATCACTAGTTATTAGGTCAAATGGTAGTTATGTGAACATGTACAATGGATGAACACCAGGATAGTCTAATAAAATATGTTTTATAACATATCTGTTACATCTCAAAATTTTACTTATACACTAATCTTAAATAATCCATGCTGCAGCCTTTATTCTGTTTAAACCCTTAGGCTTGAAAAATTAAACTATCAATCATACATATGTAATATGATCAAAAATCAATTACACCGCAGGCCAAGTGTAGCCCACACGCTCACATGTGGCAACTCACAATTAGTTTTATTCCAGAACAAAGTGGCAGTATAATTAAAATCCTGTGCAACAGGCATTTCTCACAAATAAAATTTAACCACTAATTATGACACCTACAAAAGCATGTGGCCTTGATTTATATCAAACACAGTGAACACCACTGCCATGACAATCCATACAACCCTGGTAAAAGACAGTGAAAAACTGTCACGACTTTATGACTACATAAATACCTAACACCGTGTGTTAATTTTCACAGTCTACTTGCAATTCTCACTCAGAGAAAGGCCCATAATAGCTGGCATCAGTTAAAAGCATTTTGGCAGCATTTTTTTTTATACCAGACTGCCAACAGGCAACGGAAAGCATGTAAAAAAAAAAAAAAGGAAAAAAGAAAAGGCACATTTGAGGGTGTATGCCATTAGTCTTGCCCATTAGGAATTTCAATTTTAAGCAAACAGCACACTGAAAAGTCTAAAACATCCTCGCAGGTATTTATTGGCAAATGGAAATGCTAATGGTTGAATCTGGCACCAGCAATAACTTCCTTTTCATTTAATTTTGTCTTCTACCTTTGCTGAAAGACTTTTAGGTTTAGAGATTTATCACAAAGTAGCAGAATGTTCTTTTACCTTCAGAGTGATGGGACAGGGTAAGCAGGCTCACACAAGAGGCACCGATGCCTGATCCGAAGACAGTGATGCGGTTAGAATCACCACCGAAGTATCCAATGTTCTCACTGATCCAGCGCAAGGCCTGGATCTGATCCAGGAGGCCATAATTACCTTTAGCGGCCTGGTCACCTGTGCTCAGGAAGCCTGGAATACAAAACAAAACACTTCCTTTAATGGACTGGTGTATCAGTGATTTGAAGAGTCTGATAAATTTCTCTCCTGTAGACTGGATAAACATGTGATTGATCATGACAAGCGAATATAGTAAATGTTTTGGAATGTAGCTGTAGATAAGTATTTGGAAAATCAAGATTTTAATAACAACTGTTTCCACATCTAAGACAGGACACTTGACCAGCTAGAATTTGAGGTAACAAACAAGACAGTAACCAGACAGATGCTACCCCTCATACCCCATGTGTGTTTTTCTTCAATTTTCAATTCAATAGGAGCCACAGAGGCTGTCATTTTAAACAGATAGCTTTGAGTCAGCTGGAATGTGATGAGAACTTTAGCAAGTATAAGAAAAATTTTTTTCTAAATAATCACTTAAGATTTTTTTTATTTCATGTAAAAATGTAGACATTGAAAAACATTCTAGATGAGAAATGGCTTTAAGAATTAAACGTCAAATAGTTAATGAAATAGTTCTGCTATTCAGAAGTGTTTTCAATTGACATAACTGCAGCTTGAAGTAACTGCAAAAATAGAAGAAAAAAACATTTTAAATGCTTTACAACATAACTACAATAAATTATATAACACTAAATTGTACTGTACGTATACTTTATATATACAGTAAGTAAGAAAAAATTATAAATTAACACACACAGCAGCTTGTTCAGATTTGTTTGTTGTTTTTAGTTCATGTTTTGTCTTCACCCATGTCCTGCATTGATTGTTTCCCTTGTGTGTCTTAATTAATCTCACATGTGTCCAGTTTGGTCCTTGATTAATAATGCTTTTCTTGTTTCTGATCTCTTGCTTCATAGTTTTTGTATTTTGCCCTTGCATTAGTTTTCTGCTATTATCCATTACATTTTGCTTTAGGTTTTGGACTTGTTTGCCAGTTTTTAATTCTTAACTGTATTTGTAACTGTCTTTGACTTTATCACATTACATAACTTCGACATCAACATGGATGCAGCAGTTTGGGCTGCTTCTTGGGCCTCTAATAAAGCCTCGCTAGCAAGCTCATTCCATAGGCTAAAAGCCAGTTTCCTGTGTCCACCTTGGTAAAGAATTTGTTGCTGCACCCCCATAATCTGGCAAGGACATAATCTTTAGGCTACAAGCCACCAGGATATACCAAACTTAAGTAAATACATGTCAAGCTTGACAAAAGCTGTCAAGTTGGCCATCCAAGCCAAACTCATTCTTGAAGCTGACAAAGTAGCCTCCCATGACATGGTCTACACCGTGGCTGATAAAGCAACCTCTTTTATGAGGCCAGTGAGGAGGCCTCCTATGCCATTTTCAATCCACAGGCCTATAATGAAGCCTTGCTAGCAAGCTCATTCCATAGGCTAAAAGCCAGTTTCCTGTGTTCACCTTGGTAAAGAATTCGTTGCTGCACCCACATAATCTGGCAAGGACATAATTTTTAGGCTACAAGCCACCAGGATATTGCCCTACCAGACTTAAGTAAATACATAAGCCTGCAACCAGAACTAAATGGTTAGTTATGCTACCAGACCCCTACCTCTACCTGTCAGTCTGCCATATGTCTGCTTTCTGGTTATCGTGCAAGATGCTCCATCTTCCACAATAACTACTTTGGGGCCCTGAGAATTTTGTGGATATTTTACTCAAAGGAGCAAGACCACTTTGGAGAGTGTTAGATGTCCCTTTGATGTTTTGCCATTGGTGGTCTCATGTGTCCAAGATACTTTCATTGTTTTTATATTTTGCCCTTGTGTTGCTTTTTGCTGAAACACATTGGGCCTGTTCTTTGTAAGTGGATTACTCAATTATTTGGATTTTATTGCTGACGATTTGACATGAGCCGGGATTGTTTCGTTTTTCAAAGCTCATCCTCTAGCTGCTGACATAGCAAAAGGCCCATAAGTTAAAACCCGTTCGGAAGCAGGCTTATTCCACGTAAACAGGATTAGATCATAGTTTTTTTAGCGGAGGTGATGCTGAGCCGTGTCCTTTCCATTTTTACGAGAGCAAATATAAGAGCGCTTTCCAAATTCAAGGAGGAAATCATTTACTTTAATAATTTGTATCGAAAGTTTGACATGTCAAGTACAGCATAAGTAGTTCAAAATATGTTCTTGTAAGAACGTTCTTGTATTTATTTATCAAACTGTTTGGGACAGGGTCTATTGGTAATATTGCTATAATAAGAACATTTATTTGAATACATACAATTTAATATTTCTAACATGTAAAACCAAAAAAACAAACACTTTTAGAACATGCAATTATTTTAAACATCCTAATCCAACTATACCTATTAAGTCTTCACATGTGTTTGAAGCACCTGTCTAGCCAGAACATAATTACCATGACTAGATGATAGTAGACATGATATTTGATCTCTGATATAGTTGTAGGTGTACAAATAGTGGGCTCCTGACCTTTTGCTTGTTCCTGTTTATATGATTGTTATAATGTTTTGAATTTGTTTGCCAGTTTTAATTAAAATCAAAATTTTCATGACAGACATGTGGCCAATGCACAAGATAGCTTGAAAGAAGCTTGGTTTTTAGACAATCTTGAGGTGTTTGGTTACTTTTATACCACTTTAATTAACACCAGTGACACTGGAGACTACTTTCGACAAAACCAAAATACAGAAAGAATGTATGAATATACATTTCTAAGTCCTAGTGGACATTGTTAGTGTAAATATGTATTTGAACAAGTGCATTCACAAAAACTTTTCTGAATTTTTTTTTGAAATTGCTGTCCAGCCTGCTGATGTAAACGTTAACAAAACACCTTCTGACTAAATTCAAAAGCACTGTTGTATAACAAATACAAAAAAAGTCTCTGTTTACAGTAGTACATAGTAACTAGTATTAAAGACATGTTTCTGTACTGTGTACTTGAGGAAAACCTGAATCAGTCAATCTGACAAGCAGCTGGGTATAATTTAATCTCAAGAGATGATGATTTATGATTATGAAACAACACGGCTTGTACCACAAGAGTTCTACAACATTTAATGCATTAGAGGAAACCGATTTAAATGCAAACTAGTTAATCACAGTTCAATCAAAGATATCGACATGTGATAATGGGACCTACACACTTTCAGAACTTGTCAATGGAACCCTGAAACATAATAAAGCAGCCCTGGGCATTTTTATCTACATGGTCATTTTAGCCTCAAGATAGATAAGAGCTTGTGCCATTTTCTCACCCGCTGGGTTTCAAGCTGAATACTGAGGCCAGGTTCAATAAACCACCAAGTATCAAATTCTTACGACTGAATTGAATGATCTCTGGAGTCTGTAAGGCCACAAGTGAGGCACGTACAGCGAAACTGATTGACATATCATATCCCTGGAGAGATCTTATTAACACAGCTGATATGAAATGCATTTCCAAATACATAGCGGTCAGCTATTTTATCCGAATTGATTCCCATCACATACTTGGCTGAATATTTTAGTTTTGAGAATAATGCACCTTGCAGGCTTGATTTTACCATCTAACAGATGTAGTGTGTGCATCTCCACAGGTCACAGATGCTTGAATAATGATTAACATTCCCAGACTTAGATTCACCGCACATAGACATTGTTTCTGTTGAGGGCTCAATCACTGTCAAACATTTTAATACAACTCATAAACTGGATGTGCTCGAATAAGTATTGGTGCATTTGACTAAACAGGAACACTGTTATATAAAACGCAGGAAATCTGATTTGAGGAAAGAACAGGATGCTGGTTCTCATTTTATCAGGTGTAAATCAGTTAAGTAGCATGAAATTTATAAGCATATCAAATAGAGCTTGCTTTCTTGTTGAAACCATTCAGCCAGGACGGAGGCAACATGTTACCATAAAAAAAAAGCTTCACACAAACTTTTTTGTGCCCCCGGGCATTGTCAGACATTTGGTGTTTTGTAAATCCATGGATTTTTTTCATGCTACTTTTCTGCCTTGTTTACTTAAAAATTTGTATAACAAAAAACATCATTTGTCTTCCGATGCCTGATGCCACATATGGCAGAGCTTGATTCTTTTTCTTTGGCCTCTGTTTTTCTCAGAGCATCTCTCGGGAGCTTGTTAGACACACCACAAGTTGGAGATCAGCCAAATAAGGTCATATAAGGACGAGTGGGAACTAGGATGATATAAATTCACCACTGATCAATAATTGTGGTTGTTAAAGGTACAAAAAAACGTTGCACTTTCTGTTGTGATCACGCACAGGGGGACGGGGAGGTGGAAGGGGGCTGAGTTAAATACACGGCCCTGCTGCTGTGAGAAACGCAGCAAAAAGGAAATGGATCAACAGATGGTCTACTTTAGAGCTCCCAAAGGATAACAGAGTAGTGAGGATGTGTGCTGGAGAGACCAGTGATAAAGCTTTAACCAACAATCACAAAATATTCCAATAGCTGTATTTATTAGTTTTAACCAAACCCTGCAATTGGAAGATATGATCCATACATGCCACCTGGAGATGAAAATGCATTCAGGGTTCGTAATATTTCTTCCATCTTTTAGAAAAATAAGCAAACCTGTGGCAAATCACTTGGCTATTGAGTGACAAGAGTCAGCAGAAACACACATTCATTTATTTGTAGTTTCATAAGTTCGATGCAGCCATGACCAAAACAGAGTTATCATAACACGCTGAACATTTCAAACGTACTTGTGAAGTTCCACAAATAAACACCCTGCTCTTGTTTCTGAGTGGATATGACATTCTTTTCAAAGGCAATGCATAAAAATGACACTCAGGTAGATCTGCTTACTTTTATTTTTAGCATGCTTGAATCTCTATTGGATCTGAGTGAAAACTTTTTTTGGAATCTAAATTTGACAGTGGCTAACCTAAGTAAGGAAGAAGAAATAATTAGATTTAGTCTAAGTCTTAGTTTATATTAATGCTAAATGTCTCTATAGAATTGTATTCTCTTATCAACTAAAAATGTCCCGTTGGCATACTTTTAAATCTATCTGTGTCTGCCTGTATTTTGCTTATGCATCTGATTCTGTCTGAAACATACTTCGTTTTAAAATTCTTCCTCTCTCTATACTTATCTATATATCTACCATCTATCTCACCAGTTCAGGCTGTCCATGTGACAAAAAGTTGCATACATGCAAACTAGTGAAGTGGCTAAGAATAGGTTTGCTCACTCATTCTTTCCTTTTACCTACACAAAGGCTTCTGCAAATTTTTGGGTAAAAAAAAGTGTCTGTTGTGGAACCAGAAACAGGAAAAAGGCAGCATGAACCTGTCTCCTCTCTTACATTGACACAGTAATGCAACTATACAAAATACATCCAAAACCTGCTGCAGACCCCCCCCACCTGTATTCAGTATTCAAGCTTGTCAGTATTCCAAAGGCTGTCCATTCATGTCACCTGGACAGCTCACGAGAGCGCCTCTTTGCTTGCCTACTTTACATATATGAATATTGACATGCATTTGCACATTTTGTACTTTGCCAAGCATTTAGAACACAATGTGCTTACAAATGCTATGACTATTTGGGTACTAATTATACAGTCAGGATTTGCTAAATAAACCAACTCATAAATAGAAAAGGATTTTAAATTAATAACGTATTCTATGTTCTCAATTTCTTTTCGGTATTTTGCATTGATACATAGAATGATGGTAAAAAAAAATTAAGAGCAAATATACATACATACATATACATATGGAATAGAACACAATGCTTGTAACCTCAGTGTTGAATCTGTATTTTAATTTTAATTCATAATGGATGGATGTGGGCCAAGCTGAAGACTTTATTTTTATTTTAAATATATGAATCCTAACTTATGCCTTTGTAAATACTCAAACTGAGATAGAAATGCCTGCATTTTTAGCATAGTCTGTACATTTTGGCTTTTAACAGTTAACTAGCAATGTGTCAGCTTTTGTTAGCAATCATACAAGTAAAAATTTTATTAATTACTTGTTTTTTTCTATTTCTCAAAATAGAAACAAAATAGTACTCTAATTTTAAGCACACTGACCAGGTTGTTACTAAAGATGAATGAATAAATATAGTACAAGTTTATATCAGTCAAAATGTAAAAAAAAAAAAAAAAAAAAACCTGCTCCCATTACATATGTCAACCAGATGCCCCCCCCAAACTATTTAAAAACAAAAAAAAAAAAAAGACCTGCTCACATTACATATGTCAACCAGATGCCCCCACCAAACTATTTAAAAACAAACAAAAATCCATATTTTCAATTTGAATCTATTAAGATCACAGTATCAGGTATACTATGATATTTCTGTATAAGGCTCTGAAGACCCTGGAGTGTGGTTAGATGATATTCAATTGAATCAATTCCTCATATTCCCTTTAAAGCCCAGTATGTAAAGTGTAATCGACTGCCAGTAGACAGCTTCTATATCTTTCATGGTCCAGCTCTGTCTCAGACAAAGCCTCAGCATGGTTGTGTAATGAAGTCCTGGTGTGGGGAATCTATTATCACTGGCCTCACTCAGGAAGTTAAATGGTGGCTCAAACAACTGGGGAGGAGAAGAGGGAGAAGAGGAAGTTGCAGATGGTGATGATGCAATGAAGGCGCGGGACTGGGCCATTGCCTGTCTTTCTCTCTGTCTTTCTAACTCTCTTTGCCCTCACTGTGGGTGCCAGATAACAAGGCTGTCTGTGTGTCCCAACTATCTTCCACCCCTTTCAATGCACCAGAAAAAAAGGCCACACAATCAAAGCCTTGAGAGATTTTCAGAAATGCCCCCCCCTTTTCAGCTCAACGAAAGTGCGCCAGGCCCCCTACCCCCACCCCGGGTGTCTGAATGGAAGATTCTCGGGTGTGGATGTAGAAAGAGAGAGCTTGAAGGCCATCCTCCAAACAGCCGCATAAAGAAGCAGTGTGTCAGTTTCCCTCATGAACACTATCACCCCTGCAGTCCATCTCTCCCTAAGGGATCTATTCACTGTTCCCACACTATCCACCCATAATCCAACTGATTCAGCCCCAACCCCCCCCCACCCCCCCCCCCCCCCCCCCCCCAAAAAAAAAAAAAAAAACTCCTGCTCCCTGTCAGAAATATAGCTGCATTCCGAAAAATACGAGGTCTGAAAAGAAAAGGGGGCAGGCAGGGGAGGAGACTGTGCCAGTGAAAAGATTCAACAGCCATTTATATCACGAAGCAGCTTCTCTGTCACTCTCTTTCTCGGGGCACTCAATAATGTGACTACGGAGTTCAAAGAAAGACAGTGCTGTATTTTTTTTTATGCTTTGAATACTGAAGCCTATTCACTACACGCTACTTCTGTGTTTCCGGTGTTAGAACAAAAAGGAGGCCATAGATTTGGACATAGCTATGTTGTGAGACACTTGGGATGACAAGCATACTGTGATTTTCTGTGCAGCAAGTCTGTTTATTGTCAGATGGTTAGAATGGTCTACATATGTGGCATCTCAATCATGTTTGTTTCAAGTCTTCGGAAATTCCAAATGTCACTGGATGAATACAGCTTCATACCCATCTGCTGCCAAGGTTCTGGCTTGAAGCTATGCTTTTTAAAAGACATATTCCACAGAGTAAGCTGCAAATTCATGGTAAAGCCTACATATGGTAACTGGCATGAGATAAGATATTATATGACTTCATGCACAGTGTAAGCTCATGCCAGGAGGCACGTCTTAATTGGTTTTAAATGAGATCCAATAAGAGTGCCTTTGGAGACCAGTACGTTTTAAACTCAATGAAGCTGCATGCCTCTAGTTTAGGAAGTCACTCCATGCTCAAAATTCGAATTGCTTTCTCCAATCAGTCTGCAAAATGAACTGCAAATGAGGCTGACCCCAATCTACCATGTGTGCATCACCACAACATGGTTTACATATCTACTTCAACCTTTTTAGCAGCATGGGCCAGTCTCCAAACTGCGAAAAGAAGATGATAAACCAAACAACTTTGGAAATTTGCAGTTGATAAAAACAGATTTCCCTCTCGAAATGCATGTGGTGAGTGTTAGGGTAATATCAGGCTGAACAAAGAGGGGCAGCCTTTGTTCGTCTTTGATGGTAGCTCTTAATCTGATTACACGATTGGATCCCTTTGGACAGTCCAACCTCACCGGCCTCCACAAACCACTGGAGCCAGCTACAAAAGAACAATTTGCATGGTACACACTCCTTACTAATAGAATACATTCCAATCGATCACACACAATGCTAAGTGATTCGGTAGATGGGGGGTGCACAAGGAGATTTGGGACCAGCTCTCAAAGACAGTGAAATGCATTTGCTCTGCAACAAATTGAATGAAGGCTGGCAATATTCATGTTTCTTCAACACCACTCAAATGAAGAGGATGTGGCACACATCAGCATTGTGTGTAATCAAAGCAAATTGTGAGAAAGGAAAGACTCACAAGATGATAAATTGAAGCATTTTCAACGTGCACCTGACCTCAGGTGGCAGCCACAATCTCGTTTCCTGATAATGAGCAGATTCTATGGCATCTTAATCTTTGAAGTTTTTGGATGTAGTACAAGGGCAAGTTAGCACCCAACCTCTTGCAAAGCCTGTTAGTTTTTCTAATCTTTATTCTAACTTTTGTCATGCAGCAGATTATTAATGATTTGTATCAGTTCAGCGAAAAAAGGCCAGTGGGTTTCCCTTTTCTGTGCACAACAGTGTTTTTGAGAATGTGAAAAATTGTAGAGGTTCCAAAGTCACAAAGCTAGCCTGACTCCAGCCTCACTGACAAGTTGATAAAAGGGCACTAGTTAGCTGTACTTCACCTAGGGGAGAAGCGTAGAACAGAACTACGGCTTGACTGCCCAGTCCTGTAGATTAAAGGGGAAGTTGCTGCCTCCCAGCACATCGTTGTGTGTTGGAATGCTCAAGCAATGGGGAAGTATGGATATTAATCACAGGGACGAGTGCATGCTTAGGAGATGGATGGGGTGTGAGTGCAGTGATGTCACTCTGACGAATGGCTTGGCAATGTTGGCGGAGACTTGCACATCGCCTCTCATTTCAATTAGTTCCTCAGCGCTAGTAGCAGCTTTCACCTCTATTGCAGTGTAAAAACATGTCCGTGTTTGCACACACACACACACACACACACACACACACACACACACACACACACATGCACACGATTTCCCCTGCCCATCTTCTCAATCCTCAGGTTGAGGAACAAACCCACCTCTATCAAACCAAACTGACAGTAGTGCTTTCTAACAGGGGAGCAGTGATCCATGAGCATTGCTCTTTGAATTAATCACTTGCTATTACTGGCACAGCAGTTTGCAGGCTTCCCTCGACCATTGCAACTCATTACACAGTGAATATCAGCTCTCACCCATGGACTGTCACTCACCACCCACATGATTAACTCAAGTTTCAAACACATTCTTGTCATTAGAGTACATTTTCTTGTCATTTGTCTGAAAGGCACATGAGCAAATTGCACGTGCTTTACTAAGCAGTAATATATGGCTGAGCATTAAAGGACTGCAGCAGCACAGTAAGCCACTGACACCATAACAGACTGACCCTACTTTATAGTGGATCTATAGGCTGAATATACTTGAGCAACATGAGATTCTTGGCCTGTTTCACCAAGCTTCAGATACTTGTTCAGTATTACAAACGGTAGATGAATTGACATGTCTTAATGAAAAAGGAGTATCTCATGACAGTTATACTAACAGATGCAGAACCTTGATTATTATGTCCTACAAATAAACTGAAAACATGCTATAATGTCTAAAGCAATGCAGATGTTTTTTTGTTCTAGTTTCAAATGATTACTTATCTCTAATTTATGTAAAACATTTTCTTAGGCCTATAACACTTCCTTTTGAGTAGTTAAAAGTAATGACATACAAAATATATGATACCTTTTTCCTTCACTGATGTGCATAAATTGTCTTTAGAGTGAAAGCATAACATTTTCCTAATTATATTATGTTAAATATTTTCCTATTCGTCTGTGTTCAAAAAATAAAATTTTACTTCCTAGTTAGAATCGATTACCACAGTATTAGTGGCATCCATTATACACAAGGCAAATACTTTCCAAAAACATATTTCTGGCTTTAAATTTAAAAGCGAACCATATGACAAGAAAAAGGAAGAGTCTGCAATTTTAATTAAAAAAAAACTTTAATAGGCACATAGAACTTAATGTGATCTAGATATTCAAGATGCTATAAAGTTACTTTGGGACCTATTGCACAAGCTAAAAAAAATTATATGACTATTTTGCATTCAAAATGACCAAACGCAGTATCACATGGCTGTAATTACCTACAGCAATTGGAAAATGTTAGCTCAGTGGTTTTGATGTTTGACTTCTGATTGAAAGGATGTGGATTGGAATAAAAATTGATAGATGAATGGAATAGATGAAGCAGTTAAAACTAGGAAAGATAGATCGAAAGAAAACATAACAAAGTGTCCTCTAGGCCGCTATTTAAAAAAAAATTATTAAGGACATGCCCTAATGGGGGCTCTTAACGGATAATCACTATAAAAGATCCAATACATCCAAAAAAAACATGAGGAAGGTGCTTCTATAAACAAGAAAATGTACCCTCACATTCAACACGCTGTTATTCCATAGTAAAAAATGCGAGACACAAAGATAACCCATCCTCTTCTGGGTAAGACTGGAAAGTGGGATTATAAATCATCATTACTTCACTGGATGATTGCAAACAATGGCATAACACTTTAACCCCTATATCTTTATTTATTTATATATTTTCAACTACAGATGCTCTCGAAAAGAACATCATTTGAATGGCTCATTGCTCTGAAGCCTGACTGGCACTGTAGTCCAATTTCCATTAGGAATCAAAGCCAAAAAGCTGCTGAGGTGATTCCACTGTCCC
>MU551577.1:3148345-3361492 GCA_024362625.1 Silurus asotus | reverse complement strand
CCCCCCCTCTACACCCCTTTTACTCTTTAATCTATCGCCTCTGTGCTCATGAAGAGAAAAAAAAGGTTAGATCTCTCTTTCTGTTTCATCTATTGCTGCCTGCAACCCCACAGGAGAGCATGGCGCTTGGTGTCTTTTGCCAGGAGATGGGAGACTGTGCCAGGGCCCCTGTTTGTTTGCCTTTCCTTCCATCTCCATCTCGCAGAAATCTGCCTGACACTCCGACAGTGCTTCTCCCCCCCAGGGATTCGGCATCGGATAAAATGTCACCGCAGCTTTTGTTTCCACCTGCCCCTCGGCCGCCTGTGCACCTGAAAATCTAGGCAAAATAGAGGCTGGCTTCTGCTCCAAATCACTTGTACCTCGTTTAATTGCAAATATCAATATTTTTAGATTGTCCTAATTAATAATTTTAGTCTCTAGCACAGTACTAGTACCTAACTGGAACAAAAACAAGCTAATCTCATCATTTTCTGGATCATAGATTGGACAGATTCAGCAGTTTTTCCTATACCCATAAGGAATACAATATGGCTAAAACACAAATTTGTCTCTCTGTAAATTTGATCTATTTCTCTAACCTAATCTAAAATGCTGACTAGTCATTCTGCTCCAAGTATTCCCACGTCTTTAGTTGCTTTAATTCATTAACATTACATTATCTGTGTTTTGATAAATACAAAATTACACTGCATTTGGGATGAAATGGTATGAAAAATGTAAACCAGTAAGATCATAGTGTAAGATCTCTAACTCTATTCCTTTTAAAATAAACTTGCACAGCTCAGATGATTTCCAACAAACTGCCTCTTTTCTCAATGATCTGATATGTGAAATATCTGAAGGGATCATATCTAAGCATAGTTTTAATATTAGATAGGACTATTTGTATTTGCCTTGCAAGTTATCTGGAATTTTACAGGATTATTCTCAATTTAGATATGATTTTCTTCAAGATTAATGAGCTATTTAAGCTTTGGGGGAAATATCTAGCTCAAGCTTTAAATTATACTGCAAGATGTAGACACTACATTCTTTTTTCATTATTAATAAAGTCACTAATAAGCAAGACTCGAGGGCAGGAAATGCAATTGCAAGACCAGAACAGAAAGATGTTTTTAATGTATAGGTTTTCATACACTAATTATAATAGAAAATTGACAGAAAAGTTCAACCAAAATAATTCCTTCCTCTTGGCTAAAGCGGGCTAACAGCTGGTAAGTCTGAGGTTCGAATCTTAGCAGTTAATTTGCATTTCTTTTAATTTACGCATGTAATTTAACCCTAAATTAACCTATTTGTTTGGGACGCTGTACTTTTCTCTTCACAGAATCAGTTTTGCTTCAGGGCAGTAAGTGTGCTGATAATGCTAGGTGACCAAAAATTCCTTCATACACACATCCCACTGTTTTCTGTAAGATGCCAATAACAATATCAAAGGTCTGTGCATCAGATGCAATCTTATCTGGTTTGTCCAGAATCTTAGCTTCTGTCACTCTAAAGGAGTGATGGCAAGACAAGCTTGTTTCATGTTCACATTCAACATCTGTATCTTGATGGTTAACAGTGTTCACAGCATAAAATATAAATCTCTGGATTGAGTAAAACATAAAAAAGGAACTATATAATTCTATAGACTTAAACATAACATTGAACTGGTATAGCCCAAATAACAAAGTAAAGTATATTTCCTGGTACATAGTTATTTATGTTCTTACTTTATTCGATTCAAATATATAAATTACTAGTAATTAATATTACTAAAGACTCGGATTCCAAACTGGGAATTCCTTTGAACAAGTTTTGCTTATTCATCCTTAGTAACTGCCTGGTCAAATTAGGCTATACATTTGTTAATATATTAATAATTATATGTTTGATAAAAACAATATTCTTGGGAAATTTGTCAGCAATGTCTTCACCTTAAATTAGCTACTCATATATATATATATATATATATAAAATTTAAATATATTTGTATATTGGATATTAAATATTTTTAATTATGAAAGGTAATTTACTTTTAACCTTTATATCCATTATATAACTTCTACAGGTCAACAACAATATTTATTAAAAGTCTTTATTTTAAATCTTTATGTTAAAAGATTTATTGTTTCTAATTGTTGACAAAGCAGAAGAAATACAACAATAAATTTGAAGAAATACAACGAAATTTTATGCTCTAACGGATTAAAAACTCTTGCAGTTATTTTTAATATCATTTAAGCATGTCTACACTATAATCAGGATCAGTAGAGCTGTCAGTCTTTTCATGTGCTGCAGCTAAATGAGATTTCTGACAGTTCGACACCACTCGTTCTGGCCCACATCCTGGTCAAAGCTTTCATTTAATTCCATTTTTTTTTATTGAGGCATATTCATCATTCAAGACGAGACTCAAATATTGAATTATATGATATTCTGTCACAGTGTCAGACTGCAAGTGTACATGATTCACCTGCCTCCAGATCCTGTTGGTTTAATATGAGAGGGAGCAGCATTACCTTGAAAAGGAGGACCTCAATCCACTGCATATAAATAAGACTCTTCAGCCATGTGCCTGACTATTTAAAACACCTTTTAAAGTGGACCATCTGAACTACAGTATGGCTGTGAGGACTTTGTATGCAAAAAGTTCACAGGTGGACAATAAAAGAAAGAATTCCGAGAACTCCCTTTTTCTTATATACATGGCATCTCAGTTATGTCTTTAATCAGCTGTGTCAAAGGTTAGTCTGACAGGATTCTAATGTCGACGTAGAAATCAGTTGAGGGCCCAGTAAAAGGAAGTAAATTTATAATTCCAAGTGCAAAACATCTGGCCACTGACTTTTGATGAGATTATATAGTCTATATATAGTTGTCTATATATTTTATAATATATTTATACTTGAGAATAATCAAATATTCCATATTTAATCCATTCACAAACATTTTCAGTGAGCAGGTGCAGCATTTGGCTGTTCCTTGTTGGCCATTTGGAATGTGGCCAAAATAATTTAGATAAATATTAATCCAGCTCTACAAATTGTTTAATACTCTGGCAGAGATTTGGACTCTTGTGGTAGGATTTGGATGAGTTCCTGTGTTATCTCTGACTTTTCTAAATATCTATGGCTGACATTGCGCAGAAGTGCAATTGGGCCTCTGAGTGGTAAGCATCTGCACTAATTAAATCATAAGTAGAATTAGTCCTGGTTGTGAGCAGTTTTATAATTACAGCGCTTTCATTGAATGTTTAAACTAATGAAGTAGCTCCCTTTCCAAAACCATGTTAATAGAGAAAGTTTTTTTTTTTTCAATCAAAATGAATCTGGTTATAAATTAGCTTAAATTAAAAAAAAGAAACTTGCAAAATCTCTTTCACCATCAGCACAAATATTTTGTCCTGGAATCTAACAAGCCATTCTGATAATAATTTACTAATGACTAAAACCAAATAAAGTCTTGACCTTCATTGTCTGCCATTTTGATACTGGTTTATCACTTTAGTTAAGATTTCAAAGAACAGCTTCCTTATTAAAGGTCAACATATTCATCAAAAACTGCACAACTCTGGTTTGCATCTTCCTCAAGAGTGTGCGGTTTATTTGCTTTTGATTTGAACCGTTTGCTGAAATTACCATTATAATCCTGACCACAGTCACATTAGAAAATGCAAATAAGCCTTTGCATCAAAATGCAAATTCATTCAGTTAAGGCAGCTCAGACAGAATCCATAATTTAGTGTGAAAAATTGTACGTCTGCAGCTGTATCTTTCCAGCTTCCATGCTCATGTACCTTTCACTAGAGAGATACTAAGATCATATAATGTGCTAATAAATGCATTAACCAAATGTTTAAAAATGGTGCCACTAATGTTGTGTGATTAGGTTATTCAACACAAAGTAATGTTGTACCATTGTCAAATAATATTTGTCCAAAACACATTTAAGATTGAAGGCTTGCAATCCAGAGTTTAAGAAATATTTAACATACCTTTGCCAACCTGTAGCTTGTACAGCTGTGTCTGTTGCCATTATCATCTGACCTGTACATGCTGTTTGAACACATTTCAGTTCCACATTTATTAAGTGTTTGCTGTTATGATAGCCTCCACTCTCCCAGGAAGATGCTTAACTAGATTGTAAAGAGATTTTTAAGATTCAGCTAGTAAAGTCACATACTGTTGTAGGGGGAGAAAGACCTTGGGTGGAGTCAGCAATCCGATTTATCCCAAAGGTCAAAACTCTATAACAGGCCACTCAATTTCAACCCCCCCCCAACAAACACACAACTCAAGTACTGTAAAGCTTATTAAAGCTTGCACTATGCACAGGGGCATTATGATGCTGGAATAGGTTGGGGTCTCCTACTTCAAGGGAAGGGAAAAGGCTTTCAAAGACACATTAAAGACATCCTACTCCTTTGTGTGCATCGAACTTTTTGAAGTAACATTTTGAGTAAGAACTACATATGGTAAAACCAGGGGTCAAAATACTTCCATCCATATTGTGTACCTGTGCTCCATTGGTTAAACAACCATTGCTGCTTATGCCTGATACATGTTTTGCAAATAATCTATAGTGCATTTTACACATTTGTCCACAAATCCAAAGCCAAACACATAGTTTTGTTTCAAGCTGAAATCAACCAGTACAATTGCACAAAATAAATCTGTAAAAAAAAACATTTAACTCCAAAGATGCAGGGAATTTAGCTCTAATGCTATACCCAGTCTTGCAAGGTTTGTGATATGTTCTGGAAAAAAATATATAATAATAATAAGTTGAATGGCTTAGATAATTTGTGCTAGGTGGGAATGAGTGTGTGATGAACCAGTGTTCCATCCAGGATGTGTTCCTGCCTTGTGCACAGTGTTCTGAAAATCTTCTTTGGCTCCATGGTGACCCTGACAAGGGCAAAGTGCTTACTGATGAATGAATGCTCAATACAAATGACAGAAATGTCATTGAGTCACCAACTTAGAATGTGAGTCTCTGTGTCTGTCATGTTGCTTTAATTTTATGAAAAATAAATGTAACCTTATTTTAGCAGCTGATCCACGTTTTAATTAATAAATTGAACTATTGTCAAATATTGTGATATAGGAAATCTTTTTGTGTCTGATTTGCTTAGCTCAATGATTTGTGTTAAGGAGAATGTTATATCAGTAGTTATCATGTTTGCCTCACACCCCTACCCTGTATGTGCAGAGTGTTTGTGTTCTTTCTGTGTTTTGCAGGTTTACCCTGGTTACGTCCTCCCCAATAAAAAAAAAATGTGTTGTAAAAAAAAAGAGGCTTTTACTTGTCACATATAAATTACAGCAAAGTAAAATTCTTACTTCATATATCCCAGCTTGTTAGGAGGCTGGGGTCAGAGTGCCTTAACTATTGAGCTACCACTTCCCTCACTGGCAAAATTGTTAGTATTATGTGTGAAAGGGTGTATGTGTGCCCCTGGAATAGGCTCCAGTCTCCCCCACAACCCGGCTCTAGGATAAGTGGTATAAAAAATAAATGGATGATGTTCATTATTGAAAAATTATAACAATGAGCAGTATGTATGTGGGATGGCACCTCATTAATATCATCACAAACTGGCTGTTGCAGAGGCAACACAAGCTGATCACGATAAAGTTGGTAGATCCAAAGTATTTATATGCACAGAATTAGCACCGTTGACTGCAAAGTGTGATGCTGCTACTAAAAAAACATATGTGTTTAACTTTCTATGCTCAGTGCAAAAACAAACTTTACCGGCAACTAGCTTTCATTTACCTGAGCATGGAGCCATGCAGTACTTAAGCGGCTAATCCCTCTTTTTAAAAACGTTCCCTGAAATATCATATTAGCTTGCCATATTAGTTTTTATGAGAAAACATCAGGGGCTAATTGTTAAATATGTACAGAATTAGCACCGTTGACTGCAAAGTGTGATGCTGCTACTCTAAAAAACATATGTGTTTAACTTTTTATGCTCAGTGCAAAAACAAACTTTACCGGCAACTAGCTTTCATTTACCTGAGCATGGAGCCATGCAGTACTTAAGCGGCTAATCCCTCTTTTTAAAAACGTTCCCTGAAATATCATATTAGCTTGCCATATTAGTTTTTATGAGAAAACATCAGGGGCTAATTGTTAAAAATTGAGTTGTCAAACTGCATGACCTTCAAGAGCCCTGTATTACTAGAAGCAAATACAAATATCTTCCCAATGGTGTTTTCAGTACTCAAAAAAAATAATCCTCTGTCTCGTCAGTGTCATAATATTGTTGTAATAAGTGGAAATTCAAGGTCAGTGCATATCATGCCAGTTTGCTCAAATGATTAAGACAAGGCTTGGGAGGAAAAAAGTAGCCCAGGCACTGTTTGCCCTCATCTCACCCAGACTGTTCTGATGTTCTTAATGAGGTAGCTTTTCACACACTGCTGGTTTTGTTAGTGTGTCCCCGTAACCCCCTTGATTACTTGACTGCCTTTTTTTCCTTTCCACTGCACACAGTTATTGGGAAATTTATTGGTGAACAAATTCTAAATCAGACTTATGATGCAATGAGGCATCTTATAACACTTCTCTGCCACTGTAGCTAATATAGGTGGGGAATGAAGATTTGCTGAGGTGGATTTGCAAATAGTAAAATGTAATAAATGTAATGTAAGGACTGTAAGTGTACTAATAAAGTTTGTTCTGGAAGGAACAGAATTCACTGCAGGAATTCAGACTATAAGAGTGGATGTTGAACTTTGACAAGTGGAACTGAATATGGAGGATCTCAAAGGACAATACAGAATTTAGAGTTTTTGAGAAAAGTTGCTATGTTGGCGTGCAAAGGAATCAGACCAACTGGAAAAGCATGAAAAAAGTTGAACATGGAGATAGAATTGAGGGAACAAGTGAGTGGGCAAGAAAATGAAGAACTGCCAAGAAGTACCAAAATATCGAGGAAATAAAGGAAGAGAACGTCTGAAAAAGGAAGGGAAAATGACAGAGGAATAACTAATACCTGTTGACTACAGTATATATGTGTCCTTTGGGTGATAAATGGAAAGAGAAAGGAAAAACCAAAGAAGAAGTGGTCTGAGAAGTTTGTTGGGGAAGAGTAGAGTTGGATTGTATACAGAAAAACAAAGACGTAAGTCAATCATTAAGGTAACTAAGAATACACCATTAATAGAGAAGTGAAAAAAGGAGACAATGTGGAAGGCGTAATGTGTGTCTTGAACTGCATTCTAGAACTGAGACCCTGTGTACAAAATGTTCAAGTGAAGTGCCTGACTGATTCAACAACAGCCTATATTGTTTGAAATATTTCCACATTTGTCCAAATCTAAACAAGTGGGGCTAAAGAGCCCCATGGGGCAATGTGGGAGGAATCGCTGGAACAACCGGGCATGGTGAGATGGTGAGAGACAGAGCGTTGCAATGTGCACTCCCCCCAAGAAGTGATACTTGAGGCTTAAGCCCCGGGATCTGAGGACCATCATCTTTAATCGAAGTGCTTTGGCCAAAAGGTCCTGACATAGGAACACCTGGGTACCCTGCTGGGAAGGGGCATTGTGCACCTCACTATGCAGTGCCCACCCTGCCCCCTCAGGCACGCTGATGGAGCTGGTTTATTTACCCTGTCACTCTGAATGCTTTAGGGCATTGCCAGCTCCAGCTCCTCGCTCTGCACCCGGCAGCGTAGCGGACGTGGGGATTTCAATTCCTCTCAGGAGGCCTTTAGAGCTGCACTAGGGCGTTGCTCCAGCAATCCACTCCAAGCATTTAAGGTAACGTGGTGAGCCCTGCCTTAGATGTGTGGATCCTGGGTTCCGGACTCAGGGCCCTGCGCTGGGAGTTCCTGGGCATTGCATAAAGCTTGCTATATCACGTAACTATAACGTTTCCTATATCAACCACCAGGGGGGTCTGCAATCTCACCTCATGTACAAGCTGGCATGTCAGGTCCTCCTGTGGGCTCAAGGGTAGCTGTTCCCCTTGAAGGCAGCATATATCCCAGGCCACTTAAATGAGGGGGGCAAATGCTCTCTTGAAACATGGGCTGATGCCTGGGGAATAGTGACTCCACCCGGATGTGGTGGAGCAAATCTGGGAACGATATCACATAGGTCAGTTCAGACTTGTTTGGGACTCAAGAGACATTGCACTGCCCCCGCTGGTTTTCACTAACACCCTCTCCCCCTCTAGGGCCATGGTACAGGTATGGCTGTATGCCTTTCCCCCTGTCATGCTGCTCCCGGGAGTTCGGGAGAGAGTTCGCCAGGACAGAGTTCATCTTCTCCTGGGGCTCCCATGGTGATCGGGCAGGCCATGGTTTGCGGACCTGTAACCCTTCTCGAACATTCTCCCTGGGAGATTCCTCTCAGGAAGGTACAATAATACACCCCAGCCCAGAGGCTGTGAGGGTCCCACAAGGATGTCCTATGCTGTGAGGTGGAGAGCACTAGACATATACACATACACAGAACAAAACTGTGGAGGAAGTTGGAGCAGCTGTTCATCTGCAATGGCCCTCCGAGGAGAGGACTCCCTGTGAATAAGCAGACACTCAGCAGATGGGATTGTGGATGCTATTTCTTTATCTTCTAATTTCTCTGGTCTCCCCACTCATTACAGGGTCAGAGTGCACTCTACTGTAAGGCCTTGTGCTCTGGAGTTTCCCTTCAGGACATTTGCAACGCCTACAGGCTGGTCCATCACACTCAGTGCCACTTCGGCCCCTCTGTCCTTCGTCCTATATTTGCCTGTCCACATTAGGGAGGGATTGGTCAGTCTTTTTTTAAGCAACTCAAGTTCCTGAAGATAAACTAGCCTTGATTTTGAAGATAACATTTTACAATCATACAAATTCCTCAAATAATGCATGTGTAAATAAAAAAGATAATGTCTTCAGGTTACGTATGTAACCATGTTTACCTGAGGGAACGAGACACTGTGTCTCTGCACTGGTTTCACTCCATGTGCTTTTTTGCTTCCTGGTCATAACGTCACCCCACCGGTGACATCACACTTTCCATTGGACTGTTCCCAAATCGACCGCAGCGTCTTGTTCCCTCTGGAAACCATGGTTACATATGTAACCTGGAGACGTTCTCTTTTTTATTGACGCAAGCATTATTTGAGGAATTTGTATGATTGTAAATTTTTATCCTTAAAATCAGAGCTAGTTTATCTAGGAACACACCAGGCTCTACTTATATAATCAGCTGACTGTAGTAGTTAGTTTTATCAGGTTTGGTCACAGTAAAATCCTGCAGCTATACCCGCCCTTTGTGAATAAGATTGCCTTGCCCTAGAGAAAAGTACACACTTTTTCTCCACATAACATTTTAAGCACCTTGCTTTTAAAAAGACATCCCCAGTGCCAGTCCTTATGCCCATAAGCCCCTTATCACATGCTTACACAGCTTAAGCAGCATTATTATCTTCCCAGACAGCTGCCCATCCGCCCAAATTTCCATTATGTTTCACAGCATCTACAGGCTAATGTTGCTTTAATTGAATTGCCCACGTGCGTAGAGCCATTTGGACAGTCAAATGTCAAGACACACACATGGACTGGGTGAATGGAGTGCTTCCTAGAAAGCAAACCAGCAAAAAGAATTCTAAGAAATTGAAAGCAAACAAGCAAGAAAGCAAGAAAGCAAGCAAGCAAGAAAGAAAGCAAGCAAGCAAGCAAGCAAGGAAGAAAGAAAGAAAAAAAGAAAGAAAGAAAGAAAGATATTGAAGGCAAGCTAACAAAAAAAAGTTAAAACAAAAAGAAAACATCAAACAGAGGCTGAAAGCAAGTAAGCAAGGAAAGAATGCATAAAGTACATCAATCAAATATAAAAGATGAATAGAGACCGAAAAAAAAAGAAAGAAAGAAAGAATGAAAGCATGCAAAAAAGGCAACGCAAACAAACATGAAAGGAAGAAGAAATGAAGGAAGGAAGGAAGGATGGAAGAAAGAAAGGAAGGAAGGAAGGAAGAAAATAAAATGACAATAAGACAGCTGAGTGAGAAAGGTAATAGATAGAGAAGAGAAAATATTTAAGAAGGTGATCAGATGTTAAGTGCCACAGGGTTTTGGCCACACTACAGCATATTTTTGACGCCATTCCAATTGAACTAGCGAATAATCTTCATACTTCAAATGATATGTCTACCACAGGGTTAATCCTGAAGGTCACAGGAACTGTGCTGAGTAAAGGACAAAATTGACTGTATGTGGTCATGGATTATATGACAAAAAAGCCATAGAGCAATATTCTTTCTTTCTTAGCAATCAATCTCGGTTTTACCAAAATATCGATGTTAAATGTTGTTCCACAGATTTCTGAACTGATTTTCATCATTTTTAAAACAACATCACAATTCAGATTTGCCTCATGAAAATTAACAACATGCTAAAACAGGTTCTGTGTTTATATAATATTGTTGCGGTCCACATTTCAAGTTAACATCTTATTTAAAAGTAATTAATTAAGCACTGGACATAGACACTTCCCTTATCTAACCTCAGATATGTGCTTTATAGCTGTGACAACATACCCATGGATGTGACACACTAATCAATCACACTGGAGCCTTGAGGAGAATTAGGCTTGACAGACACTTTCTTCAACAGAATGTCAAATAAAACACTGCAGTCAAATCCAACAATGCATTTAAATGCATCAGCACATTAACCCCTTATCATTATTCATGAGTCAACTGCACTCCGGCTATGCGCTGGACAAAAACCCGATCTGTGGAGCCTGTTTATGAGAGCAACTGTGGATATTTTCTCATTGCCGTGGGGTAAACTCTCTGTGGACACTGCTGTTGATTAGATCCACAAATGTCTGACCTGCACATAAAAGAACGCAGCATGGTTACCAAACAAACTCATAACAAGTGTACATAGAGAAAATTGGTATTGCCTGAGGCTGCAGATGCCATATATGGTGGGGAAAGAAGAAGCATAAATGCATGATCATATTTTATGAATTATTTAATGAAACTAGCCATAATTGAACCCCAGGGACTTGGTGTCTAAAGATTGCAAATGTTTGCTTGCAGACGAAGAGATATTTCCCTTTATCTGACACATACATTATATAAATTTGATAGTGACCAAAAAGTGACAGAGTTCTTAGAGTAATGCTTTTGGTTATCATTTAGGACTGCGTTACTTACAGCCAGCAAAGAAATCTAATCTGTGGCATCTGCAAATCTTATTTTGATTATGTTCTCCATCACTGTCTTGTGGAGGGATCATGGATACTCATGGATACTAGCTTGTGAAACATCACAGAGAATAAAAAATATGAAGAAAAAAAAACATTCTGCAGTATTAATAGACATAAAAATCGTTCAAACCAGGTTTTCCTTTTCACCCTTTGTGAAATGAAGTCTTTCTAAATCATCATCCAGATTTGGAAAATGTATACCGATCCACAGCAGTTATTCAGCTTAAATCTGGGAAATTCTGTCTAATTGAATGTATTGCTTATAAAGGACTGGATATGTTCTTCATGTCAGGATAACATTCAAGGATGCAGAGCCATGCTATGAGGAGAATGTAATACTTCAGAGTTTAAATCAGTGCATGAAGCACAATCCCAATTTATGAATATATAATCACTGATAATGATCTAACACAATAAACATGCTGTTGACTGAAAGTTGCAAATGTTGTGCTCTAGTATCTTGTACAAACCCAGAGGTAGACAAAATATAATAGCTCTGTTGTTGACATTTAAGCTGAAAATAGGTATTATTAAACAGCATATTAAAACTTCGCCAACTAGTAATTGCTCTTGAATGACGATCTGATTCATTGATATCAGCTTGGCTGATCTATGCAAATGCTTCATTTAGATCACCACCCAAAAAAAAAGAGAGGAAGAAGGAGAGATGAAACAGTCCATTTGAAAAGTGTGCAGCACTGACACACCATTCTGTCATTCCCTATGATTTATACACATGTAAAAATGACTGATATGACAATGACAATTTTTTTAAATGAATTGGTAAACCAATCTGAACAAATCATTTAGTAAAAAGATTTAAAATTTCCACCGCTACTAACCTGACTGAAAGGCAACCATTTGTTTTTAGCACCTATTTTCTCCTCAATTTAATCACCTGCCAGTTCTCACTCACCAGCCAGGCCTCTGCTATCATATCACAGTTACCAACTCGGGAGAGTAAAAACTAACAGATGCTTCCTCCTATACACATGAAGGCAGCATAACACATTTTTAAGCTGATGCCCATGCAAGTGTCAGGGCAGCGTAACACACATGGAGGAAAGAATAATCTGCCCTTGTCTACATACACAGAAGCTCACGTTTGAATAGTCTCACTCTGAGTGACAGGGGATAGAGTCTACGCTATCTCTTTCACCCAGAGACCAAGTCCAAATTTGCTCCTTTGGCTCACAGCCACAGATGGCAATGAAATCGTCAGGATTCAAACTCACAATGTTCAATCGAGGGGATAAACGCTTTTCCACTCTAGAGCCTTTGACTTTGTTTTTGAGCAAGCCATGTGTTCACTTCACTCTCCACACTTCCCTTTCTCTCCTTACTTTCTCACTGTGCCACTTTCCCACAAATGATTTACATAAATGCATGTGATTTACACAGCGCTGGACAGTAGCAAAGTATTTTTAAACATACTATTAATTGCTACTTTAAAGGCAATACATAAAATGAGCTATATGAGAAACTGCCACAAGCCCACAAGCATAACCCCACAGCTCTCTTAAGAGTTTTCGAGTAATAAGGTATCAATTACTGTGCGTCATTTGAAAACTCTCTCTTTGGAAATATATGTTGTCCAGAGAACAAGGAATTGCAAAAATTATTAAAATAAAGTTCTCATAAAATCAGTACTTAAGTAGAAAAGCAAATACTTTAGCAATTTTACTCAAGAAGAAATGTAAAAGGACGTCTCTAGGTTACGTATGTAACCCTAGTTCCCTGAGGGAACGAGCGTTTGGCTGAGACTTTGTGGAGGCATTTGTCCATCAAGACCACTTTCTTGCTGACCATCAGCTCTCTGAGAAAAGTAGGTGATTTTCTGACCCTCTTTGTGGCCCCCTCTTTTCATCTGCTACGGCCCTCTGAGGATAGGCCTTCCAGCTCATAAACAGACGCTCAGCAGGTGGGTTATTGATACTATCGCGTCTTCTTATGGGTCCTTTGGTCTTCCCGCTCCATTAGCGGTCAAAGCTCACTTGATCCAGAGTGTGGCAGCCTCTAAGTCTTGGTCCTCTGGAGTGTCACTCCAAGACCTCTGTGGCGCTGTGGGGTGGTCCACCCTGCTCACCTTTACCAGGTTTTACAACCGTGACCTCTGTGCCACTCCTGGCACCTCTGTCCTTTGACTCAGTTGTGCTCATTCACACTAGTCAGGGACTGGTCAAAGCGTTCTGAACCTCGAGTTCCTCGAAGGGAACGTCTCTAGGTTACCCTAGTTACCTTAGGGAACAAGACACTACTGCGTCTCTAGCCACACCTCCGGCGCCCCTTCAGCCCTTTCTTTACAGAAGCTGAAGCGGTCTTCTCTCCAGGTGCGCTTTGTACTCCATGGTTGTGACGTCACCCCCCCCCATACACCCGCCCCCCCATGACTGCCAGTCTTTAATTTTGACTGATTAGATTTATTACTCAGAGCATGTTTAACGCAGTCACTTTCCCAAAGCGATCCGACGCAGCTTGAGTTCCTGAAAGGGAAGTACGTTCACTAGAGTCAAATTTATGCAGGGAATAGTACAGAAACTGTGCACTTCCTCTACCAAAGGATTTTCAAACAGAATCTGCTACAGAAGCTTTGTTGGTTCATGCTGTTAAAAATTAAGTCATTGAACGGCTTTTTTTTAAAGCATTGATCTGTTTTGCTACATTATTGTTCGAGTAATCAGTTTGATCTGCTGAAAGACTTTGGTGGTCAGCCAGCTGACGACCCCTGATCTATAGCTTCCACTAATAATGGGGGCTGTAATGCATGACACTCTTCTCCATTTGAGTAATAACACCCACTCTGTGTCTTAGCCTTCCATATTGTTTCTGTATCTTTCTCTTGCCGAGTCATTTGGAGCGGCTGAGTGGATCTCACGCCCACCTCCACACTCGCAGCTCCCACCTCTGAAGCTGTTTGCCAATCTCTCACTCCCACTTCCTTCATTCGTAGCAGCACAAATGTGGCCAATTTCGTCTCCCACACGTGTAAAGATGCCTGACCTTCTCTCCTCGGCAAGGCCAAAGCATTATTAATCTCTTGACAAGACAAGTAGCTTAAGTTGGCCAACGAGGCAATATAATTCTCCTTAGGCAGGGGGTTTTTGACCCAGAACGCACCTGATGATGGACAAATGCTTTCGTACTCCCACATAAAAATAAATGAATCAAGCAAGAAGAAAAATAATGGCTTAAAATATCAGTCCCTTTTGCTGTTGTTGATGTTGTTGAATCATCTGCCATAATGCTTCATCGGATGTCTTCAGAGAGGGCCATTATTTTTTCTTTGAAAAGATTCCATCTGCAACTTTTTGCAGCTTTTCCAATGAGGTCATAATCATAATGTGTTTATGATTAAAAAACTCCCTCCAGGAAGTATGTGTGAAAAAGAACAGAACAAAATGTTCAGTTGGGGCAAATAAAATATATACACCCTTAACATATATATATATGTTAAGGGTGTAACAATTGCAGACCAGTTAAGGGGAAGAAATGCAAAACATAATATTGCTTGTCATGTTTTATTAACGCAGATTATTATTATTATTTTTAACCTTCATGAACATCCACAGTTTACATTTTGAATTCAATTTATAATATTTTTAATAAATGAAATAATAGACTAAATATAATTAATTCAATACACCTTCAATTATATTGATTAAACTGTGTAATCAATTAAATTGCCACAAATAAATAAATTAAATAAATACATTGAATAAATGGAAAAATGTATTAAATAGTTTACATTCGTAGAAATGTGTTGTTTAAATGTAAAATTCAAAAGTTAAAATTGTTGTTTACATTTCTAAAGATATGATCTAATTAGCTGTTCTACTTATTTCAGCATACTTTAACAAATGTCTTCATTTCATCCATCCTTTATTTATTTGCTCCCTCGATTTGCGACAGTCAGGATTTCTCTCCTTAGAAAAAAGTAGTGCTATGGATTCTTTAGGATTTTCATGCATGCACAAAACAGATCTTATTTCCAAGATGAAGTGAGTATCCACAGTGACACTGCACTAACTCTAGTTTATTTTTTATACTCCTGGCATTTTTGTGTATGTTCTGTTTCAAGTTCAATAATAATAGAAAATGTGCTGAAAGTGCGAGGTGGAGACTAAACAAACATGCAGTCCACCACTTAATACGTTCCTGAGGGAAACTCAGATTGTCACTTTGTTCCGCATGTAAAAAGGATTGCATTCGGTACATGTGTGTACTGAACAAAAAGCCCTGTGCTGAAAAGTTTCGGTATGAATATGTCTACCGTTACACCCCAATATATACACACTGACTACTTTTTATTTCTATAGTATTGTACCTTGAGAACACATAGTAAAAGTGTTGCTGAAATGTGAGTGGTGTACTAGAGACTAGAGACTAAAAACATTCTTGTACGTCGCTCTGGAAAAGGGCGTCTTCTAAATGCTGTAAATGTAGTTACATTTGTCAGATACTGTAGGTGTATATTTAAATATTTACTTAATATTTACTTACAGATAACTTTATTGTATCAGTGATTACACATTTTGTTTGTTAGGCATGTTATTAAACTTATTTATTGTTAGTCTTTGATTATGTGGAATGGGCACCATATAAAAAGTGTGAGCTGTTACTATAGAAACAATAACCTTGTTAAAACGAGCGCATTCATATACTAAACAACACTGCTGTCAGAGCCTGTATTACTGTGTATTTATCAGGCCCTTCTGTCCTATTAGGGTACAGAATTTAGTTAATATGCAATACATTTTGTTTAGTTGTTCATATTCATTTGTGCGTGATGAACAGGGAAAAAAACATGCCTTCTGTGGTGTTTTATACAATCTGAAGGTAAGAACCCACATGCTGTACATATTCATCTGTTTAGACCATGCACTGCACACTGCAACATGTTGGTTTGAATAGCCATCGTCCCAGAAGGAAGCCTCTTCTAAAGCTGGCTCACAAGAAAGCCTGTTAAAAGTTTGCTGAAAACAACCTGTCCAAGAGCATGAACTACTGGAACACACATTTAGTCACACACTTTCTTCACTAAGATAAAAAAATACCCCCACCAAAAAAAGAATTCTAATCACTAAACATCTGTTTTACTGATGCGCCAAGTCTCAAATCAAGAATCCCCCAGAATCCGCCATGATGTGCACATCCGGCAATTGAAACCGTCCGTGTGGAAACAGATCAAAAGTTCTATTTGGTGTCCTGATGATTTACTTAATTTAAAAAATCATAGTTACTTTAAAACATTTACAAGAATATTTTGTCATGCTATACTGTATATTGAGTATAGTTTCACTAACAATAAACATACATTTGCATAAAGCAACCATGTTTGTTCATTGCCATGTTGAATAGAGTATAAAAAATGTGAAACATATTAATTTAAGGTACATTTAAAATAGATAGAAATGTGCAATTAAATTTACTATTAATAATTAATTAATTCCTAACAATTATGAATTAATCATGATTAAATATTTTTATCGACTGACAAATGTTATGTATATTTTCCTTATTTGTTAAATAACAAATTGTTCAATAAATTTACTACAAACCTTAAAGTATATGGACTGTCCACCACACAATTTATTTGTAAATTAACTGTTACTCTATAAACATTAACAAAAAAAGAAAAAAAAAGAAAATGGCGTGTACCAAAGAGCATATTAAAAAAGTGTGTATTAGAAATAGCTTAAGAATTAAATAATAGATTATTTGACATTACTGCCAAATCAGCTCATATAGATAATGAATCAATATCTTCTGACCAATTAAATTCATAAATTAATAACACTGTAGCATAAAGCACCACAAAATAGTTATTTATACTACGGAACAAATGTTTGTGGATACCTGAGTATATGATTCGTTTGTGTATTTCATGTAACATTTAGTCTCCAATTTTCTATTATAATAAACTCAACACTCTTGGGAAGATGTTCTACCAAAATTTGGATTGTTATGGTGATTTGTGCTCCTCTTGTAGGGTGAGAAGGTCTAGGGTGCAGTCAGCGTTCCAATTAATCTCAAAGGTTTCCAATAGAATTGAGATCAGAGCTCTATAGCAGGCAATTTAAAAATGTTCAACCTGTATATACCTTCATGGAGCTTGCTGTGCATAGGGACATTGTCATGCTGGAACTGGTTTGGGTCTTCTACTTTAAGAATTTAGAAAATGTACCGCTACTGCATCCAAAGACATCCTGCACAAGTGTGTGCATCTAACATTATGGTAACAGTTTGGAGAAGAACCAGGTATGGCTGGAAAAGTCAGGTGTCCAAATACATCTGTCGATATAGTGTACCTCTAATTAGGATGACCTGCACTTTAACTCAAAACAATGATTTACAATAAGTTGTTTATAATAAGCTTATTAATATTGATTTTTGGTTACAATAAATAAAATTGATTCAGTTGCTTCAATAAATATTTCATTACAAAGGCATATTTTTGGGTCGAAAAAAAAAAAGAGTAACAGAAAAGTGCAGTCACACTTTTAACAAGATTTAAATCTTAAGCACTCTAATCAAAACAGGAGGTGAATGTAATTTTTTTTTTGTATATGTTAAATTATCCTCAGAGTACATAGAGGGTTTTATTTGCTGCCTGCATGTGCATGCAGATACTCTTCACTTCTCACCTCTGAAGTTGAATTTTGAACATTCTGATGATGAAAATGAAAAGAGTTCAATAGACCCAGTTGCTTTAGCGTGGATGAAAGCATTGCAATGCAGATCGAGTGAAATCCATCATAGAGAAAATGTCCCTGCGCTGTCACACAGCTCAGATTGCAATGCAAAGTGTTGAGGAAACTCTGTTATGCAGCAGCAGATCAAAAACAACAGAAGAGGATACATGTGAGTTCTAAACTTCAGGTCGTATAAAACACCACAGAAGACATTGTTTATCCCTGATCATCACGCACAAATGAATATGTACAAATGAATAACCTGTATTGCATATTAACTAAATTCTGGAAACTGATTGGACAGAAGGTCCTGGTTAATTTACAGTAATACAGGCTCAGACAGCAGTGCTGTATAGTATATGAATGCACTCGTTCCTACAAGGTTATAGTTTCTATAGTAACAGCTCATACATTTTATATGGTGCCCATTCCACATAATCAAAGTAATAAAAATAATAAAGTTATCTATTGGAAAATATTTTTCAATACATGTATATTATGTATATTTATGGATATAATGTGTTTTTATTTTATTTTAAAGACATAACTTTACATCATGCATGTTTTTTTATATAATTATATTTACTGTATGGATGGAAGATGGATCATTTAAGATGTTTCAGGACAGAGGTATTTAGAATTTCTGGTTTCCCCCCCTTTTTTTTTAAAGGTCAATGAAGTGAAGCAAAGAAATGCTGGTGAGAAAACAACTGTTTATAGCTGCTATAATGTAAACAGGAACTTGTTACTAAGACGTTCCACTACATTAAACAAAATGATGTAGCTATAAAAGCACGGCATGTCGGCTGTTAATAAATGAAACACTGCAATTGTTGGCCAATTGTTGTGGTGTAAGAGGAATAAAACTTATATAGAAAACCTACTGTACATGTTGATACTAATGCAAAAGATTGATTCTGAAGATAATCTACCTTTAAAATTATAAACTAATTAATGTTAACCGAGCTTCTTTGCCTGAAATATAGGGAAAAAAGCAAGCTCTTTGATAAAACTCTACCACTGCTAATAAACAGCCAAGAGTAGTAGGTTCCATTAAGCAGTAAAACAGCATACACTGCCATTTTAGTTGCATAACAGTCCAATGAAAAGGTCACTAGAAGGTAAGATGCTCCATATTCTAGTCACTGAAGGATGAGTTGAACTTAAATTGTATACATTCTGAGACATCGTTTTCATTTAAGCTTGTACCCTAGAGCAAAGAAATGAGGGCTCGTTAATACACCAACATTTTGATAGACGAGCTCTGAGAGAACACTCCACACCAATTTTTTTATACCACTAAGTTACCTGTACCCTCACAGGCAGTGTTTATTCTGGTATCATGCAGTTTTTATCGTAGCAGTAACAGTTTTTTATTTAACTAATTTTTTTATATTATTATTAATATTTAGAGCATACCTGTAGAACAAACGTGAATTCATAAATAAAATGTTTTTAATAAATTCAAGCATTTGACAGTTTATGTAGCAAAAAAAAAAAGACCAAATGAAAAAACCTTGCATTCGAACAAACTTATCTAGTATTTCCAAGATTACAATAGTCCAAATAAAAGATTGTTAAACCCACCTCTAGACATTATTTATGCATGTTTATTTCATTGAAATGGAATTTTTGAAATCTTCAGCATTTCTTTTCAGGAATAAAGCAAAATGGCCATCTCAGCCACACCAGACTTCCACTCTTGGGCCCCTGAGCAAGGCTCTTAATCCGGTAGTTGCTCAGTTGTATAAATGAGATAAATATAAGTTGCTCTAAGTAAGGGCATCTGCCAAATACTGTTGCAGATTTTTGTAGAGGTAAGGGCTTTGTGGAGGCAACTTAGAATTCATATAAATCATGTCATTATAGAGTTTGTTTTATGCACAGTTAAATTATTATGCTGAATGTTTTAACCCATGCTTAGTACAGGTGTGAAATGCGTCATTTTGGATAAATACGGTTATTTAATCCAAATTCAGAGGTGGTCTGGAATGGATGTGGCCATATCATATTTGTTGTGTGAATATAATTCTAAACATTGATTTCTTAGTGAGGTCATAGCTTCATTGTTTTTCATACCACTTCTATACGGATGACACTTCCCTCTCTCCAGCAATCATGTTTCCGCTTAGATCTCAGCACGTCTGACAGACATCTCATCATGGCTGGCAGCACATCAGCTGAAAATGGATCCCAGCTACACTGAACGCCTGTTCATCCCAGGTGATTCATCCCTATGTCAGGATCTTGTGATCTCCCTGGCCAACTGTTTCATCTTACCTTCATTCACTGCATGCAGCCTTGGAGTTACCATGGACAATCAACTGTGCTTCTCCTTTCACGTTGCTAACCTGACATGCTCATGTCAATTTCTCTTTTATATCATTGGAAAGATTTTTCCTTTTTATATCTACACAGGTCACTCTAGTGCTTATATTGTCCCTTGTCATTTCCAGGTTGGACCACTGCGACTTACTCCTGGCAGGGCCTCTAAGCTACATTTAATATCGACAACTGATCCAGAATGCAAATGGATTTTTTTTTTACATATAGATGTACAGCATTTCACAGCGACTTACAGAAGTGTTTTAAAGTCTTTATCAATAAATGTGCCCTGACACTGGTTCACAAGTTCATAGACAACCAGTCTCTAAAATGTGGGAGAGCTGATAGTAGGGAATGTACCAAGATAATAACTTTTTTTGATTATTATTTATCATGTAAAATTGAGCCTGTGTTTAGGATAGTTCCATTGCTGATTCTTATTTAAGTGCAAAAGTTCCTACAGTAATTTGTTTGCCTTTATTTAATTACTGCATATCTGTGTTTTGTGAAATTAAATGGCCCAAATGGTCAAACGTTTCCTATCAATAAAAAAAGAAAGAATAATAATCCACAATGAAATGTTTGCAACTACTTCAAACTGGAAAAAGTCAAAAGAAGATATTAAACAAACGCTGCCATTTTTGCTCGTTAGAAAAAGCCAAATGATCAATAACAAAGGTTTTACTCAAAAATAATTGGCCGCTTCTGTTGCTTCTGCTTCTAATTAATTTATTTGAAGACCCTGTAGGTTTCGAAATACAGGCTTAAATTTCCACTTCGTATTGAAGTTGCTTGTCATGTACAGTAAATGCATGGTGTTTGATTCGAATTGTGTATGCTCACACATACAGTACATCATGACAACAGGCTTCGAAAGGTTTGCTCTAGCACTACAATTAGTTATAATGAAAAAGTGAAACAAATTTAAATCCCAAATTAATATTAAACACAGTGTGTTCTTAATAAATGATGCAAATGTTATTACTAGACACATAATTAAAACTATTGAAAACAATGATGCAACATATTGTATTCAGCCCCATTGGTTCTGTTCCAAATATAAAAGACTCTTTAACTCCAATACTTTTGGCTAAAAGTCTGACACATCAAACCTCTGACAGTATCTGCTTGACAATGCACTAAGAATGCAGCTGCCATGTGGCACAGAAAGAGAAAATCCATACACAAATAGGTGATCTTATTTGGCAAATGACTTCGGTTCAGAGGATTGCTGCAAACTGGATGGTGAAATTTACTGAATTTAATTTGTAGCAGGTTTGTGCCAGCTAGTCAGCTGGGGGGGATAATCCACTTTATGCTGAAATTCTTTTTCTCTTTTTGTTATGTTAGAATGGGTAACCCCATTCAATGATAATGGCAATTCAGCAATCACAGCAACTCCAGAAAGGATTTGAGCAAGGCATTTGCATTTACATTTATGGCATTTAGTGCATGCCCTTTTAAAAAGCGACTTACAATTATCTCATTTATTATCTCATTTATATAACTAAGCAGTTAAAAATTAAGGACCTTACTTACTAAAGGCTCAGCTTAGGGGTGCTAGGATTAAAACACATGACCTTACCTCAAAACAAGTTCAACGCTTAGCTAGCACCTCTAGAGACAAAAAAAAAGAGCAAACAGGAAATGGACTTCTTTATGACCATTTTACATGCACACACTTAGTAATGTTGATTTCTCTGCCAAGCCCCATGGAAGGCTACAAATGGCTTAGAATCACAAGCACCAATGTTACACAACTGCTGAAAAACTGCAAGTAAGCAGAAGCTCTAATAACATCCTTGGCAACCATGGTTACTGCTACTCATTTAATGACATAATGTCAAGAACCTTATTATTGATTAAACTGCCATTTTTCCAAACAAATCATTCGTTTTTTGTTTTTTTTTTGGAATGTATGGTATGACTGAACTGAATGTCATGAATCACTACTTGTCTTAAACAGGCAGCTTACAAAAGCTAAACGGCTCACCTTGAAGCACAGGAGCAGCAGCTATTGTTAATTTTTAATACGTACGGAAACAGTAATTATGTCTCCCCCACAGGAGCTGAAAATTGACATGCTCTGGAGAAGCAGTGACTAATTATATTTGTGAAGAGCAGCGATACAAGATACTTCTGTGTGACTGGGCCTTATTACACATTATTATAGAGACACTGCAACCCATGACTTGACTTCACTAGGGTTATAGGGTTACAAACAATTATTTAATTATTAATGCAGCTAATTATTGCTTACACCTTAACCTATCCCTAACATTTCTAAATAAAAAAAAAACATTTAACCTTTTGAATTTTTGGAGCATTTAAGGGCCTTGCTCCAGGGCCCAGCTTGGTGATGTTGGGATGCTTGGTGGTGCTGGGATTTGAACTTTGATTTACAGCCTGAACCTAACCCTAACATTTGCAACAAAAAAAATGAAATGCAATTTTTGGGTTTTTTAGAAAGAAGATAACATATCTAATAATAAAATACATATAAAATAGTAAAAGATCTTGTAAATACTATAGATTAGCAGCATTTAGCAGATGCCCTTGTTGAGTGCAACTTACAACTGAGCAGTTGAAGGTTAAAGGGCCTTGCTCAAGGGCCCATTAGTGGCAGCATGCTGGTGCTGAGACTTGAATATGTGACCTTTCAATCAAGAGTCCACCTCCACCTCCCTACTATACTAAACTATACTATACTATACTATACTATACTATACTATACTATACTATACTATACTATACTATACTATACAGTAAAAAGCCTGGTTGGGGAACAAAATATTTAAAGGCAATTTACCCTCACAGCAATTATCTAATCAGCCAATTGTGTGGTAGAAGTGTGATGCAAAAAATCATGTTGTTGCTGACCAGCAGCCACATCAAACATCAGAATTAAGACAAACTGTAATGTATATGACTTTAGCCATGGCATTGATGTTGGTAGCAGATGGTAGCAGTTTTAAATATTTCAGAAACCACTAATCTCATAGGAATTCTCATACACAACAATCTTACATCAGCCAAGAACAGAAAGCTGAGACTGCACTGGGCACTGATTGATCAAAACTGGACAGCTGACAACTGAAAAAACGTAACGTAGTCTGATTAATATCAATTTCTGCTGAGGCACAAAGATGTTTAACAACAACAGCATGAATCCATAGACCCAACCTGCCTTGTGTCAACGGTCCAAACTGGCGGAGGTGGTATAATGGTGTGTGGAATTTTTCTTGGCCCATTTTTGGCATGTTAATTCCAATCACTGTTGCTGATCATGTGCATCCCTTCACGGACACAATTTTGGATCTTCCAATGGCCACACCCGAGCTGATGCTATATCACAAAATTAAGGTTGTCTCCAAATGGTTTAATGTACATGACAATGAGTTAAATGTTCTTTGAGTCACCTTATCTGAATTCACCGCTGAAAATGCTGCATGATGCATGTGAATCATATCAACATGAAGCACAATTTTAAAAGGATGATCAACATCTTGTGGAATCCATGCCACAAAGAATTAAAAGGTTTTTAAAGGAAAAGAGAAGCCTTAGCCAAGATTAGTACAGTGTTCCTAATAAGAGGCTGAGTGAGTGTAGGTTTCTTACCAGACTCAAAATTTAGTAGCCTCTAAATCTCCATATGCCACATCCTAGCATGTGGGTCTCGCCAGTGTCCCGACTTTTATAATTAAACATTAAACCTGTAATGAATTCTCATTCATCTAAATGAGGAAAGGCTCAGATCTAAAGCTTTGCAAATGGGGCCCCAGGAGAGAGAGGGCTGACCCTTTGAAGCAATAATTACTGTTTCCATCAGATAGGAATAACACAAGAAAACTGCAGAGGAAGAAAAGAAAAAGAGGCAGGATAGAACTGAGGTCTTCGTTACTTTCAGTAAAAGTATTCAGTGACATTTGAATCCATATAACCTAGATTGAAAGATGATGGTATCATCGAAACATAATTATCTCAGTCGAGTTCAAAGTGCTTTATAGTACAAGGACAGGAACAGCAAACTTTAAAATAACTATGCTATGAAGAAAAGGTGCACTGTTAATCACAAGATTGTCAAATAATTTATGCAGAAAACAAACAATGCAATTCAAGGGTAAATTATTATGTATGCCGACGCACAAAACACGTTTGCTACGTCTCTAATAACTATGCAAATAATAAACTATACAATATAAATTAAAATGTATTGACCATAAGAGATATGGTACTTATTTAAAAATTCAGAACAATGAAAAATATTTCAGAATTGATTAAAAGAAAATCTGCATTGTTTGGAAGAGGGTGCTGGGAAATACCTTTTTTTGTAATGAGTTGTCTCGATTTTTAAAACGGATTGTCCACACGAGAGCATTCCGAGAATAAGTACTACTCTGCATAATGTAATATCATTTTTATTTTGCACATTTTATTTACACTTTTATTTACATTTACCAGTGAAGTCTAAAGAAAGCTGAAATTGGTTTTTGTTTTATTCAAAGAACAATGTATTTGCAGCTATTATTCAGAAATACATCCCTGATGCAATGTTAGAACAGCAGAAAGACAGAAAAAAGTGTTCTGAAGAAATGAATGCTCTGCAGCACACTAGGGTGTTTATGACACATTGCAGCTTGAGACATACCAGATCGGTCACTTATCTGTCAGATAGAGCTGGCTCTAATAATTTAAATAAGATGGCGTGCCAAACAGAACCAATTTATATGCTAAGCCATTGAGCTTCCTCCTTTTTTCACAGCTACATTCTCTGATTGTTTCTGTCTTAATGTGTAATATTATTATATATAATATTTAATATGAATGAATAATTTATATTATTTAGAATATTTCCATAGTTGAATTGTTATAATTTAATCAGTGCACTTGATATGAAACAATAACAGTTACATCCACTTTGTTTTTAAACTTCACTTGTCCATAGACAAAATTGCAGTAATGAACCATAATGTATATGATTTAAATCAGAGAAATTATTTAGTCTTACTTTCAGTACATTTATACACAAATCAGAACATCGGCAGTATGAGTGCTGTTTCCTGTAATGAAAAAATAATAATTTTCGTGAATGCCAATACTTATGTAAATGCTCATATGAACGGTCTGTATCTGCTTGATAAACGAGGCCCAGTGAGTTAATTCTCAGTGAATCCTAACCTGCCAGCTTTTCTATTACCGATAATAATTGTACATTCAGACCAAGCTTAATGGACTCACTCAAATCAACGCCTTTACCAGGAGAATCTTTAAAAAAAAACGGTGACTTATTGCATTAGAGCTGTGTATGCCACTGCTATTAGAGTTGTATTTTTTTTTTCCCCCACTTCTTTATATAATCTAACTCCCTGAGCCTCAGTAATTCACTGCTCATTCTTCTAAGTTGCCTAATTAAAAGACTGCTCATTCTACAGGATTCATATTATGCTATTTTATTATTTGTTTATTTACTTTTTCTTTAAATTATTCACTCTGCCTTGAATTTCAATGACATCTGCATCGTATAAACAAGGAAACAGTTTGGTTTATAGAATGAAAAAATCTTTATACAATTTCTTGTCTCTGGCACTACATGTCATAAAGGCTTATTTATTTAAAAAATAACTAAATAATTATTGAAATATTGCATAACCCTGGCATCAGAGTATATTATTTGCATGCTTTGACCTGGTTAAGTATTTGGCAAAGTTTATCAGCGGATAAAATATTTAGAGCGAGCCATCAAGTCGTAATTGTTGCTCTTGAGACGCAGTTAAATGCATTTTTAAGGGTTTTTTTTTACTGTTTGTTCACAGATGAAATATTTTTTGTGATAACTGTGATATTTTTTTCAGATTGCAAGAAAAAAATATTTGCCCAGGCATGTTTAATATAGCAATTTTCAACAAGCTATCAACAACAACAACAATAGCAACAAAAAAATTGGTGGAGGGGAAAAAAATTCTGACATAATTATTGAGCTTTTGGTCTGTACTGCTGCAAGCAAACGATACAGATGACACGTATAAACCCCTACACATACATAACGAGCTATTTATGAATATATTTTTACTGGAATAAGATCCTGCTTTCAGAATTTTACACAAAACCCCAGTTTCCATTGTGTTTTGCAGTGTGAAAAAGTAAGAAAAATGGAAATTGTGAATATCCTGATATGTGCTCAAGCATGTGTTCATTGTGGCTAGTCAAAGCCACACAGTTTGCACAGAGCCTGGCTATTAAATATGAACAGATTGCTTCTTTGTGTTATACCTATATATATATATATATATAGAGAGAGAGAGAGAGAGAGAGAGAGAGAGAGAGAGAGAGAGAAAGAGAGAATGTCCTTTTGACAGATGAGAGCTTTTTGGTAACACACATCAGCTGTATGTTCACAGATGCAAAAATAAAGCTTCCAAAGAAAAAAACACAATACCTACTGTGGCTTGATTATGTTTTGTAGCTGTTTTGCTGCATCCAGCATTGGGAACTTTTAATTTGTGCAAGGCACAATAAAATCTCACAACTTCCAAATAATTCTGTAGTAAAACATACTGCCCAGCTTCAGAAAGCTCAATCTTGGTTGAAGCTCATGAGTCCTTCAAGTGGATAACAACCCAAAACATACAGCTAAGAACAGACAGCTAAGAATGGCTAAAAACAAAACAAAACACTGGATGTTTCTATAATGGCCTTCTGTGAGCTGAAAAAAAAAAGCTGAAAAAAATCGAATGTCCATGGAAAGAGTTCAAACATGCAGCCTGGAGAAAACAAAAATTAAACCTGGGACAGCTGCAACTGTGGTTGACAGGTGCAGAAGTTTAATTGAGAGCTACAGATCCTTTTTTTGCATTAATTGCTTCATAGGTTGTGCAGCAAAATATTTGGTTATGGGTTTCATCATTTTTGTCCATGCCACTTGTTTTAGTAAATCAGAAATCAATACCAAAATATGATTTTATTATATATGGAATAAACAATAATAGATGCCAATTACTTTTGTCTGTTTTGAAGACAAATTGTATACACTTTTTTTTGTAGGGGGTATCAAAAACTCTATGTTTCAAAATGGTGATAGTACATGAAACAATATATTATATTAACATATTACATACTAATGTATACTTAATAATATTTTGATCCCAAAATTGTTTTACATCTTTATAAAAACATGTTTAAAAAACAAAAAAATGGCTTACCTAAGACGCCGACCCGGAAGTTGAGCGTGATGACGATGACGTTTCCGTAGCTGGCCAACACACTGCCGTCGATCATGTTCCCTGTGCCCTCCATGTAGGAGCCTCCATGAATGTAGACCATCACAGGTTTGGCGCCGGTGTCTCGTATGTCTGCAAGAGTGGCCACGGTTAAACCTGCTTTCTCAGCCCTAACACACAGCAAAGAAAAGCTCAACACTCGACCCTCCCAGATACCAGCCACACTTACATGGCTGCCTGAGCTACCTCTTCTTAAAAAAAATTAAATAAACAACAAAAAAAATTCATTCTCGTATAGCAAACAGATATGAACAGATGAAGCCGTACGCAAGGTCAAAATTTAATTGCTTGCTTTGTCGAGGCATGCTGTTTCCGCCTCAGTGATGCGATGACGTTCAAATTTAATGCACGCTCTAGATCTTATTATTGCAAATCACTGTAGTAGAAGAACATGGAGGTGCATGCCCCAGTAGGGGTGCAAAAAGATTTTCCCAGTCACGGAATAAGATGCGATTATCTGCTGCCGTGCTAGTGGTGAAAAAAAAACAAAACAGTTTAGTCACACGGAATTCGTGCTGCCTTTCATCCATCTTCATGTTGAGAAATGCAATAATTATTTCTGCATGTATCTAAGCATAGCATATAATGAACTAAAGGGACTGTTGAGCTTTTAATAAAATTCTATTGTGGCAAGGAAAAAAAAACAAACCCCACAGGCGGCCATGGTTGAAAAGGACTGAAGGGTTCTGTTTTGACAGACGTGATTCTCTCTTTGTCTCTCTCTTAGGTCTGGTGGTTGTTTGGCTCAGAGTGCTTGCAGAGAGCTACCGGGCTCACAGTCAAACAATTATATGGTATTTGTGGTTACCATGGCTACTGCAGACTGAAAATTCAAAATCCTCAAGAAAAATTTAGACTGACTAAACAGCGTGCTCGTGCCATCCTCCTGCAGACTAGAAGGCTCTTTGTTTTGCGTTTGCACCTATTTAAGTAGAAACAGTCATGGCTAATCAGCCGCACCATGACATGAACGAAGTATCCTCCGTAGATGCTGGGCTATTTTTATTTTTTATTTTTCGATTGCCTGTGCCTAAGGACTTGTGCGATTTATCTGGTATCTGAGAGAGCTGTGATAAGGCATGGGTTTAATACCAACAATTCTGGGCTAACGTATCTCACACAAGAGAGACAATGCATGAAGTTAGGAGAATGAATGAAAAGATGGAAGATTTCCTGGACTGCCGAGGCATGGGACATTAAAACATTTGAAAGCAGACAGAGAGCGAGAGAAAGAAGAAATATGACAAGAAAGAGAGAAAATAAAAGTACTGGGTGGAAACAGGAAGAGTGATTAGTCATGTCAGTGTTATCAGAAGCCTCTTTTGTTGAATCACACCAAGCAGTTTTTGAACTTGGGACATGGAACTTGGATCTGGAACCATTAAAACACTTGACTAGTTAAAACATTTGTTCTTCTCTATTTAGTATTTCTAAATATACTGAGATAGCATTAAAACAAGACACTTGCGCAGCATGTTGCTGCTATTCCAAAGAAATAAAAAGAGAAAAAAAAGGTATGCTGAAAAAAAGGAGAAAGGCACAGTGATGTTGAGTACAAAATAAACACATTTCTATTTCATGCATTTAATATTTGGCCTAAAACAATAAGAAAATGTCAACCTTGAATGGGATATAATCTCCAGGGTCAGCTTCATAAATCTGGAGTAATGTTATGTAGGGGATATGTAGAGGGGACCCATTATGGAAGGTGAAGACAGACACACACACACACACACACACATACGCACACACTCTTATATATCTTTCAAAGCAGAGGTCATGTGTCAAAATCTAAAGATATTTTAAGAAACTTTACATATGAGAACTTTGGAAATACTGTTTCCGCTTGACATTAATAGACAACTTGCATGATTCTGAAGACATTCCTTCAACATAGATGAGATTGTGGCCCTGATATCGAACTTTTGCCATCTGGTGATTAGTGAATCCACAAGTGAAGTAAGTCATCCCCAAGCCCACAGCGCTGTCACTCAGCCTGTTCTCCAGCCCTCATTAATTTCACCGGGCCACTTTGCATGGTGTCAGCAGTGTCACTCCGTAGGAGCCGAATGGCTCAGTGTGAGCAATGAGCGCCTTTGACAACGGGTGATCTGGTTGACGAGAGTTGATTTTGACGGAATGCATGCAGCCACCGTCAATGCGAATTACGTCACATGTGACGCAAATGACAAGTCCATAATCACAACATTGCAATGCTCAACCCCCTTCGCAAAGCATAGACATTGAGAAATTATGTGTACTGAGCTATTAATTCACTGCAGCCGTGCCTGTATGCGTGCCCATTTCTTTCGAAAATTTTGTCTGATTTTGACATTGCGGCTGCTGAACAAGATGGGAGAAAGTGACCTTTGAAGAAGACGGCTTCTTCAGGCTATGGCCGTGGCGTTTGTGCATGAAATATAATGTTGCTAAGCGCACAGGCAGGTGGTTTGATGTGCTCTTTTGAAGCCTGGCCTTTGGTAGCAGGGAAAGAGAGAGTGAAAGAAAAAGAGGGAGGGAAAGAACGATGCATAGTAGAAACAGCTTCTTCTCACATCCAATGCACTCTCTTACAGATTCAATATTGGAATAACACCAAACACATCTGTACTGCCTCCTTAAAACCAATAAAACTGTATTGGATAATACATATTTACCTCCTGGAGGAAATATCTTTTCAGAGCTTTAGCATAAATAGCCCAATAAGCCCTTTCAAAGCTCTACGTTTGAGTCATGAAGGCTCGAGTTGATCTTTCCTCTCATGACAGCAGGAAATGCGCATAAACTGTTCCATTTTCTATTGAAGCCATGCTGACTGACAGCTGGAAGTCAATAGAATCAATCCTAATAGCGAGACAGGTGGAGAGAGTCAAAACCAGGCGTTCTTTGTCCTCATTAGGGAGCATGGCTCACTGAGCCAAACAGTTGCAGATCCATTTCCATAAAATGGGAGAGGCCAGGCAAAGGTGCATGCCTCTGACTAACAGGGCCACCATTCATCATTTGCGTTGCCTTGTTCACTTGCTGTGATTTAGAACCTCCACCGTTCCTAAATATGCCTCAACCATGACAAGGATGACACAGTGCACCCCGGCGCTAGCCTGATTTTTGCAGGGCCTTCCGGAATAACAAATTCCCTGGGTTGCGACAGACTTCAGTGACTGTTAAGAGCTCTAAGTGGATGAGGGGCCACCCGAAACAGGTTTTACAGTACACTTTTTTCCAGTCTGCCAAATGAGCAGAAGATGAAGCGTCTGCTGAATAGAGATGACAACACTTTGGCTAAGTAGATTGCAAAATGGTGGGTACTGTCTGCTGAAGTACAAAGATTATATGAAACACAGAGGGAGATACAGGGGCTGAAGTGTACATAATATCTTCCAAGCTGATGAAAGCCTAAGTGCAGGATGGTCCACTGTTGCAGAGCATCCAGCTGTATCGCATAAAGTTGGGTCATCCACTGCTTAGCATTGAGCAGGACATGAGTGTTTAAAGTAAGCCGTTTGTGGCGGTTCATGCTCTGTGGCAATTTCAAAAGAAATCTTAAACGGTTATTTATAGTGCCAGCTGCTTCCAAGAAATAACTGATACAATGCCTGAAAAAATCATTTCAGGGCTATTAAAGCATCAAAACGGATTTGTAGACTTCTCTATTCAATTATCACTTTTAGGGGAGCTAACAATAAAAGTAGTAGGTCTGTATTCAATTACTTTAAAGGAGATAATAAAATACGGCAACAAAATAAACAAGGTAAATAATCATTCCAAACACATTAATGTCACCGGCGCTCAGCTTTGGGCGCATGTTTTTGGTGTTTTATTTTCAGCGTATTTATTAGCAACTATGTTTACAAATGATTTTTGCCTATAGTCCTGTCTCTAGGGGCAATTGTTAAGAGATAACACTGTGCATTAGGCAATAAATACAGGCCAATTGGTTTGCAGTGCAAAAAACGAGAAAGAATAAGCCTACCTAAAGCACCTATATTCAACCCCAGCAGCGTATCCATGCCTTGCTTTCGCATCCTACCGCTCTGGCAGTGGAATTAGCCTCCAGGCCAGGTGGTAAAGCATCTGGCATGACACTTTGCCATTTGAGCGCACCACTAGACTATCCTTGGCCAAGTGGATTTTCACAGAGGGCAGCCTCAGGCGCCATATCTTTGCACAAGGCAGCAATGGAACTGTCTGGTCAGACCAATTGTAAATCTAATGCAAGCACTTTAGACCAAACCTGTCTTTGGGGAATCTCCTACATCCCCTGACACAGAATGCTGAGACATGCTTCAGTACATGACCTCTGCCTCAGCCTCTGCAGGGAAGACAAGCCGATTCTGTATCTATTAACACCATAGCTAATCCTTCATGCTTCTTTAATAGGTCTCTTTCAGTCACACACATGAATACGCCGAAAGAAAATGTTTTTGGCTGCTGGTGCAGAAAAAAGCATTGGGCTGAGACTGACAAACCGTGCTATGGCTGAAAAAAAAAATAAACAAGCCACAGTATGGGGTGCTTAAAAAGAGCACACAATGTTATTTCTCAATACAGTATTGCAGTTTAGTGCCGAGCATAGAACTCACCTGAGTAATCCGGGAAAAGGACAAGCTAGCAACAGAACAGCATTGACTGGGCTTGCAAATAGATTCTGCAGCTTTAAGCTGTTCACTGTGGCATGGAAAGAATACTTCCCCTTTTCTAATCTCACCAGATATCCATCCAGAGCTCTGCATATCCCAAGATAAATACTAAAATTGAACAATGCTATAGCTGAACAACAACTTTTAGATTTTTTTCATACTTTTCGTTCTTTCTTTGCTGTTAATCCTCTGGCAACTCTTCAGGCTCTTGCAGTTAACTGCCTTCAACTTACTCTACAAAGTCTGCTATGATATCATGCTTTAACAGTCACAATGGCATCATGTAATGCAGAAGTGAACTACATCATGCTGGAATAAAACCATACAAATTGCTAGTGTTATCTAAAACCTTCTTTCTACTGCACCTGCCGTACAGTATCTACTGTAATATATGCACATCCAAATGGTCTTTAAAAGATTACAAAAATCAAATGATAAAAACATACATTATAAAAGCCAGCATCATACACTAACTGCAGGGCAGTGATGATTTTTTTTTATTTTATCACTTCGATCTTGCTGTATAGCATAAATCATTGTCACTGCCATCAGAGGCATTTCACTTATAATGACAGCTTATATGATAAGATAAATCCACAGCACACAATATCAGTTCACCAGATTTGATGAAATGAATTTTGAGAACTAAAAGCACCTAATGTACTAGAAGACATTCCGTATCACACCTTCAATAATAATAATAAAAAAAAAAACACTTTTAAAGCAATGCCAACTTAATAAACAACAAATTATTCAAGATGTAATTACAGCTGGTAGGCTATTTCTGCTCATCTCCCTGTATTACTCCAGCGACCCTTTCCTATCAGAAGAATAATCACATCAGAGAGCATGTTTCTAGTTTGACCCATTTATAATTATGGCTGGCTATCAGTCTTGCAGCTGGAAGTCTTTTCTGACCCAGTTTCCATGTGGCAAAATTCTTCCCAAGTTAAAGAAATTGCAAGATTTATTAAAAAGCTGCATTTCGTTGTCCTTGGACTTAAAGCATGATCAAAAGCATGCTGTGGCTGTTAACAAACCTACAGTACACGCATTAGCATGATACACACAGTATATTAGAGGAATGTCTTCAAGTATCACGATATAATATTTTTGTTGTCTTTATCGATCCTACAGCTCATTTTATGCGGAAAATAAGTCAAACTAAGGATCATTATTATTGCTCTTGTCAAATGCTATATGACATATCATAATGGAAGGTTGTTTTGTTTTTCCGGTGATGACTGAACAATTGCTTTTTAGGCTTAGGCTTATTTTTTATTAAAATCTAGAATTGATGGTGGGTATTTCCTTTCTTTTTTCCTAACGACTGTAGTGCGGTTTTCAAATTTGAACCTAAAACTTACACAAAGCATGCAGTATGTAAACAGCACAAAAGAAGACCAATATATCTGCTCAATCATGTCATTTTTCAGTCAACCAATCATGTGGCAGCAACAAAATGTATACATTTATGCAGATACATTTGAAGAGTAGAAACGTGGTGTCAGAAACTCTGATGTTGGTGATAGAAAAGCTGGTCTGAGTATTTTAGAAAATGCCGACATGCACATGCATCTCTAGAGTTTAAGGAGGATTGTGTGAAAAATAATGCACTGAGCAGAATTTCCACAGGCAAAATTCCATATTGACAAGATAGGTAGTGAAGAGAATGTCCAGACTGGTTTGTGCATATTTTTAGGCTTTTTCCAATCTTTCCAATCTTTAGAAGTCCAGTTTCAGAGATGGACAACATATATGTACAAATGTTTGATGACATCTGACTATAAGATTCAACTATTCTTTCAATTCATATTTACTGTTTATTTAATGCTATAATATCCTTCACTCTTTTTGGAAGATTTCCTACTAGAACTTTGCTTATTCAGCCAGAAGAACATAAAAAAATATTAGGTGAGGAAGCCTGGGGTGCAGTCAGGGTCCCAACTCATCCCAAAAGTGTATGATAGGGATGAGGTCAGATCTTTATAGATTTAAATTTCAAAGATTTTTTTAATTTTAAAGATTTAAACTTCAATTCATGTAAACCATATTCTTAGGGAGATGGCTTTGTGCACAGAGGCAGTGTCATGCTGGAACAGGTTTGGATCTCCTAGTTCAAGTAAAGGGAAAATTTAATGCTACCGCATCCACACATTCAACACAATTGTGTGCATCTAACTTCTGCAGTTTTGGGAAGAAACACAATTAAAATAAAATGTTTAAATCCCTATACAGCACAATTCTTAAGAATTCTTATCCTGTGTCATTTATGTGATTCATTTAGTGTCTCTTCTTGTCTCAGTGGGGATGAAGAATCAAGGAGTTTATTTCAGATGTTTTGTAGCTTCATGATATAATGCTATGCATTTGCTGCAAAATGATTGGTTGATTGGATGATTGCTTGAATAATCAGCTGTTCCTAATAAAGTAATCCTTGACTGAGTATATTAACACTATCAGATAGCACATTCAATGTTAGATACATTTGTCAGTCTAAATCGTTGACTACAGTATATTGACATGAGTAATACTTTTATAGATTAAGATGTCAGCTAAAACACTACTATACAATTTTAAGGATATTTTATTCTTCTTTATACCAACAGCAAACTTTATGTTAAACACGGTTAATTTGATCTTCTGACACACTTTATATGGCTTTTTAGTATAAAGACATATCCATTTGAGTTGCCTCAATTATCTCACGATTAGAAAGTTTTGCTTTAATTCTATTTTTGAATATTTGAGCAACTGCTTAAACAGCAAATCCATTGAAGACAAACTCGAACAAAACAAAAATCCATTCATTCACATTCACACTCAAACACATCTTGATGCACTGGGTAATGAAAATGAGAAAAATATATAAGTATATACCAAAGATTTAATTCGAACTAAACTTGGAGAGAGAAAATAAAATCCCAAATTCGAACACATGCTACCGCCTGCATCACCAAAAAGAATACCTTCGTCTTCATCGCCGTCATTATCTGCTAAATCTTCACCCTGTTTTTTAGCATGGGCCCCTATAAAAATATAAATCAGGAAAAGACACAAAGAGGCACAAAACAATTCACAATAGTACAACCAGCAACATGGACATTTTGAAACCTGTTACAAATGTACTATAAAACTGGATCATGTATTTGATTTTAGATAGTGTTTTATGTGCATTTCATATACATAGTAATAAAAAAAAAATACACACATAAGCCATATTACATTAGACAAACCTAATAAGAGGTTGAAACCTATACTTTATACAAAAAAGTCCACCCTTTTTTCTTTTTTACTATTATTATATACAAATAAATTTATTTAGTACCGAATCAAACTCTAAAAATGTATACCCTGCTGAAAGAGATCAGCAGCCAAAGCTAAATCTGTTATGCAAACACCACAATCAATGCCATCATGCTAATTGATGAGGCACATTTTTTTCTGTACCCCTGCACTGCATTATGGAGTCCAATGTTTGCTTTCTACACTATGTCTACGTCACATATATAAACAGACCTACAAAACCTTATCCCTTCTGTCTGAAATTGTTTAAAATGTTTTTACCTATTGATCGCCATTGCAGTTGTGCTAGGAATGTAAAGCTGTGTCAGACAACCACTAACTCATACAAATAACTAAATAATACAGTACCAAATCTTCAAATTAAAGCCAGAACTGCTAAACACAGTGTTTTAGGCTGGAGTGTTCCTTAAAGAACAAATCTATTATATATAATGTGGAAAACCTTTTTTTTTTTACATTAACTAAAGCTTTTTATAAGGCTAAAGGCTAAAACCTTCTCATTAGGTTTGTCTTTCACATATTGAATTAAGATACCACAAAAATATGCACAATTCCATTTCTAACAATTATACACAACAATTATTTGAAAAACAAATGAATCATTATTTCATAATTCATGAAATTTTTATCATGCTTATTCTAACTAAACTAAATACATTTTCCACTTGCAGAAATATTTAAACTATTAACATATTTTGGCACAAGATTAAATTCAAATTTGACCACAAAAATAATTATTTTGAAATATATATATATATTAATATATTTGCCAAAAAACTTCAACTTGGCCTACATAAATATCATCTGGAAATGTTGTAAGCTACCTGTTGTGGGAGTTCTAGAGTACAAGGCACACTATCTATACAGAGAGATTTAGATTATCAATAAAAAATAATAATAATAATAAAATAAAACCATCCAGTCTCAGAGAAAAGGCATAGTATCTACAATAAATAAATAAATAAATAAATAAATAAATAAATGATTAAATAAATAAACAATGCATATAGTACAATGTATATAATATTCTTTTATAAATAAGAAATGAAAAGCAGACTCTCTCTCTCTCTCTTTTTTTTTTAAAGGATGTAGCTTTAAATATGTTATTAATTAATGTATTTATTTTTTCCCAGTTGAATTTGAACTGCTCCATTACAGTCTCATTTACAAGCACTCATCATAGTCTGTTTATAATTATGTCCTGCAATTATAACCTCTCGTCATGATGAACGGAGATGTCAGCTAATTATATCACATATTATGACTCAGTCTGCTGGTTTACCAACAGCATCGATATATTTGCACAGTAGCTCATTAATAGAAGTTAGAGAATTGATAAAAAGCAGTAGAACTACTTCTTAGTCATTCTGTTGTGTGTGTGTGCGTGTGTGTGTGTGTGTGTGCAAGTCACCAAGCGCCATCTACAAACAACAACCTAGCTTTAAATAATGAGGACATGAGAAGAATTTCAAATGAATAAGAAATAATCAAGTTTAAAAGCATAAATTCCATATTATTAAGAACTACAAGCATTTAATTTTTGGTATTTTCTTATCACTTACTGTATAGTAAAATAAAAATCCATTAATGTATTTCAGGGTAGCGTAAATGCATATGTATTTTCTAAGGCTGGACTTTAAAAGAGACAAAAAATAATATTTGTGGCATTCTGGCTCTACAGGTGTCACTGCATCAAAAGTAAATGGATCTCATTTATCATATACTGTATCATGCTACTGATGAATTGCACTTTGAAAAGCATTCACAGTTAAACAGTTATATATATGATTAAAGAAATGTGGCACATTCTAATATATACTGTATGTATATATGATTCCTACGTGTCTTTTTTTAATTTGTAACATCTTTTTCCATCTTTATTTATTAAAATAGGATGTGATTTTGTATAAATGTCTGTACGAATATGTATGTGTGTGTGTGTGTGTGTGTTTATGTGTGTGTGTGTGCAGAAACCGTTCAACTTGAAATGAAAATATGTCATTTTTTTAGAAGTGAAATTAGACTTTTGGATACACTGTGTGATGAATTCATAGCCTGGCTGATATCGACATTTGAAGATGCCATATACAGCCATATAAAAATCAAACTGATGAAGGCGATTCAAACTGCTTTTTCTGCACTATTTTTTTACTGAATGAATGTTTCATTGTTCTTATGTCATAAAAAGTGTGATCTAAAGTAAACACATTTGCACACCAGATACAGCATGTATTTTTTTCTGTACGTATTAAATGAATAATACCTATATTTTTGTGTAAAAAGGCCCTTTCGACTTTGCCACAGCTGAGCCACTGAAAATAGTGTTGAGGCGTGTATATAACTGGGCAAGATCCATTTTGCTGATCAGAAAGACGGATTACTCTAGGACACGGTGCCAGCAAGCCGCCCTCCAAATACACTCTGATATTAACCTCTGTGAGCAGCAACCCATCACGGCCTGTGGTGGAGAGCGCAGAAGATATGCGCTCTCTCTCTCTTTCTTTCTCTCTCCTGTTCTCTCTCTCTCTCTCCTCCCCGTGACCTCCAACACACTGGACTGATGATGCGCTCGATATCAGCTAAGCACCCGATGGGAAGTGCACTTGCTTTGACAAAGGAGAAATACAGCGTGTCAGGGTGATAACTGATTGGAAGATCCCCTGAAAACCTGAAAACATTCATTGGGTTTTCACCGGCGAAATGCTGCCTAATAACGATTCAGCGTTCTTCACTTAACAGACTCTATCTCCAATTCTCTAGTGGCTCCCTCGTTCACTCCTTTCCAAAGCTTGCCTTCTGCTCCTATGATAAATTCCTGTCAGTTCAAGACACTGAAAGTTTAATGCGTAACTTGAAGCGAATGGATTTGAGAGCGCGCAAAAAAAAGAGGCACTTAGAGATAAAGAGGATTGCAATTTCAAAAAGAAAAGGTGAGCCAAAGTTCACAACACTACTCAGGAACAAAACAAGCAGTTTTTTTTTTTACCCAAAGGCTATCGGACAGATTGACGGTATGCGCAACATTAAGAGACCTGCAATATGCTATTAGGTACCAGCAGCAGGCCAGACAGAGCCGGTCTAAAAATGAACAGCGTCTCATTATTCCGATAACTAGCGCTTTAATAAGGATCGAAACTGCAAAAACAAATAAAAACCTGTGAAAATTTAATAATGATTTTATTTTAAGATCCTACTGTATGTTTCTGAAAGGAGGACAGAAAACTAAAAACTAAGAAACAATGCAAAATGGAAGAAAAAACCCTGTGAGACTAGATTGGCCTACACCATTTCTATCTTTCTTTTTCAGCTGTCTTAAAACCAGTCCTCTGCATTTCTATGGGGACTAGCGACAAAAGCTATTTGGAGGCTAGTCCGTTAGCAAAGAGATATACTGGGCCAGTATATGAGCAGCAGGGGGGAACTGAAAGGGAACTTCCTGGCCAAGCTGTGTCTTGCATTTCAAGTCAAAATGAATGAGGCGCCAGTGTCGAACGCAAAGCTCCTGCCAGGACTGGGTTTGCAACACATTTAACAGAGCTGGTCCTTATCAAATGACGGGGACATCCGGATTCGTTTTAGCTACCACTGTATTGCTTATAGATTCTCTGCCCTGCGCATACATACACACAACCTGTATTCAACCTCACTTACAGCTTTCCTCTATAGCTTTATAGAATCAAGCTTTTCAAAATCTCCCAATTCTATGCCATGTTATTGCTCAGCCTAGCACATATTGCCATGTTCATCACACTAGCAATCTGTAGTGATCTGCTGCAGGATGACAAATTTTTTTCCTGCTCTGATCGCGATGTGCGCTTTTAAGCTCCTAACATTCAGTGTTTTCTAAAGAAAGGCTTTTTCACGGCCCTTGTGCTAATCGCTATGTAAATCAGATCTGTGGTCTGATGCTGCCGAATCCCCCTCTCTCAAACCATTCACGAAATGTTCAGACGCATAAACTCTTAAATAGGTTTCTGAGCTAATAAGGCTTCTTTTTTTTTTTTTTCGTGTCTAGGCCTCACATGAAACATAAGAAGAATATCTCCCTGAAGAGATTCCTGTAAGATGCAATGCTTATGTGGCAAATCTGTGGTGAAAAAAATGAGAAAAGAAGGAGTGCAAGTGCAATAAATATCAACTCTGCATTTTAAACAGCGTTATTAATGCAATCTTTAACAGCACACTGGAGATCACACTTTTGCTGTAGTAATTAACTTAAATGGATAAATAATTCTCAAGACAAGCGATCACAAGGAAAACAGGGCTCCCAGGCAACGCTAAAGGGTAATGTCGTTTCAGAAATATTTTAATATACTCACTCAGACATGGCAAGCGTGCTGCAATACATTAGAAAGATATTGTTCTGAGCAAGAGAAGTTTTTGACAAGGAGCTTGACAGAATGACTGTCACGAATTCTCGCAGCATGGCATGTTTCCCAGCATGACAAAGCGTTGCTCTTGTGTCATTTTTTATTGCTTGAGTTCATATAAAATGCTTTTGCTTACTTGTGTTTCCACCCTCCACTTCTGATTGACTGATTACCGTAATATAAGGGCTGCATGTTATATTGAAATGAAATAAATATTACAAATGTACATATATTGTGATTCGCATATTAAAATGACTTTAAAAGCTTAATGATTTGAATATTTTAAAAAGTTATAAAATGTCAAGAAAATAGACTGGGAACTGTTTATTTGGGTGTGTGGCAAACCTGTGACAAAAAGTCTTGCTGTGTTAATGTAGCTTGAACAATATCAAAGTAAATTACAACTGCAAGAGGAAAATGTATGTATAGACTCGGTTTAAAGCCTTGGTCTATGCACAAGCGTTAATATTCATTAATATTTAAGTGTGACCACGACTTTTGCTTTTGCTACACAAAAACATGACATTTTTGCCAGCCAGGAAAGGCAGGTAAAGTATTGGTAAAGGGTAAGGAAACCTGGGGTACAGTCAGCTTTCCAATTTATTTAAGGTGTTCATATGGGTGATGTCTAAACTTTAAAGTAGACTACTTAGTATCTTCCACTCTAAATCATTTAAATCATATATTCATGGAGCTCGCTTTGTGTGCAAGGGCATTGTCATGCTGGAACAGGATTGGATCTCCTAGTTTAAGTGAAGAGGAAATTTAATGCTACCAAAAGCATCCTGTACAATTATGTACACTTCTTTACACACTTATCACAATGCATTGTGTAACAAGTTATCACCTTAAATTAGTGTGTCTAGGAGTTTACTATCATTTCAGAGAGTGAATCGGTTCTTTTTTCAGTACTCAGAGCACTGATCAGGGAGTCTCAAATGTGTAACCTTCTGCACCCTTAAAAAACCCACAGTGCAGCATAAAAAAAAAAAAAAGAGGACCTCACACTGAGTTTCCCTTACTGAAAATAACACCATATGATCTAAAACCTCTTACATGGGACAAACTCTCAATTTAATCTACAAACGTAAGTACCTTGTTATTGTCAACAATCATAAAGTTATCTTAAATTATAAATGATGTATTACTTATGTATGAATAAATATGGATTTTTTTACTTTGTGTTTTGCATGTGGTTTGTTTCAGTCTAATGACTTTTAAGATTAATAAAAATATATATATATTTTTAATTAAATTACATTAGTGATCTTCCTTAAAGTAACATGCCAGTAACCATGTGTTTGAGATAAGAAATAAACTAAATTAATTATAAGTTAAGAACTTAAAATAACAAAACCTTTGCTAAAAATATTCATATTTGATATGTTGGGATTAACCTCTAATTAGGAGAAAACCACGTAGTAAAGAGTATAACCATTTATAGTGTGAAGCCTTATCATGCTTTTTTAAAAACTTAAGCAATTACCTCATTTGTTAAGTGTTGTTTTACTCATCAGTTACTCTTTGTTCTAGCCAGCTGTTCTAGCCAGCCATTTTCAAATTCTCGTGAGTTTATCCACTCTTGTCCTGCCTTTACAAACCACACATTTGAATGAAATGTGAGCCTGATTTATGCCTAAAGGAACATGTGATTCATCATAATCACACCTTCCAAGCTTTCAGCCCTATCTCTGATGAGCAGGATGGCAAACACTACTGTGTGTAGAGCTGAACATTGCAAGAAAGAAGTGATTAGATGAACTTCAGTGCAGTTTACTCACTACAAACCTATCATTACTGGTGTGATTGTACTCGAGCAAAGTGCAGATTGCTGTTTTTTTTTTTTTTCTCTTGTCTCTTTTTCAGCTTAAACAAAGCGATATTTCTAACAACAGGTTTCAGCTCTTTGTTTTTCTTTGCGAGTCTTTAGAGAGGAGTAGATTGACAGAGGATTCGAAAGGGCGATCAACAGGCTTGGAGAGATGAGTTATTGTTGCTTGGCAACGGTTTCCTGCCGGTTTTACATCATGCTAATTTCAAAGAATTTACATGAGATTACACGTTTGTGTGCAGAAACCAATAAAGCACTTCTTTCAGCGGATCAGAAAGATCAGGGTCTACAAAGAGAGAAAAAAATAATACAATAATGATAATCACAGCCTTGTTTGCAATACATCATGCTTTTGATGCCTTTTGCTGACCTGTCATTAAAGTAATCACATACTTTGGTTATTATTATCATTAATTTTAATTTCTAAATTACCAAGCAAACAGCACATATTGTTTGTACTGGTTACAACTTGAGGTTATTACCTCCTAATTTCAGTCAAAAAGAAAAGAAAACAAGTTAATTATAAAAAAGTAAGTATAAAAAGTTTATTATTATTTATCAGATATTGAGCAGTTAAAAAAAAAAAGGTTAATGTTTGGTCACAGTCACCACAAATAAATCATTAATTAAATTTTTTTTACAATTTTAATAGTTAGTGATTATAGTAATATTTTAGCTTTTATAAAAATGTACACTGGGCCAGAGATTTATTACTACAATTAAGGATAACTTACAGCAGATTTTAGAGAAAGAAAAACTCTTAAAAACAACTATATGTTAAAATCTTCTGAGCTACAGATGTGTAACAGTTGAAACATGATCACTTGCAAAGCTGCATCTTATCTTCCAAAGTGTAAGTTACTGTACTTACTGTATCTTTCATTTTAACCCAAAATTACACCACACTATGGTGGCTACTGAGAATATTTTTTCCATTTATGGCTAATCTTTCCTGAAATCTACATTAGTTGTAGTGAGGACTGAACTAGAATTACTTGTGCATTTGTAAGGTAAGTCATAGCTCAGTTGTTAAGGCTCTGGTTTACTGATTGGCAGATTCAAGCAACAGTATTGCTAAAATTTTGCTCTTGGGCCCTTTGGCAAAACCCTTTGTGCTGTATCATGGCTCCTTTAATTTTGATCAGCAATGTTAATTTTCTTAAACCGTCTTTAAGCAGTAACACATTTGGAAATGTTCTTAATGCATCATTAATCTGTTTTTTATTTTTTCCATGCAGTTGTGTGCTGGTGTCTGGATTGCAATGGCAATCATCAGACATGCATTCATTCTATTTTCCACACCAATGTACACCTGTACACTGACCACTTAGTATCTCTGTTTAGCTTGTCCAAGTAGACATTAAATCATTTCACCTACCAGTTATTACAGTATCACTTTGACCCATGAAGCTTAAACATTTTTTTTTTACTTAACTGCACTGTTATAACTATATTCTTTATGTAGTGTATATAAATATATAGTTAAATAAGTAACATTGTTTTTTTGCATTTGATTTGTTCCTTATACATCTGGCGATGGGTTTCAGCATGTTTTTACATATTCGGTGTTTGAATCAAACTCTGGTCTCACACGCATAAAAAAAATGGGGTCCCATTTTGCTTTATGCGTGTAAGAACTCAGTAGTAGTACTCAGGAGGAGACTGAATAGACCCAGGAGCATTAGAATGAGATGATCACGGAATCTGAATCGATGCAACTGCAGGAAGTGAATTAAACCTGCATTTATTTTTGTAGGTGTGAACTGAGCCAACATACATGTAAAAGCCAAATGAACGAAACCAGAAAGTAAACACTAGGCACAATACAAAATCTTTCAATATAATAAATTAAATGTTTTTACATTTATTTGTAATATAGCAAGCTTCAGCTGTTTTCTCTGTGCTCAGGTACTTGATAACGGTTTATTTACAGTATTTTTCTCACTATTTTCTGACCTGAGTGATTGATTGTGATTGTGTTTTCATTATTGAAGAAGCAGAAGAAGAAAAAGAAGCTGAAGCAACCAGCCAAATAAAACTCTAGATTTTAAACTCAGAACACAGACTAATAGGTATAAAATAGTCCTAATTGCGAACCAGTCTGGACATAAGCTGGAGGGTAAATGAGGTCATTTTCCCTGCTCATTATCGAACAAGATGCAGTGGATCACATTTAGATTCCAGGGAAAAGAAATCCTTGTACAGCACATCTCTGCCAATTGTTTTCTCTAATGATCCTGTAATCATTGCCTTGATCGTTCCAGATTTGCAGTTTTTGCAGACTCTTCTCGAGTAATAACTTTCCTCAAATTCTTCTCAATGGCCTTTTTTTTTTCAATGCTCATTTGCAGCTGACAACTCATCAATGCGTTTTTATTTCTTTCCCAACACTTTAATAAGCCATGTCTGAATTTTTTGTGACTCGATCAACGGGGATCTTCAGCCCTGCTCATGTGTACGTGTAAGATTTCTGAAACCCGCTTTTTATAACATTTCTATGGCTTTAATTAGGACAATGTGAATCATTTTCTACAGAAATTTCTCCACATTAAACTGAGATTGCATGTTTGTTAAATGTTAGGCAATAGGAATTGAGCATAATAGTCATGAATGCAATCATATTTATTTTCACCCAAATGATTCGGTTCTCTTTTAGTCTTTTCACCTTAAAAAAAATTGTTGAAAATTTACTGTTTGGCGCCTTGGGGTAGACATGCCAGATTGTATTACTCAAATCTAACAGAAGTAAACACTGTTCCATAATGCAGTTAACACTGCCAAATAGATGTAAATGAACACAAACTTTCTTTTCTTTAATGGATGATTATTTTGAGATTTCAGAGCCCTCAAGGCTCGTCTGTGCGAGTTAAAATTGGTTTAGGAAAACAACACTGCTCAGAAATTCATCGAACATATCACTCTCTAACAATTTTTCCAACTTTCAAATTGCTGATTGAGAGATCTTCACAGATCCCTTTGATGTGACAATTAATCAACTGCGGTGTCACTCGCAGATGAATCCCTTTAATAAACTGAATTCAGAAGGCTGGGAGTCTACATTTCAGTCATCAGTTACACTTACATTGGCGTTTTTGGCCGAGTCAGCTACAGTGACATCTACATCTTGTAATACTATATAAAATATCTCACAAGCTAAGATAAATGAATGTCTGTGATCGCTCTATCAAATCAAATTAAATCAAAGAAGAAGAACTTTCCTGGAAAACACTTTGTTTTCATCTTCTTTCAGCAGCTAAACTGCCATTGGAAGTGCAGCAAAAGCATCTTTCTGTTTATTCAGAAAAAAAACCCTCCAATATACTGGTAACGATCTTGTTTTATATGACAGTAAAAATGCCCTATAACTTTCAGCTTACTATCCTGCATTTTTAAAAATAAACATGCCAGTAAAGGTTCTTTAGACTTACAATGCACAAGTACAAGATTTGGATTTCCACAATTTTTTTTTTTTTATTATTATTTATTTCTTTGTTTAATATTATTGAGGATTATTAACCATTCTGGAAAATAAAAAATAAAAAAACCTAGAAATTGCACATTATTGTTTCCATTATTTGGTGTTAATAAGATAGATCTGTTAATATTTTGCAGCAATAAAAAATGTAAAAAGATAAGTCAATCTGTTAAATAGTTCTTTACAAAACCATACAAGTACAGCTTAGCACTGGTGGAGTCGATGTTAATGTCTGTGTCACCAACCACCAGGTCCTGATGTTCTTGTTACTAATTTGTATCCATTAAATTTGAATGTGAAAGATGTGAACACTTCTAAAAATGACCATGTTTGGAGTCAGCGAGTAAAAAATAAACTCATCTGCTAATTACAAAGAAATTTCAATTTCAAGCCTTAAAGCACTTGATCTGGGGATATCACACTGTAAAGAATCTAGGATGGACGAATGCACAGACAGATGAATGCACAAGAAGTCGAAAAAATAATACCTGCACTACATGGTAGCCAAAAAATAATGAAGGTTCTTTAGGCTCTATTTACTGAGACTGAAATCAATGCTTTCAGTTTGTGTGTTGTTTGGTTCACTTTATTGTCTTTTTTGGTTTATCTGAGCAAATACCCAGAACACAATATACATCTTCAGTGCTCTTGCTTTGTCCTGAGTCTTATGACCTCCACTCCAAAATATACAGCATGTTTGCTTCACTTCCTGAGGTTTGATCTCTTCGAGGTTGACTCACTTTCTCACTGCAGTTGTGCTCGTGTTCATGCGGAAGTGGACTGAGATCACCTCGCTCAGATAGTCGCTGCCCAGTTATTTTAGTCTGCACCTGAGTGTGACTGCATTGTCCTTCCCTGACTACACAAATTGCACCAAAGAGGAAAGAGTTACACAAGATACCATTAGATCTGTGCTGAAATCTCTGTGGGATTCTAATATATTTATAATTAGAGCTATTGCATCTGGTTGAACTTATTCAGTCATTTTTATGGCTTGCACTTCTGCAAAAAGCAATAGTAATGGAAGGCAGCAAGACTTTTTTTCGTTACTGTATTGTTAGTTCAGTGAGTTCAAAGTGGCTTCTTGGACTTTTAGTAGTAACATTTTTGTCTTTTTTTTAACCTATATCTATATACAGCCATCTTCTAACATGCATCTTCTCTTATTTTGTCTGAAGACATAAAATGATTTAACAGAAAAATCATTCTTTTACTCATCATGCATCATGCTAATATATGATAAATATAGTTTCCAGATTATGGCCTACCCAATGAACTGCGATCCTTATTTATTAAAGATTTGTGTGCAAAAACATGTCATCACTTCATAACACCTACCAAAAACAGCTAAAGTGACATATTATACAGAGGATTGAGTCTTTTAAATAAGCAAACTAGCATATCTTGTGAAATTCAAGGCAGTGCCTAGGCATATCTATACATTTAGCAGCAGAAGTGTGATTTACAGAGCCTGAAAGTCACGCTGTGGAATAGCAATTGTACACGCAAATTATTAAGACCAAAGGCCAGGTATTAAATTTGTATAAGTTTTTGCAGATTAAACTAATGCCATCACTTTCTTAAAAAAAAAAAAAAAGCTTGATTATCAAAACACAAGGTAAAGTTGTTTTTATATCCGTAATTGGAGCCACATTTTCTGATAAACGAAAGGATTTAAAGAGAGCCTGTAAAAAGATTTTCATTTATGCATATCATTTGTGTGTTAATTATTATTATTATATTTTTTTTATGCGTCTTGTCGCCTTCACTTTGGATTATACCTGACAGTTAATTATGCATGGGTGAAAGATGCTACGGTTTTAAACAAAATAGTACATGGGAAAAAAAAATCCTTTTTTTTGTTGTTTCCTCCTCTGGCTTTCCTCACTAGCTGAATATAATTTTTGACCCACTGTGTATGTCAATTAAACCTTTACTTTAAAAACCTTATTGTATTGTATAGAAACATGATTAGGGAGGTGGTAGCTCAGTGGTTAAGGCATTGGACTTTGGCTTGGAAGGTCAGAAGTTCAAATCCCACCACCAAGCTGCCACTGCTGGGCCCCTGAGCAAGGTCTTTAACTTTCCCCTGCTCAGTTGTAAGTCGCTCTGGATAAGGGCATGTGCCGAAATGCCATAAATGCAAAATTATTACATTACTCTATGTCAAGTTAATATTGTGCAAACATTAGCAATAAAATACAAGCTTAACGTATATATGGTTGACCATCAATTAATACTGTGTAATATATAAATTATTTCTTATTCATCGTGTATTAAGGCTAATTTGAAATATAACATAATTTGGTAATTTGACAATGAGGACCCATTAATTAAAACAGACTATGATGAGTATTATGATTAATTAGTACACTGACTTTTCCATAACAAATGCTTAATACACTATACGGACAAAAGTTTGTGGACACCTGACCATAAGATTTGTATGTGCATGCTGAACATCCAATTTTCCTATATAGATCTCCTATACCAGTGTGTGCCTTCAACTTTTTGCAAGTTTTTTTTCGGGAAGAACTACCTTTGGCTGGAACGGTCAGGTGTCTCAGATATTTTTGTCAATATATTGTACAATGCTTCAGTATCTACATGTTCTGAAGCATAAAATTACCATGAAGGACCCTGGAGCATTAAAATTCAACTCATTATTACAGCAACCATGTGTAAATCAACAGAAATAGGTGAGCAACACCTAGCAATTATGCACTTTACAAATGTAAACTCACTGGAAGTCACAATCACTCTGCTGCTTGCTCATCTATAACATTGTAAAACATACAGACATAAAATTCATCTGCATTCAATTTCCTCGTTGCCCGTTCCGAATTAGTGCTCCGACTCCGGGGATGATGGAGTTACAGCGCTGACTTTAGAGAGGACGTACCGGTCGCTCTCTTCGTTTTTTTGCTTCCACCATGATGGCTTGTTTACATACCTCCTTTTCTACATATTTTCTTGTTGGGTTTTCTGGCACATTCCTTGGATATTCTTTTGACTGTGAAATGAATAAAAGACTACAAAATAACAAAAGTCTCTGGAAGAAAATCGGGAGGACACATGCATCAAATCGTTTCAGCCCGCCATCTCCCTTCCTCCCGTCAATTTCGACCACAAGAACAACAAAAAAAGGTATTTAAAAGGTTCGCTGGGGTATTTTTAAAGGTACATATTTCTAAAACAAATGGTAAAACAGATTTGCTGCAGGTTGGGACACAGGAAGCCTTTTTGTTTTACTGTGCATGCACTTCTATATAAGACCTGTTACAACCATGAAGTCAACTTATTGCAATGCCTTTACAATTGTGTCAAATATGTCATAAAATGCTTGTGTTAAAAAGCAGAGAATATTTTTTCCCCCTGTAGATCTGAAATGGAAATTAATCCAAAAAGGGCATGTGTTTAATGTCCATTTTCCATTTAATTTTGATCCTTTCCTTATTTTAGGAAATGGACCTTGAAATTTGTTCATCTAGATTTTAAGTGAATGTGGAAAAACATGTTAATTTTGATCATCCTAAGCTTGCCTGTGCTATCCTCGTGCTATTATATATATAAAAGTGCATATTTTAAAAGAGCTCATAAATATAGTATTAAGGCAGCAAGAATTGAGGAAAGGCAAAGTAACGGGTCTTACATGGCTAGGACTGATGCTACAGGCCTCTTGTGTTCCCATCTTTTACCGAACCCTACAAAGAATCAATGTACATCAAGAAAGCTGATCTTTAATCTCTAAACCCCCAGAACAGTCAAGACAGTGAGGAGAGGGAGGTGCACCGAGATCATTAAGTCCAATCTTTATATCCGATTATAATCTGAGCTTTTTTTTTTTCTTTTTTTCATGATTGATTACATTCTTTGGCTTTATCTTGAAAGACACAAAAGAGGAACCCATTAACAGTGGCATGGAAGGGAAGAGCTGATGAAATGACATCATGGGAGATCAAGTCAAGGTGTAGTAACACGGTGGACGGACACAGCATGCGCCAGACAATTCATGCGTCAAACACAATACAGAGGGTGACAAAGAAGAAGAAGAAGTGAAAAAAAGGAAGTATTTTCCTGTATACCCAACACACTCACCATCCTCGGTTGGCACATATATGTTGAGGTACAAACAATCCTCATTTTGCTCCTGTATATACGTGGCGACTATATCCAAGTTAAAAGTGAACCAGATGGGCATCATAATCTCAGGCACGGCATTGTGGATGTTTTGTGGGCACACAGGCGCAAAGTGGGTGGCGTTCTTAATGCCTGACCATGACGAAGGCGGCTCAGGGGGAAGGAACCGCTTCTCAGCCACGGGTGGTGCGGCGTAGGGAACGCCCAAATACTGGTCCACGGGGCCCAGGATCTCACTGGGAAGTGGAACACGCATACCACGTAGCTTCCCATAATGTGTGTTCACTGTAGGGTAGTAGTTCTGTGCCCGTGCCATTGCCAAAACTGTACAAAACAACCATATCCACGGCCCGGTGGCATGGCATCCAGGCCAGACCACTGTAAGTCGATTCCTCTGCACTGATGGCCTCATGGTCTGTGAGAACACAAAGATGCAGACAAACTCTTTCCCTCAGCACGTGCCTCCGTCCTTCAGGCCCTCAAATCGTATTCTTGTCATTAGCCACGAAGGAGGGGCTACGTGGTTTAAAATAATAATAATAAAAAAAAAATCAAACTTTTTTATTCCTGTTTAGAACTGGGTGTTTATGCAGTGTCTTGTCCTCGTGTCAAATCTTCTCTCCTGCAAATAGGGAAAAAAGAGAGAAAATAAATAAATGAAAATTGTCAGAGATAAGTATTTCCATTTGTATTTTTTCTTTCTATACAACATTGTCTCACTTTCATAGTTTCAAAATGTGATTTTTAGTGCCACTTTAAACCAGCATTGTGCTCTAATTCTGCTAATCTGCACACTCCAGAAATTGTATAGCTATAGAGGATTTGGGGTATGTGGCAATACAACTATTTGTATTTAGATCTGTTTAGTGCTCCAAATATCTGTATGTGTATCTGTATTCAGTTAAAATGCCAAAGTAATTGAGGTTTTTCAGATGTTTTTCTTTTTGGTGAATCCCCGACCCAACATTGTGCCTTGCAAAGTAAAAAGGAACAGTGTGCCTTTTGTTTATATCTTTATTTCTATTGGTGTGAACACACTATATGTTCATTCTGAATAATGTATTAATCTCTTTTTTATATGTATATACAGTATACATTACTTATTTATACATACATACATACATACATACATACATACATACATACATACATACATACATACATACTGTATACTTGAGGGCTAAATAAGTGGGTTAAGTCCATATTTCCAAAATATTAAGCTTTTGATATGGTCTTAAAAACAAATCTAATAATCAGGTCGAAAAATTAGCAAATGCACTCCTGGGTCCTCCTCTGCCAGCATTTGCTTGTTTACTTTTGCTGCTGTGAGTTCTTTAGTGAAAAGCTAGAAACAAAGAAAGTCACTTAGATTTAAAGATGTTCGACATAAAATTCATGTCTAAACCCATCTTCTTTCAGCAGGTTTACAACAAGCCCTAACCATGTCAATAAATCACCGGGAACAGCATTTCCATAGTAAGATTCTTTGTCTATTTGTTTTATTCACTGCTCTAAAATTATTGTAATTTTTTTTTATATTTTGTCCTTTTAAGCTTGGGCCATTTCTTTCTGCCCAGCTATATATATATATATATATATATAAAATAAGCTTTTGGTTTACTTTCTGAGAGTTTTAGCTCTTTGTCCATTCATTTTATCAGTCAATATCAGTCAATAAAGGTTCCACCCCCACCACTACCACACCTGAACCTTATAGATGAAGACGTGTGAAATAACATTTGCAGCCGAAGCTCTCTAGGCCCTTCTAGAAAGATCACATTTGCAAATGCCATAGGGCCACTGTGCACTGTAAATGCTAATCAGTGTCGGGGTGAAGGGAGTCCCTGGCGGAGTGAAACTGCGCTCCTCACAGTACTGATCAATTTTTAGTTTCTAAAGCTTAAGACCTTCAGCCCTCAGCCATTGCTCTATGGGCCAAAATGAAAAGCAGAAGAAAAGGCAGGTTTTAGGGTAGAATATTACGTAGCAACTGACTGTGTAAATAATTTAGAATGTATTGGCACCTCTGTCAAGGGTATGCCGACCACCAGGGAAAAGCAATATGAATGTTTCCTCGATGTGCACTTATCACAGAGTCACACTTTTCCTCTTGCTCAAAGCCTTGTTGTGTATTCCTGTGCTGCATGCATGTGCGCCTCATCTAAACACACTTATCACCCTCAATAAAATGGGCAACAAGGGAATGTGGGGCCCAGAGGAAAAGAGCCCACTTAAGCACAGTTCAGTTGGCACATCAAACCCTGTCTTATACTGTATGCTGTACACAAAGTTTTTTTTTTCCCCGATGCCATGGTGTATCACTTTCAATAAACTGTGAAATATCCAGAAAGAAAGAATTGATTGCTTTTGGTTCCTTTGACTAAAGCCCCACATTAAGTGGGTGATTTATAAATAATTTTGAAGATCAGTGTAACCGACAGACTCATTTTCGCTAAGATTTCCGTTTAATTTAAGACGTTACCTGCTGACATTTTAACACTGAGGCTATGATAAGCAATGCTGAGCCAAATGACAGTTTATGTCAAACACAATCACATTATTCATGTTAATATCAAGATTCAAAAAGAAGTACGTTAAAAGCTGTGTATAGCCAGTGCCTGTCTAATCGCAGCAAAATATTATCGCGCGTGTAAAAGGCCTCGCAGCTGTGCTGTATTTACTATGATGAATTAAGCAATTGAATTGGAGAGCGACTCAAACGCGGGTGTTGAGCTCAGTATTAATCTGCCAAAAAATGCAGCCCATCATTCTATAAACATTTCATAAGATGAAATGCACACCCTGCATTCATCAGAATCAACCATAACACCTGTGTGGTAAAGTCACATAACTGGAAGTCATTCTGAACACCTGCTGAATATCCTGGCACGGAGAAAAGCACAGAAGAGTTTTCTCCAGACATGTTCCCAGAAGGTATCAAACGTGTCTTCTGCTTGGCCTTGAGGCTGGCCGTAAAAACGAGCCGCAGACACTTTCACCCAAGCTGAAAAGGGTTATTAGTGGTCATGAGCTCCAGTATGTACATAGCATTATTTTTTCTTTCTATTAGACTCTCTCCCTCTCTAGATCCTTGCTTCTCGCAAAATGTGTCCGACTTGCCACTCATACACACCGTCAAACCTCCATGTCTAAAATATACCTGACAGCTTACAAAAAAAAAAGAAAAAAAGACTATATTTTATGATACTGCACCAGGAAGAAATCTATGCTACATTTGATGCAACTTAGCATCTTTAGGCACTAGGAGAGCTCCAATAGTTAATATTCTCTTTAAAAAAGAAATCCCAGTAAGTTCACAGCCAAATCACAGGCATTACGGTAACACCTGCTGTGTACATTTACAAACATAGTGGCTACACTGTTTTCTAATATACATGGCAAGTGTTAAAGCTGGTAATTTTGTTATTTTTTTGCAAGCACATTTGTAGTGATCTGATGATGTAGTGATTTTATTTGCAGGGCATAGCCTCTTAGAATAAAACTCACTCTCTAGCATACAGCATGAAGCAGTGCCTGTGGATCCAACCCAGTCTCACAGCATTTCCACTGGAGCTCATTGAAATGTTCATTCCACTAGTTTTGTGTTCTTTTCCATTTTTATAAACAGGAATTTTTGAAAGTCAATTTGCTGAAGGGCATTTTTTAGCTGTAAAATATTTTTTTTTTTTGTACATGTTCAAGAAATTGCTATGTATTGTTGTTAACAATGTGAAGAATAAAGTGGTGAGTCTGAAGGAAACCACTTTACCAAAGCGACTTAAGTCCATTTCCTGTCCCATTTCAGCTTTTGAAAGCTTGTTGAAAGCCTGTTTCAAGTTTTTGTAACTTCATTGTGTATTTGTTTCTTTCAATGTTTGTGATTTATGTCTAGCAAAACTAATTCAAAACTAATTATCTTTCAAAATAATTCATCAATAGTCAATGCTAATGTTCATGTAGTTTTTCACAACACACTTTCAGGTGTGTTAGAGGTATTAGTTTGCCCAAGGACTTTTTTTTTTTTTTAAGTTAAAAAGTAATTACGGACTTCGAAAAAAAGTAGGTTGAACATTGCTGTGAGCACTTCAGTAACACCTATTAATCATAACTCAGATTCTGGCTGGCAGCGAAAATGGCACACTGCACATGGTGTTATAGAGAACAGAAAGAATTGAGCTGGTGGAAAGCCAGCTAAAAAAACGCAAGGGCCCAAACGATAGTTCTGCACAAAGAACCTGTCAGTGTTTTCAATGACTTCCAAAAAAAAATTCATTTTTCTTTCGCTTTGACGAGAGCAGTAATCAACAATGACCTCCGTGCTCACAGTGTCACAGTTTCCTGTAGCGGTTTGCTTTGCAAAAAGGTTTTTTCAATCAGAGAAAACTGACGTGTTACACAAATAATAAGCGACTGTGAACTGTCAAAATCTATTTGCGCATTACAAATAATCCTGGCAGGAGAAACAACTTCATTTTGGCATGATATCAAGGGCAAGTCCAGAGCCTGTCTCAACTCTAACTCACTCGCACTCTCACCATGCTGCGAATGACACTTTTGTAAAATTCACTTGAAAAAGTCAAAGTCAGTGAAAGATTCTTGAAAGGCTCAACAGGCACCACAAGTGTTCTGTATTGTACATCACTCTGCCCAAAAGAGCTTTAGCTACCGCAAAAATAATAAAAGATTTTATGCCTCATTTTTTTGCCTTTATAAAAAAAAGTCTATGTTATACATCATTAAGTGTGTCATGTTGCTCCCATGAAACTACTCAAGGACACGTGAGTCAAGAAAGTGGATTTGGTTGGACCAGTACTAATGCTTAAACCGTATGGAAAAGATTCACAAGACAAACAATGATCCTCAGTCATCCATATGGATCTGGAATCTGGACCGCTAGCCTGAGTTTGCAAACACAACAAACAAAACAAAGCAATTTGATCTCACTATCCTTTCTTCTGCTTTGATATTGGACCACAGACAAACAAGGGACAAATCAATTCTTTTTATAAATACATGCCTCAGTCTTTTAAGTGTATTAATATCTGAAGAATTTAATTTTAGCCTTCTGTGTCAAATGAAAATGTCACCCACCTGCAGTGCAATCTATAGTCTTGCTGCTTTACAAGCTGTGTGAATGCAAAACAGATGCTATTGTATAATTTAGCAATAGAGCTTAAAGTATAATTTTCCTCGAACACCAGTGTTGCTTCCAAGCACATCCTGCAGTCAAGTCCTACATATATTCTATATTATTTGATTATATATATATATATATATATATAATTGTAAAATTGTATCCACCAGAAATCTTTTCGTTTAATATATTTCTGCATTTCTTTTTTTGTGCAAAAGCGCATAAACCCAACATTCTGCTTCTCGCACAATTTGATGCATTATGGCCAGGAACAAACCAGAATATTAGTTTGCATAGATGAAGGTTAATGTACTCCTAAATGATCATTTTCCATTAGAGAGACAGTCAAAGCTGTTCAAAGTCAAATTAGAAACTTCAGATGCTAACTACCTGCGCTCCAGAGGGGAATGTCTACTCTCTGCGACTTTCATTTCACCGCTTCATATGCATCTAATTCATTGAATGTCTTAGATGATTACACTTTTTATGATAATAATCGCCCGGGTTATCGCGGAACATTTAGAAACAGTGGCATCATCTCAAGATGATAAACATCATCGATCACGGAGTGTCAGATTGGCTTTCGCAAAGTGAAAAAGAAGCTGATATTTAAATGGATTGGCAAGCTTAGATCTGTTTAATTAGATATTTCCTTTCTCCTCAACATTTTTTATGCTAGTATTGATCTGCAGTGGACCAGCTAGACAGCATGATAGTCCCTGGTGTATGGTATTTAAAGAAGCTATTAATCTCTGCACATTACTCAGGGGACATTTCGAAAAGGACCACTGGGATCACAGAACATTCTTTAATAAATTGGTTTAATAATTAGACTTACATACAACATATCATTTAATGTAGGCATGTAATGTAATAAACAATAAATGGGATTCAGCAGACTGTTCAAAGGCAACACGAACAAGTCACCCTTGTTGTAATTGCACTGTAAGCTGTCATTGATTTTTTTCTTGGAATTTGCTATAGTGTGTAAGAATTATTTGATGACGCTTGAACCTGAGGATTTTCTTTCTAATGCCAAACTTGTGAAAATACATGGAACCGATGGAATCACATCAACCAGATGACCCTAGAGTTACAATACATGGTGGGGGGTTTTATACTAAGATAAAAAACATTAATAATCACACTATGTTTTGTAATAATTCAAAGAAAACACTAACTATAAAACACTACATTCAACATCCTCCCAGTCAGATTATAGTAAATAATTAAACAGCTATAGCGATAGAAATAAATCAATATATAGTAAAGGAAATTAAAAAATTGCCTTTGAATCATACATTCATTTGCATTAAATAATCCTTTTCGCATCTTCAAATTTGTGCGCCTGACTTATGCAAAATTTTTACCAGCACATGGGAAAATGCTTGTAATTAGCCATGAAAGTGGGTGGAGAAGCATTTGCAGTGTAATTGCAGTAAATCAAACCATTTTACAAACCAAAAAGTCATATCTGATAGAGCAAACACTATGTATAAGCCTACAGATTTGAACAATTAAACATATTAGACAGTTTTATTCAGAACTCAGCCATTATAGTTGCACAAGCCAGTGCACTTTTAGTACTGGTCCCAAACCCGGATAAATGGGGAGGTTTGCGTTAGGAAGGGCATCCAGCGTAAAATAAAATGAATTGTGTGGATCACAAATCATAATTTCATACCGGATCGGTCGAGGCCTGGGTTACCAACGACCGCCACAGGTATTGTTAGCCAACAGGGAACCAGTGGAAATTAGGCTACTGTTGGGGAGAGGAAAAGGACAGCAGGGAAAGCTGAAGTGTAAGAGAGTGGAGGTAAGAGTTGGTAATTTAAAGACTGGTACTATGACGGGTAAAGGGAGAGAGGTAGCTTATATGATGGAGCAGAGAAAGGTATACATGTTGTAAGACCGGATGAGACTAAGTGGAAAGGTAGTGAGGCCAGAAACATTGGAGGGGGGGTTAAACTGTTCTATTAAGGTGTGAATAGAAAGAGAAATGGTGTAGGGGTGATCCTGAAGAAAGAGTACAGTAAAAGTGTAGTGGAGGTGAAGAAAGTTTCTGATAGAGTGATGACAGTGAAGCAGGAAGTTGAATGTCATTAGGGTTGCGAGATAGATGAGAAAAAACAAGTCTGGAGTGAGTTAGATGAAGTGGTAGAAGGTGTACTTAGCAAAGAACGATTGGGGATTGCGGCAGACTTTACTTTAGGTGTTACTGACTTTTCGCCATGTTGGGGAAAAGAACAGAGGTGATGAGGAGGTGATGGGTAGGTATGGTCTTGAGGAAAGGAATGTGGAAGAGCAGATGGTGGTGGATTTTGTTAAAATTATGGAAATGGCAGTGGTAAATACTTATTTTAAGAAGAAGGAGGGTCATAGGGTGACAAATAAGAGTGGAGGTGCACACAGATGAACTATGTTCTACACAGGAGATGTGACCTGAAGGAGATTGAAGACTGTAAGCTGTTGGCAGGGGATAGTGTAGCTAGACAGCATCAGATGGTGGTCTGTAGGATGGCTTTGGCGATAAAGAAAAAGAGGAAAGTGAAAACTGAAAAAAGAAAAAGATGAAGCAGGAAGACTGTAGTGTAAGGTTCAGAGAAGAGGTCAGACAGGGACTTGGTGGTGGTGAAGAGGTGCTGGAGGATTGGGCAACTACTGCATAAGTAATAAGGAAGACAGCTAGAAAGGTACTTGGTGTGTGATTAGTCACACCATGAAGTTATAGAAAAGAGTAGTGATAGTCAGGCTGGACTATCACTACTAAAGGACATAGTAGTATGGAGACCGATGATCCTCTGTGGTGACCTCTAATGGGGGAAAAAAAGCCCAAAAGAAGAAGAAGAATGAGACAGTTTGATTCAGCTAGTCTAACCCATTACCAAATGCCATGCCTTTGTCCCTTTGTCTAGGATATGCCAGTACTCATGGCACTGAACTGGTTTTGCATCAAAAAACACACAAAAAAAACCCCAATTGTTTCACATACCCATAAGGAATACTTGAAATTCCTTTGATACATAAATAAGATAAGTGTACTAATGCTGTTTACCTAATTTCACAGCTTTTCCAGATTCATCCTCTTTAATTAATGAGGTCACCATCTTATGCCCTAGCTTTATAACAGAAAGTGAAAACTACTATCTGCTGAATGTGTTTTTGAAACTCCCCTGGGATGTACGATACCCTTGGCCCAAATAAGCACAATATTCTCTTAACAAATATGCCAAAATAGAGACATTCAGCAGATAAAACAGTTGAATCTACAGCTGAATTAATTCATTTCCGAGAAATATGCTTTGGATGTCACATGCCAAAATAAAACTCTTATTGACTAATAGTTCTGTGCAGATCAGATTTTTGTAAAATATATTCTGCATCAAACCTAAAGAAGCTTGGTACTTGGGATGTAAACAAATATGAAATAATGAACAGCTTATGTATTCTAAAATAAAAATAAAAAATAAAAATACTGATATGAATAAGGGGTTTAGTATTCAGGGTTTTGAGTTTTTTCCCCTGAAAATGTTCACAGGGACTACAGGCGTTTATTGGTACTGAGATAGCTTGGGTCCAACAAAAAATTTGTGCAAGAGAAATCCGTAGTACAAAGTGGCAAAACCTGACAGTGCATTTTTATATCTTTTGTTCCTGGACATTTTGGCTTGTTTCTAGAGGCATAGTTGTAGGGTTTGAATTTAATTTAAAAAAACATAAGGAAGAAAATGAATAAATTATATCTGAATAAAGATATTAAAATTTGCAGAACCAAATAAATACAGATAAAGATAGCTGCAAGACACCCTAAAGGAAAATCTGATTAAACTGTCTTTTATAGCCTTAGGGTTTGCATTGTAAAAAAACCACATCCTATAGGCTTTCGTAACACTGTTTTTTTGTACATGGCTGATTTGTGTATGTTCTTTCATGGTCTTGGCATTTTGATCTAAATATTTATGCTGCCAAAGTGTCCCTCTTGTGTATAGAGTCTTCAGTGTCACTCGTAGGTAGTAGTGCTCAGCTTTGATGCTTCTTTTAAACTGTCAATTGATGATTGGGGTTTTCCCATGCTGGGAACAAGACACATTGTGCTTTTCTTTAATGTTCAGCAACATGGCCTGTGGGTAATTTCATAACTTTAAGGACTAAATACATTTCATGCTTTTTAGACTAAATTCATAAGCCTGAATTACATGCAAATACATGTTTAACCTTGCATGCTTTGTGGGATTCTCTTATACAGTTGGCTGCATTTTTTGGTGCTATTTCAAATGTAATTATTTGTTTGCTTTGTCTTTCTGCACCTCAGAATGGCTTTGTTTGGCCTGGCAGCATTATTATTCAGAAAACATAAGCCCTAATTTGCAGCCTGTGCAGTGTCTGTAATTGACGTGACCTCATATTAGAGTCTGTCTCCTTAAACTTGCTGATTGACCCTTTATGAAGGACTCTTCAGAAATCAGCTCCACTGGCATAATTACTATAAAAAAAAAAAAGATATACCAGATACCAGATGTTAAATGTAAAATTAGAGCACCGTTAATAGTATATATATATATATATATATATATATGTCTTGGCATTTGAAAGCAACATATTGGGGCATTTTATCATTAACTCATTGTCAAGTTTGCTGACAACACGGCAGTAGTGGGCCTCATGAGAAATGACAGTGAAACTCCATACAGAGAGAACTTCAGGGAACGGTCAGGTGTCCACTCTCCCCTGCTCATCAGAGGCTCAGTAGTGGAAAGAGTCAGTCACATCTCTAATGACCTCACCTGGACTACCAACATCAACTCCCAACAACGAAAGAAAACAAAGAAAGCAGAGGAACCAAACCTGGCCAGCTGCATCACTGTGTGATTTAAAAACTGCAAAACCTCAGAACACAAGAACCTACAGCGCATAGTGAGGACAGCTGAGACAATCTTAGGGGTCTCAATCCAATTTATTCAGGACATGTTTAATACACACTGCGTATGCAGGATCCCTCTCACCCTTCCCACAGACTGTCATCAGGTAAGAGGTTCCTGGGCATTAGAACCTGCACTACAAAGATCTACAAAAGCTTCTTTTCCCAAGCTGTCAGAGCCCCAAACACCCTGGTGCCACCCAAGACATTGTTTACTCTTCCTATGGATGTTAATAGACACAACATGGACATTAACACAAACATTTGCTTGCAGCCACTTTACTGAGCATTAAAAATGCCCACTGGACTCTATAGCATATATGCCGACATCTCTGTTAACCAATTCTGTTTAACATTAAACACTGGACATTGCACACACTTATACATTGTGTACACTTGTACATTCTGGACATTATACATTGGACATTGCACACATTTGCACACTGTCACTCTGACTGCACTTTAATTAACTCTGTTCTTACTTTCCCTGCATCCCAACCTTATATCTATCACAACTATCTCATATGTATCACACCTTAAATCTGCTATGTCCAATGTCTTCTCTTTATTTATTAATCTTTGATGTAACGCTTGCAGTTTCACTCTTTACACCACTTGTTGTTTTGTTTTTTTTTGTAATGTGGAAGAATGACAGTAAAGCTTAAGTTGATCAATATGCTAAGAGAAAAAGTATTTTATTTTGGGTATCACCATGAACCCATTATTTTAAACTATATGTATATGTACATGTATAATCTGTTAAATTTTTTTTATTATTAGTACAGTAATGCCCCATTTATCACAGTGGTTACATAAAAAAAAACCTGCGATAAACTAAAAACCGCGATAAATGTACGCCATCCCAAAATGTAATTTTATGTATACAGTACTGTACTGTATTAACGTTTTACTTTATTTTATAATTAATAATAATATTTGTATTAATAAATTTCTTTGCATTAACATAAAACTTTAAAAAAAACATTTCCCTATACGTTTTTGATCTATCGTGCTATCCGCGTGAGCCCGGGAAAATCAGCTAAACCAATTAGTTATGTGGCAAATGCAATTCTGCGATAAACCGGGGGTCCGAGATTTGAACTGTGGTAAAGTGAGGATTACTGTATTGCTATTAAAGAAATGTACAATTAGGTAAGATCCACTTTACCTGAGGTTATGAAAGAAAAACAGTCACATAGAAATTTTGATGCATGGCAAATGCCAAAAAGGAACAAATGCAGAGCAGGATAATGTGGCCATTTACATGCAAATGACTTACAGTTGCAAAGAGGCAAGCAGAGATTGAAAAGAAATTTGCAATGTCAATATGTGTTTTGTAAACGGCTTGAATCTTGAAACCAATAACTCATTGGTGTGGAAAAAAAGAAATATGGGCATCTGCAACAGCAGAGCAGGTAGAATGCTTAATTACTCATCTACTTAAGGTAAAGGAAGTGTAGGAAGCAGAAACCACACAAAAAAAAGAGTCTAATATGTATCTTTAAATCAGTTAACTTTAAAGAACTTTATTGGGTATCATCGGATTTATTTTTAAAATTGTTCATAGGTACATTTAGACAAGGGAAACCTGTCATTTTTGCATCAGTTGTCCAGATTCTGCTTGTCTTCCTGTATGCGTGTATATTTATGTATACGTAGGGTTTAATTAATGTAAAACCTGATTGATCCACTTCATATCATATAATTTGCATTCATGCGTTTTATGCCATACAAGACTCCAGAATGTTCTTTGAAATATTTAAAATTATTTCTAAAGGCAGCTTCCCTGCATGAAGTACTTGCTGTCCAAGATAATCAGAGTAGTTCATTTTTATCCTCCGTTTTCTATTCACATCACTTAAATTAAATTTCTCACCTAATTCAGCTTTTTGGTTTTTAGATGTCTCTAGATTCCGGCCTTTTCAAATGCTGTTACATTACACATGCCATATATGTTTTATTTGTTATAAAAATTACATTCTGCCTTTTTCATAGGATAGGAGTCATTTCATGTTTTCCCTCTGTGTGCTTGAACTTTTATGGAGTTTCGTGGGTGTCGCTAAATACAAATAATCTGTGTGAGAAACATAAATTGCACTTTACATGTGGAAAATATGCATGTGAGGACTATAAAGAAATCAAAACAGACATTTGTCCTGGTTTGGTTTGTTTGGCTTACATGAACATTTAACCTTAAAAAAGGATAGAGAAATTAGACGCATTGTGATCACATACAATTCAGCATAGAAAAGCATAGTATAGAAAATGATATAATTTTCAGTAGGAGCATTTTATATATATATATATATATATATATATATATAAAATTTAAATAGACTCAAGCAATTAGCAATATACGTGCTGTATAAAGGGATATTGTCCATTGTGACTGGTTGTGTTCGGAGGTTTTCAACAAATAAAATGGGAGTAATTTGTCGACTTGCTTGCCTGTAAAGCACATACATGTTACCTGTATCTTTCACACTCATTGGTATTTTATTTGAACTGTCAATACGGATGTCGACATCTGATTTGCAAGAAGGCAGAAAGCTTGGGATCCGCATACAAATGAGCCTCTGTGGTGTCTCCTAGTTTCAATCTCAAGGTTTTGGTGTTATTTATTTATTAGAAGGATTTCATTCTGTGTCCACAGCTGATATGCATATTGTCTCTGAGAGTAACACTGTTCTTTTTTAAACAACGCTTGTGTCTTGGAGGAAAACAGGCAGAGGGAAAGTTTGCGGGTTTGTTTGCAATGGTTATGGAAAAAAAATGAACCTTAGAAAGCTTTGATCAACATAAAGCAGAGCGCATGAAATGTGAAAGGCCTCAGATGGATGCGAAAGTAAAAGACAAAAGTGTGTCGCATAATCCAAAAAAAGTCTAAACAGCACTGCACATTAAAACATCCCCATTGGGGAGTAAAGCCTCCATCAGGGATGTTAGCCAGTGGATTTAGAGGAGATAGAAGGGATTACTGGACTGATATCAATCATTCCAGCTGAACCAACAGCTCATTTAAACGTATCAGATGCATTGGCTGCTCACTTAGTTCAGACCTGGCCAGACTTCCAGTGCCGCAGTTGGATTTCGCACCTACCCCCCTGAGCTCTTAAAAAGGTTAATCTGAAATTAATGCTTCTTTCTGCACTATTGGGAATTCAGAAAAGCTGACGGGCAGTAGGCACAGGTGAACATGCCAACATGGGGATTTGAGAGCTTTTGGTGCCTACTATCGACGCTTACCTTTAGAAGAATTGGCTTGGAGTTGATTTTTCTGCTTTCAACCTGGACCTGAGGTGAGATCCAATAATGAGCTTGCCTGGTATGCCATGACAGTCATGTCATAAATTTTCAGGCAAAAAATAGCTTAGTGTGGGCAACCATTTGAATGATGAAAATGTAGTTTATTATAAGTACAACATAGTTTTTTTACTGCATACCTCCAAGGACAGCACAGCATAACTTCAGTGTCATGCCCAGCTAAGTCATAGCTAAAGGGAAGTGTTGCCTTGCTGTTGAGCTTTTCTAATCCCATCTGAAAGCCTCTGGTGTGGGTCTTCTTTTTAAATTGGCTTGAGGCCAATGTGATTGATTAAAGTGGTGTTACCCAGCTTTATCAGGCTGCCTTGAATTGAGAGCTTCTGCCAAATCTATTAGGTAATGCATCCCATGTCATTGTACTTTTCTGTCCGAATGGGTTGTAAAAGTGAAACAGATATACTGTCTGACTAGGGCTAAACAGCAACTAAACCTAGTACAGCCTTACTGCACTTCCCTTGTTTATTCACTAAGGGTACTATGACTTAATATATTATATTGCATTTATATAAATCTTGTTGAATTCTAAACACAATAAGTCAAACCCAATCTCCTCATAAATCTCTGTGAATTCTGGTGAGCAAATTTTGTCGACTTTCTTACAATTGTACATAAAACAAAGTCTATAACCTTAAATATAGGGTTCAAAGTCCAATGATGTTTATTTGTCACATGAATAATTCATACAGTGTTCATAGTTTGTGCAAATTCTTCCTAACATCATCTCAATCCCTTAATAATTTCGAAGAAAGTACTAAAATATAACTGCTGTTAAAGTAATAGAAAAGTTATGGGCCCTGTGAGGTTTAAAGGTGTTATGTTTGGGTCACTAGGAAAATAATGTAACTGGCTGAGAATTGAGGGAGCGACACAATTATTACTGCTGACTCCTACAAGACTGGGTTACAGCTCTTAGGACTGTCTGCTGCTGGTCATCATTCAAAGATGCTCACACAGACACACACAGCTTTATACAGTTCAAGAAAAGAGCCAGACACCCATAAGGCACTCAGACACTCACAGTCATCCAGGAGTGTCCGGCGCCACACAAGTCACTCGACTCTGTCCACTTTTTTTCAAACCTACACTTGTCCTTCACAGTGCTGTGCACTTTCAACCTTCATACTGAGTGCTGTACTAATAGGTGGACTTGACCTACTCTTTAGATTTTGTAGCAATAAAAATGTAAAATTGTTTCAGATCCAATGTTGTATATCATATTACTCTTTTAGTGGGAATTTTCATCCCGAAACAAAATAAACATTGTTACAATGAATTAAAATAAAAATCATGTTTCGTTAACACTGATATTTTGCATATGCTTGTGCAAGTGTTCATGAATAGCAATCATCCAATTTAATTAGATTGTCCAATTCTAGGCATGAAGTCTGGAGTGGAGACAAGTGTATAATCTTCCAATAACTGCAACTCATTGGCTACCACAAGCACACACTAACCCTTTCTGTGTTCACATTGTGCCTTTTCATTTACTATCTTATTTCTCATACATTAAGAATACTTTTTTGCTTTATTTAATTGACATAAAATGAGCTGCTAATAAATTTGTGCATGCAACTGTAATATAAATGACATTGTACTCTGTAGTATTGCCAATTTCACAATTTTACAAGGTAAAAATAACATGCAATCTACTTCATTTGTTAAATTGGCTGATGCTTTCAGATGGCTGATCGGCTTACGACTGATGCAGGATACAAGTGAGCTGAAGGTTAAGGGTCATACTCAGGGAAGCAACCAAGGCAGTGTAAGGACAGTTTACATTTACTAATCAAGGCTCAAGGCTTTGTTCTTAAATTCACATACACTTAGAAGCTTTTGTATGATTTGGAATGTTTTCTTGAATAAATAATCATTATTTTTTATTTAATTTTCTTTTTTATGTTGTTTAATGTTGGTAAATGCTCTTATACAGTATATGTATAACATATATGTATATATGTATGTGTGTGTGTGTGTGTTATATAATATATATATATATTAATAAAAAATAAATAAAACAAAACAACTGATGAGCCTTTTAATCAAGAACAGTACTTGCAGCTGGTGAAGCAGGAGGATTTCTATTTACACATATACATAACTCACACTGAAATGAGAGAAGCACTGTGTCTAATTACAGATTTTTAAATGCTACACTGCAGGTGAGATGCCAAATTCGATTCATCCTTTGTCAAAGAACTAGTGTGCAGAAGAAACGTTATGCTATATTTACTCCACCCAAGGACATTTTACATCATGACTAGAAACGAGAGGTGACAAAAGAACTGACAGTGACAGTAACAATATGTGATTCGTTTCTATGAGACGTATCCATAGAACAGACAATCAGAATGGCAGTCAGGCAATAATCCTCTTTTCCTTTGGTAATGTCTTAAAGCTGTCCGGTATCCTCTATCACTGCCTAAAATATTCCATTCCTTTCATTTAATTGACCTGGAGTCAGTACTCCATGTGCAGCATTAGTTATTGGCTTTAAAAATAAATTCCGAATGCTAATTAAAAAAACTTCCATACAGCACAATCCTTCGCTAAATGATTAGGAATAATAAGGATTTCTGAGTCTAAATACTTTTTCAATTATAGAACAGCTGAACATCTAGCTTTATTAAAAAGTGCCAGCTATTGCAAAAAAAAAATACATAGAAAGAAAAAACAAGAGGAAGTGCAGATGATTTCCTGCATAGGGTGCTTTCTAATTTGCAAGTGGCAATTAGCAAATAAAAAGGTTGAGTATTAAAAAAGTATAATAGATCAGATTTTCTTTTTTCAGCACTGACCTTAGATATAAAAGCACTCCCGAGACCACTCATTTATACCTTTATTTAGCACAATCAATTAATTTCGAGTCATGAAGTGCAGGGATATAATGTTTCGGTTCAACCAAAACATGCTGGTACAGGTAAAAAAGAATGACGCATTAGGTCACAAGGTCATGGGAGCCTTTGCTGGACATACCTTTTATTTAAATCCCCTGCTTACAGCACAGTTATAGTAATTAACTTCCCTGCAAGGTTAATTTCGCATAACCTTCAGCTTCGGGTTCAGAGAAGTGACAAAGACAGAATGTGTGTACAAAATTTTTCTGAAAATTGTTTGCTGAACTAAATTAAGTTAAAAAGAAAATTGGCAGAAAGTTTCACATCCCATTTGAAGGCTGGCATTTGCGTATCCGAACTGTTATGATATTTGATTCAACAAAAACTTTGTTGGAGGAGGTTTATACTTTTATGTGGGAATGGTCAGATATGAAGCTTATAAAACAAATAATGATATTTACATTTACAGCAATTGGCAGATACATTTTATCTAAAGCTGCAGGATCATAATAGCCAGTAAAATGTCAGTGTCCTAATGGTGTAAAGCTAAGTAGTAGGGTTTATATTTATCAAATACCAAATATGCAAATGAATGTAGTAACATTATATTACATACCTAGTTGTTAAATCAGCAACCTCCTACACTACACTAGTAAAACAAATCTATACATTGATCTTTATCTCTAACTTGTATAGAATTCTGGCCAAACTAATCCAGGGTCAAATGCTACTTGCTCTTTTTAAAACAAACAGCTGAGTTTAAAATTACATCAAGAATGTTTGTGCATGTAACAGAATTGAATTGGCCTTCACCGCCTACAGTGTGTGTGTATACAAGCCATAGACAGCAAAGGCAGCAGGCTCCGTGTGGGTAGCGCTTCCTTTCCTTTATTAAAAACATCAAAGTATGGTACTGTGAAAAACTAACAGCTTCATAAAAGTGGGCCAGATTTCAAATACTAAAAACAAATGTAACCCCCAATCTCTCAATCTTGTAACACGGAAGAAAATCAATACAACGGCAAACAAATAACATTTATTTCATTCATACTATAGCTCAAATGCCTCAAGTAGCACTGAGTTAATACACTGAAATTAAATCAGGTGCAAATCAAGGCATCATGGCTGTTTGTATAGCGATCAATGTATCGTCTATGTGTATGCATTCAAAATAAAGTTTAGAATATCATTCACATTATACAGTAATTTGAATGTATAGCTTTGGTTCCTCCCAATTAAACAATGTGAATTTTTTAAAAGGAAAACAACCATTGCAATGTTGGTCTTAAATACTTTTTTTAAACAATAGAACGGGTGCCTTTCCATCCAAATGTGTTACCTCTGAGGTGATGTCAATATTCTCCCACAGTCTAATTGCCATAAGTCGAAGTGTAGATGTTAAAACATCACGATAAATTGTATATGCAAGTTTTGTCTGATATGACTTTAATGGATTAATGGATGGTGAAGAATAAATATGCACTCAAGCATACTGGCACAACAATATAATGTGTATCTGTGTATCTGTGTGTGTGTGTGTGTGTGTGTGTGTGTGTGTGTGTGTGTGCATGTGTGTGCAAGAGAGAGAGAGAAAGTGAGAAAGAAAGAGAGCGAAAGTTGTAATCCTGGCACATTAATTGCGGATGCTCCCAGGCTGTCTCTCTTTTTCCCAGTTTGTTCCTCTCTTGAGGCTAATGCATCAAAGAGCTACATTAGTAGAACTAGCCAGAGATGCAAACACTTAAACTAAACATGAAAAATGTCTCAATTATTGAAAGCTTTACATAATTTTGCGATGTATGATTAATTTCATATAGTATGCAATACATTTAGAGGGTAAAACATATTTCGGAAGGTGCGCTAGTTGTGTATACTGTATGTGTGCTCTCATCTCCAGTGTATTTGCTTCTACCAGTCCTTTTTTTATCAATATCTCGGAAAATGCAGTCCAAAGATTTGGTACCCATGGGCATTTGGGGCTATATATCTTGACCGGAGGTTGTGTGGGCCTACCAGATAAATAGAATGGGCCATGTTTTATTGCCACTTTACTTGTTTGAACTTTCTGGATGTTGAGGAAGTGTGGTGCTGTCCTTGGTGCTGAACCATACGCCTGTATTTTCAGATATAGACACAGTATTAGACTGTAATTAATATTAATTCGAACTGTAACTATGCAAACAAATCATTTTGTAGAACCATTTTAATTGATCAAGGGCTACAGTTTGTGTTTACCTATGTTGGCATTAGCGTCAGGTGACTAGTCCTTTATTTAAACAGGAACTGCAATTTTAGCAACAGTGCCAAGAGAAAACACAACACAGGAACATTGAATTAAGATTGAATAAAGGGTTTTATCATTTCTATAGAAAAAAGACAATAGAAACAACCGAGTTGTAGGTAGTTCCCACCTGCCATAAGTTCCCATTTACAACCTGTTAAACAAAATGGAAATATAATCACACATTCATTATCTCTTCATACACAGACTTAAGTCTGGTCACACTACACTTTTAATTCCACTGCCTAACACGCAATTACATGTATGCGGATACTGAAGACCAAAAACTCAAACACAAAGTGAAGTTTTGCTGAATTTTCTGGTCAACTCTAGACTTAAGATATATGATCGATAGAAGATCGACAAGACTTATAACATCTAATGTTGCACTTAAAATGTGTATTGTAAAAATATCTAAAAAGGAAGTCTTAGAGGTGAAGGGTGAGTTTACATACAGTAAGTAATAAAGCAAATTAAAGAATAAATCTCGGCATATAACTTAAAATAAAAGTTTTCACAACAATTGCATTCAATTATTTGTTTATCTGTTTTCCTGTGGAAGATATAGAAATGAACATTGCACACCTACATGCAACAGTAGTGTTATCCTTACACACCCAGAGACAAAGCACAAGCATCAGGAGCAACTCATCATTTCCAAATGTGAACATAGGGTCAGTGACCAGAAGCTTTTAAAACCCAATCTAAGAACTGATCTGATCATCTGATCATTAAGCCATGTCATTTGGATTTACCTAATAAATTTGTGCTTTTGCCAATTAAAATATATTGAATAGATTCGATTCTAACCTTTCTCTGCCCTCAATATGCTTTTAACTGCAGAATTTCATAGCAGCTGAAAATCTAGTTAGATAAAACACAGAAAGTAAAATGCCTTTAATGAAAATGCCTTCAACTAGTCTCTGTCTTGTGCCTCATGCCGTTGCTCTGTAGCTTCTCTCTCTTTATGTGCCAGCAAGAAGGAAATTGGGCCAAGGAGAGACAAAGCCAAGAACATTCCCCTGAGAAACACTCCACATTTCCAACATCCTTTGTTTTAAGATTCAGGACTCTGCTTTCCTGATTTGAAAATACAGCAGTAGTATAAAGAGAGACATGTTTATGCATAGTTAAAGTTCACATTGATAGCAAATACTAGAGTACACATAGAATTGATAAGCATGGCAAAATCTTTCAAAACATGAAAACAAAGTACTGTAGGATTATTTAAATTCTTGTACTTTGAAATAAGTCCCCCACACTGAGGTCTAGGCTTCAAATGCACTACCGAGATTGGCCATAGTGTTAGTGTGCAGTTTGAATGTATATATGCATGTTTGTATATATGTATTGTGTAACCATTGTGGCAAATGCTTTTTTTGTTGCATTTGAAGATTCTTAACATTTCGAATATCATACATAATCACATTGACTTCGAAGGCTTTTTTCTCAGGCCAAAACTGTTCCATTTCCAAAGATTCAAAATTGGATTTGCAGTATTAAAGCACATACTTTAAAATCCTGTACAAACAATTTATCGTAAACTAATGTATAGTCTATATTTATGTTATAAGTTTTTGGTTTCATTCAAGTAATCATTAATCATGTAAAACTTTTCACACATTATGTTGCACATTGTTTCTTTTTTGGAAATCACTACTGATGAATGCATCTATAAAAAGGCTAGGAAATATGACACCATAATATAATAATAGAATATATACGTCAAGATATATAGTACAATAGCTAACAAATTGTTTGCAGACCATTGAAATAAGTCTTACTATAGTTTACTTTGATGTCTAAAAAAAAAGCAAAATAAACAGCATTTTTTCTTAATTATTAAAAATGTAACAATATTAGAAAATTGCATCAATAATTATGATATTGATATCATATCAAAATATCATCTAACCCTAATCCAAAATTCATAAATAATTAATAATTATAATGCAGCCCACAATTTACAATTTAAAGCAAATTAAACATGGCAGTGTATTTCTTTTAATATTGTAATAATTTAGTCAAAAATTATATTCAAAAAAATTGGTTTCAAATGTCAGCTTAACTAAAAACAAAACATAAACATCTCTAAAAAGTAATTTAAAATGAGACGAAGTTTAAAGAATACCATTGCATTTACTTTCAGCCAAACAAGATTAAAGTTCAGCACATGAAAAGCTTGAAAGGTTACACTTTTCATCATGTTTCTTGTAGTCATTGATAAACATACTACGCATTTAGAGTCTAAACAGAATAAACCGACCGCATTTTTTACATGTTGTCAACAAGATAAAAGCATTTCATACACATTTCGTCTGGTGCTTGTATGCTTTTCATCTGCAATTGACTTGATTTGGAAGTGATTAGAAAACGTGTGCCAAAGACGGATTATTAAAAACACAATGGTGTACAAATAAACAACATTTTACTGTTAATGAATGTTATTAAATGCACTAGTAAGCATTATTACTAATACTAATAGCAGCTCTGAAAAAAATTTTCCTTCACTGATTCTAAAATGCTATTTTTTTACAGGTATTGGTATGCCAATTGGTGCTCCACTAATAAAATTTTAAAAGAAAATGTATTTGCTTATGTTTTCCAAACTTTATATGTAATTTATTGTAATTAAATTGACATAATTAAAACATACAACATGACCAAATAGATAAAACCAGGATACCTTGCAGATCCATTAAGAGTTGATGGTGATGCTTTTACAGTCGATTAGTATTTCTTTCTGTTCATTTGTGTGCCTTGAATCATCCGTAAATCTAATTTAAATGGGATGGAAGCTATTAAAGGAAAACTATTTCAAACATGTGACCTTACTGCGACCTTGAATCTACTCAGATCCACTCCAAAGTAATTGCATGTGTCACTATAATAATTCCAGATCAATTCTACAGATAACTTATAGAGATTAAACACTTCAGGTAATGTTATTTCTAAATCAATTCGGTACGACATTCTAGAACACCAATGTTGATTTTTTTCCCTTAACAGCATTCCCCATAATGCTTTATTCCCTACTTTATCAATGAAAACAACTTTCAGTGCTATATGAAACAATCACAGCTGTAAGTTGATTAGCCAATAACTAAATAAAAGCATTTAACTAATTATACTTATTTATTCCATTCATTAGCTAGTACTTAAATGTGTTAAATCTGTACATTTGTTACCAAAACTATATAGGAATGTACAGTATAATAACTACATATTAGCATTATGTAAGATTAGCATAAGGCTCAAAAATGCTTGAAGTGTTCCAGTTCTGCTTTTAACATGCACTTATCTACTCCCCCTTGCTGTTTCTTTTTAAGGGAGTCTCAAATTGTCTGCAAGGTATTCAAAAAAATGGTATGAACTTGTTAGCTTGGTCAAGTGATGTGTGTTATATAAGCCATAGAGGATAAAATTTGCCTAGAGTCTTCTTCTACTGTATTCAAATGCAATTTCCTTTTCAAACCAGGCAGAAAATGTAAGTGCAAATGTTCAGGTACTTATGAACTGTTTTTTTAAAATTAACATATACAATTTTGTATGTTGAAACCAACCTGACTTGGCAACTAATATCTTATTTTGCTGGCTGATTAGATAGCAAGCTGCTTAATGAGCAAACCAATTTAGTATCAATCAAGAAGATAGATATTAGTTGATATCGCAAATTAAATAGTTCAAATTGCCATATCAGTTGCACAGAGCTTACTGCAAGTGAAACAATATCCACCTCTGTGCTGCATGTGACCACTTTTTGCACTATGCCCACAGAAGCACATACACCCTTTCAAATCATGATGAAAAAAACAATAAAGGTCCAATAAACTGTATTAAAATGGGAATTTTTTTTTTATGTGTCTGGGAAACTCCAAGCATTCAGCCCAGTGCCTTCCATTTTATCATCTGTTTGCACATGTCCAGAGGCTAATCCTAGCTTAGCCATCTTTTGCTTGGCTGCTTTGCAGTGAACCTTGTCAATCGTCCCTCTCTTCTATCTTTCTTCTCCGTACTTTTTTCCTTTCGACAATACTCTCTGCAGAGTGCCTTCTCTAGCCTGCTATTTCACTCTGCAGAAATGAGCTGTCTACTACCATTATAGCCGTGAACACACACACTCCTTGGGCACCCTCAAATTTTCACAGGTGGCTTTTAGATATCTCTCTGCTAACCAAAGGGGTGGAAGTAATTCAAGGTTGAGGTACCAAACGGAGGTGAAAAATATTCAATAGAGAAAAATGGCTAAATGGTGTCCTATAGGTGTCATAATGTGGCCAAGTGCAAATTTGTATTCCACGGCCATTTCTGGGGATATGGATTCTCTCATTAGAGTTGATGTGGCCATGGACTCGAAGTGAAATGGGTGCTTAGAATATATCCTCGGCTAAAGGTGTTTTCACTACTTATACAATGCCGTATCTGATCCTTCTGTTACCCAGCTATGTCAATTGCCCATTTCTTTATGAAAAGCAAAGATTAGGTTGCATCGATCGGGCTGGTTTCTCAGCGAGGAGATTATGGGATATGTTGTAGCACATCCAGGCGTAAATGGAATCGAAATGCATACATATTCTTTCCTTTCTCCGAACACACTCTTTCTCGCAACCCACGCACAGGCGCTTTCTATGCCAGACAGAGTCTTGGGATTTTCTCTAATGACTCTATTTTCTTGTCTCCTTCAACCAGACCACTGTGACACTGACCCAGAACTACTAATTCATCAGCGTGCACATATTATGCACTGAAGGCAAGCTTTCTATTTTTACTATAACCCCAATTCCAAGGTGAGGACATGTCCACCAATAATGGGTGTGGTACACTCTTGTAATACAACTATAGGGAAACTGATCGCTTAAAATGTTTTTAAGACAGATTAGGTTATTTTGTGTGAATTGCCTTAATAGCACAGTAATAGTGTGACAAACATTGTGTGGTGACCTCATATTTACACACAGTTTCTCCCAAATTAAAATATGTTTCTCTTCTGTCTGTATCTTAAAGTTAAAGCTCTAGCATTTTCTATTCCAATATAACTGTAATGCACCAGCTATCTAAAAGCAAATATTTGTATATCCATTTAAAGTGCATTAACAACAAATAAACCATAAAAACATTCAATACTAACCTACAAGCTATTTTTACTTTTAAATACACCTTTTTTTTAAACCCTACAAATCCTGCCAAATTTTTTTTTTTATATTTAAAAAAAATATATATATATTTACACTATAAACTAGATTTGGAGTTCTGGCTAACTCTGATACCATCTCTGTGCCATCTCCAAAGCAAACATGCTATCTTCTCTATATTTGTATCCTAATTGATTTATGGAAATAACATTAGTCATACTTTATTAAATTATTCCAAGTTTAAACTAAATGACAGCAATCATATCACACAAAGAGGAAATGCTGTCTAGGGCAGCATCGCTTTAGACTCAATAGACAAGGTGTGGAAACAAGTGATTAATTCAGTCTTCTGATGCATAGGGCCATGTATTATAAGTGTTCATTATAATATCAAAACTTGTTTTGAGCACAGGACAGTTTTGCAACTGGTATTTATACTGTTCAGAATCTCAATCTATTAGGTTTATGTTTGCGTTGCTATGGCAACTACTTTGAAACGACTTGATTGAAATAATATTCACTGTGTGAGGAAAGCACAAGCTGTCAATTTTAGCAGTAGACTGACTGCAGAAATAATCAGTCTCAATTTCCTATTTCATTTATATATATATATATATATATATATAAATATACATACATACACATTTTTTTTCCCTTTTTTGTGGACAAGTGACCATTTCTTTCCTTTCTTTCTTTGTTAGTAAAATCGGGCACTGATGTAGATTGAGGCCTGGGGTGCAGTCAGTATTCTTATTCACCCCAAAGGCGTTCAATAGGGTTAAGACTAGTGTTGTATTACAGACCACTCCAACCCATGTAAAGCATTTTTTACTTATTTTTTAAGTCAAGACGTTTGTATTGTCATTTCAACCATATATAGCTGACACAGTACACAGTGAAATGAGACAATGTTTCTCCACAAACATGGTGCTACTTAAAACAACATAGATCTACATCACACAACATAGAGATAGATAACAGTACACAGAGCTAAGGACTAAAGTAAGTGTCCTCGCCACATAAAGTGCATCGTTGGCAACCGAGTGCAAACAGTGCAGACATAAGACTGTGCAGACAGACTAAGCAAGACAGTGTGGGACAGACACACAAAACACAAAATAGCACTGACCAGTAAACCTACTGTATAATATGTTATACAGTAGAATGTGCAAAAAAGAATTGTATACAAGCATGTATTTGTGAACATGCATATCTTCATGGCGCTGGCTTTGTGCATATTAACACTGTCATGCTGGAACAGGTGTGGGTCTCCTAGTTTAAGTGAAAGGAAAATTTAATGCCATATATCCAGACATCCTGTTTAATGATTGCCTTTGGAGCAACAATTCGGGGAAGACAAGTCGAGTGTCCCAAAACATTTGTCGTTGTAGTGTATATAGTAAACTGTATATTGATATTACTATTAAAATAAAATCTGCTTAATACAATAAAGTCAGAAAATTATTTTTGCCTCATTTTGTCATTTAGTTATGGTTTTGATTATTCGGTGACATATTTTCTAACTGCACTATTATATAGCTATCATTGTTTTTAACTGACATCCTCCACATTCATCTGTAGCATAACACAGCATGCAAATATAGTTCCTTTTTTTTGTCTTTTGACATTTACATTCAGTCAGCGTACTCATATCATGTCCGGAGATACAGCAGGTGTGATGTGTTTATATTTATAACATATGATCAATCCATTTTTAGAGGTGGCGTGATAAACAATCTAACTCCAATTTTGTTGTCATGTTTAGATGGATGACTCAATTTTGGCATGCGAGAGTCGAATCATGAGTCGTATCATGTCCATCTTAATGACGGGGTTTTAATTTACTTATCAAATTGTTGTTTGCATGTTAAATCAAGTAAAAAGGGCATCTTTTATTTTCCCATAAATGACATAGATACAATTTTGATCATCACCTGTGCTTTCAATGAATGGCAGAATTAAATGATACTTTACATAAGGCTGGTTTCTTCTTGGACTTTGGCCACAAATGTTTAGGGAAATAAATTAGACCTAGAATCATTTAAAGTATGTAAACACAATGCATCTTTAGTTAAAGCTATGAAAAGGCCATCTAAATAAAAAAGCTAATTATATTGAAATAAGTGGAAACATGTCTGACATTAAGATCATATCCGTTTTACTGTCATTTCTTCTTTGGAATTGATGCCCAGATATCCATAATTACATGATGTTTTTTTACACATCCAACACACCACATCTGCCTCATAAATTATCAGAGTTATTTCACTGCAACATTTAATGTTTCTTTTAATAATTAAAAACACGTATTTTTATACAGATTTGGACTTCTGGGTTTTGAAACCTCCAAATAAATTGAATATATGGACTTACATTCATTAAATCTCACTTCAACTAGTTTAGCAAGACACTCTGTTACTTGCCATGACTTAAAATAGTGGCCATGTTCCAATATCATATTAAAACATCGTAAATAAAAAGGGATTTTTAAATAATCAGTATTTTTAAATTCATTGTGTTTAGTTAAACTTTTAATGATTTTATTCATTCATTTCGCCATTTGTATTAATCGTTTTATTTATCTATATTTAATCTATTTATTAAATGTATCATCACATTATTTTACAATGCATCATATTTATACCAAATGTACATCACAGTGTTGCTGAATTCTGAAGGTAAATCCCCAAAATACTTAAAATACAGAAAAGTCATTAACTTTGCAAAACTGCACAATAACTTTTTTTTTTTTTTTTTACAGTAACAACTTGCCAGACCTTAATAAGTAACCATATGGATTATTTTTGGATTTTATTGCTTACATATATGCAGTGTTGTATTTATTAGATTCACATTGAACGTGTGAAAGTGCCTTTTTTCTTCCATACAAAACAAAGCAGACAATTTTTACAATAAAGATTTTCAGTGGCTAAAATTTAAGTGCCTTATTAATTTGTACTTTAAGACGTGTTGGTATATGATTGTTCCATTAGCATCTAACTGGTGTACAATATGGATATGATCCAGATAAGATTTTGATTATATCTGCTTTAATTACAATTTAATCTCACTGAGGACACACTTAAGTACTGGAAATGTGAAAAGAGAATTCAAGTGGATTTCTGGCAAAGCCCAGGATACCCATTATCTATCCGGATGAAAAACAAGGGGAAACAATACTCCAGCTTGCCAGAACAGCCTAAATCCATATAATACCACAGAGTCATCTTGCAACAGTGTGATTTCCAGTAATTCTGTGGAACGGCAAGAGAATAACACAAGAATAAAATAATGTGTGTCCAGGACTGAAACAGGTTTAAAATATGATTAATGGTGTGTCTCTTTCTTTCTGTAATATTTCAAAGTTGGTTGCATTTTCTTAGCAGGGATAATGTATAATGTCATATGGCAAAATGTAGATGCACCATAGAAGTCTTCCTTTTAGTTCTTTACTGTAAATCAAGCACATGATACACTGATCAAGTATAACTTTATGAACACTGACAGGGGAAGTAAATAACACTGATTATCTCTTTATCATGGCACTTGTTAGTGGGTGGGATATATTAGGCAGAAAGTGAACATTTTCTGTTCAAAGTTAAAATGTAAGAAGCAGGAAAAATTAACAAGCATACTGATGTGATGGCTAGACGACTGGGTTAGAGCAGCTCCAAAACTGCAGCTCTTGCTGGGTGTTTCCCGGTCTGCAGTGGTCAGTATCTATCAAATGTGGTCCGAGGAAAGAACAGTGGTGAACCAGCGACAGGATCATGGGCAGCCAAGGCGCACTGATGCACGTGGAGAACAAAGGCTGACCCGTGTGTTCCGATCAAACAGATAAGCTCCTGTAGCTCAAATTGCTGAAGAAGTTAATGCTATTCAATCTCTGTGGACTGTTTTAGCACTAATAGGGGATCAACACAATATTAGGCAGGTGATCATAAAGTTATGCCTGATCAGTTTACTGCATGTCATGTGCCCATCACTGATAGCAAAAAAAGGATCCAGCATAAAACATGCAACCCATATTTATTTTAAATAGAAAATACCTTTCACCTAATAGCTAATGCCTAGTAAGCTACACAGCTAGTTAGACTTTTTAATTCTATTCCCAACACCACCACTGCTGGGCCCTTGATCCCGGCCCATAACTCTCAACTACTCAGCATAAATAAATTCAAAAATGTTAAGTCTCTCCAGATAAAGTAGTATGCTATGATGTAAATGAATATAACAAATGTCATTTCTGCATAAATGTCATGACTACTAAAACTATGTACGTGTATTGTGCATAAAGAAATAAATGTTTTTGAATAATCATAACATTTACATCTTACCATAAAAATACATTTTTCAAAAAGATGGAGTATTAAGACAATAGTCACCAGTCACTAACTGTACTGTCCTATTCAAGTGGACTAGAAATAGCAATACCAAATACAAACCAATTACAAAAAAATTACTTATTTTTCCAACTAGATTTTTACATCTTACCCAAGTTTAAATGAACCATCCAATTATCAAGCAATCAAGAATATTGGACAATGTGATTGGCAGGTGTTTATTGTTGCCCAGGTGTGCCCTGTTAAATTGATTGTCTAAAAAAATTAATAGCTCTGGATCTTTACCTCTAGTCTGAGGTCTGTGTTTTGCCTGTAAAGAGTGCATATGTCTTCAAAAAGAATAAACCTACATAAAGATGAAATAGCTGTCTGTAGAAGAAAAGCTAGTCATTTTGAAACTGAAAAAAAAGGAAAGTTGGGGCATCGGGCATAACTAAGGAGAGCCCTAAAAATGAAAGAACCCAATTGTATATTAACAACCAGACATGGAGCAGGTCAGCCAATGAAAACAACAGCAGATTATTACAGAAACATTGTGATAGCATTGTGATAGCTTTGGAGAAACCTAAACATCAGTCAGTTGCATCAGAAACAACATCCACAAGACATGTATAAAAATATCACAATGCATCATGTGAAAAAATCTCTTTGAAGAACTGAGGCCATACCAGCGGATGCAAACCAATTGTCAGCAGTAAAAAAGAAATCTGAATATTAAATTGTAATTAACAGAAATTCACTAATCAATTACTCATTTATACATTGATGGAAAGGGATAAGTGTGGAGAAAGAAAGGATCTGCTCATGATCCAGAACATACAATCTTATTGCTCAAATATGTTGGAGGCCTGTCATGACTTGGGCTTGCATGGCTGCTTCTGAAACATATCCACACATTTTTATTGACAATAGACAATGACCCAAAGCACAGCGCCAAAACATCAGAGAGGGTTTTTTTTTTCAATTTTAAGTTTTTATATTAACCAAGTCAGTCAGCAGACTTTAACCCAGCTGAGCAGCATTTCACCTCTGTTGAGACTGTTGGGAGAAACTTCCACAAAGCAAACAATGACGGAGACAAGCTGTGCAAATTTTGATGTGCAATGAATATGCATCTAAATATAATATACACTATCTACTACTATGGTTACATAAAAAGGTGAAAATCTGAGCTATCGGGCGATATAGTCATCTTTTGATCTCAATTACAAATATCTGTGTTATTTAGTATAATTATATACTTTATTTTACTTATTGGTTTCAGTTTAAATCTTTAGCCTTTATTCTTCCGATTTGCTTTAAAAAACCCAGCTATGCTAAATGCCATACTCAAATTACACCTTTGAATTGAATTCCCCCTTTTCTTCCCAAGCTCTTACACTATCAGGCATTGTCTTACTATCTTCTCTTTATTCTGCTGATTCATTGCTATCTTCCGCCGGCGTACTATAATGACACCCGTGGGTATCTCATTAACCTATTGAAGGAAGATTGAAAGCTTCTTGTTGGGTGAATACAATCAAATGCTCATCCGTCAATCCTACGCCCTGGGGGGAAGAAGTGAAAGCCAAACATATTGTCACCATGTATGAGAATGAGTCTATAAGCTCACATAAGGGTCCTTGTGGAGTGTCTTTCCACTGTGCTGATATTCCTATCTTGAGACATTCATTCACAGCTTCCTAGAACGAGCTCACTCAACAATTCTGGCAAATAAGAACGGTCTAATGCTAACTGACCCTTTCGAACTTGAAGCCATTCCAGAATATTATTTCTTCCTGCACCAATATTGCCCGTGCTACTCAGGAGATTTGATTTATTTAAATATGCAAACTCGAAGCGTTGCAAGCCTTCACCAGTAGCCGTGACCTCGACATCCCACATCTACGTTATTCAGGCACAACATAGATCGTTATGTCCTGACCCACTTCTCTGTTGTCTTGTATAACATGCCTTTGAGGGTTTTGTCTGTTGTTTCTGAGTGATGGAGCAGACCCATAACTATAACCGGACTTTCGGTTGGGGGAAGAGAAGGGCGGAGAAGAATCACACACCGTCTGGAGCTAATTGCCTCCCCTGTGCTGTCGGTATGTGGCTCCTGTATTCCCATAATGAGAGATTCAGAGAAAGCTTTGCTTACAATAAACCAACAGCTGTATAATTGATATGCAACATACACGCAATGCTACCAGTACTTTTGTATAAGGGTGGGATTTCCAGTGTCAGCTACAAATGCATTATACCATTACAATACATTTGCTCAGTTCTCTCTTTTTTTATTATTTCTCTCAGTCATATTAATGAAATGACTGATCCACTGACCCACTTGAACTTGTTTAAAGCATGAACGTGATTAGACTCTGAATGATTGTCCTGTATATCCTGCATATAAGATTAAAGAAAGGTTCTTCCATGTAGCCCATTCACAACAGACTAAAAGCACATCTTCTAGCTTGCAGCTTTTAGTAAGCTTCTTAAAAGCCTGCCCTTAGAGATCAATGATAGCCTCCGGATGCAGTCTCTCCGGGCCTTATCTTTGCTAATTTATCGCATAGGACTACAGAGCACAATGGGCGTCCTCGCTCGTCTATTCTCTGCTCCATAACCCAGATAAAGAACTAAACAAATGGATGTGGAGCGAAGGACAGGGTTTTAAGGAGCTGCCGAAATTCCAGTCATCCCGCCATGCTGTAATCATAATTAGAGCGGATTTCTAGAGGACACTGGCATGAATGATGGATGAAGAAAGAAACGAAAGATGAAATGGCAAATTGCACATAATGCAAGGAGGAATAGCTGGTCCATTTGTAAACTTGGCAGCTGTTAAGAGACATGACTTTGCCAATAAGACAACGCAAAACAGACCAGTGGTTTTAGTGGTTGTGAAGTCAAATACTACTTCTACTTGCATTGTGGACTTTAGTTCTTGTTGATTTCTTTGCATTATGAAGAGATATCGGTATAAATTGCTGCATTTTACAATATAATCCAAATACAATACAATACAATACAATAAATAAAGAAAATTATGGCAGCTGACTTTTCCAGACATATGTGGTTCAATCTGGAGGCAAGCAAATAAATAGGCTGTCTCTGGATGCAATAGCATTAACTTTTCCTTTCACTTGAAATAGGAGACCCAAACCTTTTCCAGTATGACAATGACCCTGTGCACAAAGCGAGCTTGAAGATATAGTATCCATGGGTTGGAGTGTCTCTTGTGTGGCCTGCTATAAATCTCTGACCTCAATGTTATTAAATACATTTAGAATCCCTATCTATCTCTCTTTCTGCCACATTTTGGGCAGTGTTAACTGGGGGTGTGACGGTACACAACATTCACGGTTCGGTATGTACCTCGGTTTTTAAGCGAAGTGATAAAAAACATAAAATTGCTTGCGCTTTTTTATTAACACATTTTATAATTATGAACGTTTGTAATCCTCAACATTTAAACAGTTTTCATTTTTATTTAAAAACATTTTTAATAAAATGCCTACTTGGTTAAATAATATATTAAATAATATTTGATAATATTTTATTAAAATAAAATCAATTAAACGAATGCAAATTTTTTATTATATTGATTAAATGAGTAATCAATTAAATTGGCACAATTGACATTAAATAAATGTAAATTCAATTGAATAGTTTACTCTCATTAAAACACATTCGAGTAATACAGATGTGTATGCAAGTGTGTGTGTGTGTGTGTGTGTGTGTGTGTGTGTATGTGTTTGTCTGAGTTATATTTAATTTTTTTTAATGCACTACTTAACTGTTCTACTTATTTTTGCATATTTTAACAAATGTCTTCATTCCTTCCATCCTTCATTTATTCACTCCCTTAAATTGGCACAATTGACATTAAATAAATGTAAATTCAATTTAATAGTTTACTCTCATTAAAACACATTCGAGTAATACAGATGTGTATGCAAGTGTGTGTGTGTGTGTGTGTGTGTGTTTGTCTGTGTTATATTAAATTTTTTTTAATGCACTACTTAACTGTTCTACTTATTTTTGCATATTTTAACAAATGTCTTCATTCCTTTCATCCTTCATTTATTCACTCCCTCGATAAGCAGAGTTGTCAGGATTTTCTCCTTTTAAGAGAAATTCTTGAAGTTGAACATAAAACGCAAAAAAATCCAAAGCGCTAGTGTTAGCCGATAGCCACATCCTGGTTAGCGTTTAATTGCATAACAAATATAATTTCCGGTATGGAGTGAGTATCCACACTGATACTGTGCCATCTCTAGTATATTTTTTATACCCCTGGCATTGTTTTGTATGTTTTCAAGTTTAATAATAAAAAAAAATGCGCTCAAAGTGTGAGGTAGAGATTAAACAAACTTGCGGTCTGCCATTTAATACGTTGCTGAGGATTAGATTTAACTATGTTCCCAAAAGCGCTGTACTAAACAATTTTAGTATGAATGCATCTACCGTTACACCCTGAGTACCGTTATTTAGAACTTGCATTAACACGGCTTTTCAGTTCACCTTGTATGTTTGTTTTTTCGCTCCATTTTGTGTAAGAGATACTGTATCAGAACACCTAACAATTTTTCTATATCTGCATGATTTCATGCGTTTACACTGCTGTATAATTGTGTCGAATTATTGGTGATTGTAGATGAAATATTATTTTTTTATAGTATCACATAGGATCACATGCATTATTATTATTATTATTATTATTATTATGCATATGATCTAGTCTGGGAAACTTTGTTAAAAGGGGGTATTACAGGCAAAGAAAAAAAAACTATTGCTTCCAATAAAAAAATTATTCTTAACAACCCTTTTTTACAGGTTAATGGACTAGCCTTTAAAATACCTACCACTGAGCAAATAGTTTCTTCACACCGTTTTGCATTTCTATTCCTTACTATAATGAGAATTTTAATACAACAAACATTCGCTAGAATTGGATTCAGTTCTCTGAAATAAAGTTTCCGACTGGAACTATTCGGCCAATCCATTGTGTTTGTTTCCCAAACCTTAAAATGATTCCAATGTGAGAAAACAAAAATTGCAAATCGTCTTGAATTATATTCAACACACTTTACAAAGCTAAGACACAAATGTTGGTGGTCCACCTGTCAAAATAAATAGTGTTTTGACATTTTAGGAGCTGTATCTCGCATTGGACCCAAAGCCCTCTTTCGGAGCAGATTTTTTGTTTGCCTCATTTATCATTCTATATCCTTTGACAGAGATGACAGGCTTATGGGCTTTCTCCCCTTACATCTCCTGATGCATGCTAATTTGTCTGGGCTTTTTAAAAGCTTTGATTTCATTTTTGCTGTATCAGCGCTCGCAGTTGCCGCTCGCTGCCATTGTGTGGGCCGATTAAGACTCCCCAAGAATTCGGGATCATTTGCATTTTAAGTGGCTGCAACTTAAGAGTCAAATTCAGGGCTAATTATCCACTGCTTTGCACTACATATGCATGTGCATATAACTAAGAGATCATGTAGGAAGAAGCATTTCAATTTTTTGTACATACGTGTATATACCTTAACTGCACCAACATAGTGAAAGGTGTGTGCGCTATAGAGGCTACAATCATATGAATACTGTAAGGATTTCAAGCTGCGTAATTAAATTACACTTGAAACAGGAGACTTTTTTAATTGGAAATTCGAGACACATTTAAGTGAATCCAAGAAATCTTTTGAGACAAGGTCAGTAAAACGCTGTCACAAAGCTTTTCCATTTGTTCCTCTGTTGCTTTTCAATGTTAGATGACATGCTGGACTTTGTCATTCACTTGTCTTTTCATTACATCCCTTTCTTTAATTGCTTGTTTTGTAAAATCTTCTAACTTACTAAATATGTATAAAGATCATAAATGATTTTTTTCCCCTGTGCTCACATGAATATTATATATTTTTGTTAACCCTACTGACCTTTTCCATTGACAGTCAGTCTCTAGAGTCTTGTAGTCGCCAATGTTCAACAGCAATGTTCAGCTGGAATACTGCAGGCAACTTCTTGCTCCACCTGTCTACTTTGTGTGTGTGTGTGTGTGTGTGTGTGTGTGTGTGTGTGCGTGCATGCAGGTCTCAGAGAGTACTTATGATATTCATTAGTGAGTTACAATGAGTGCAAATGGATTAATGTGAAAGTGGTCTTTACTTAGAAATATGGAGAAAGCACTGAAAAGGTATCATTAGGTGTTCATTTCTAGCAAAAAAGCACCAAAGTTCTGCCTGAATTTTAATTTTACTTATTCTGATAGCATGGGGAGAAAAAAAAGGGTATCACGCTGTACCACTGCTTGTCACCTTTATAGACATTGGAGAATGAATGTGGTGTACCTCTAATTAATGTGAAAGTGCCATAAGACCCATTGGAATAGCAGTTGCTGATGACCTCTTGGTTAGATTCTGATTAGTATTAAAGCTAGGTTAAGCCAGTTTCTGCAAAGTGGGCTGTTGATCATGGTGTGTCAGATATTTGTGCTTTACTACAGAGGCAAACATGTCTGTGTAACTCAAATGGCCTTGAGGTGTGAGAAGGTGTGTTCAATGAATGCCTGTCAAGAGGATCAATAAACGTAAACAGAAAGACTGAGCGATTTGATGCTGTGTGATTTGTGTAGATGTATTGAATTTGAACCATGGTCTTTCTGAATACAGTGGTCCCTCAGAACTCGCGAGGGTTACGTGTACATTCTAAGAGTTCCAAAAATCCGAAGGTTTTGGATGCACCCACGCAGCCTCTATGGTACTTAGTGAATTCATCTAGACATTATGTCACTTTAATACAATAATGTATTTTAAAAATGTTTTAAAATTTGTTAGTGAAAACATAGTTTTAAATGTTTTTCCTAACATTCCTGAATGTTCGGTGCCGGTGCGGATTCCCGCGGATTTTAAGACAATCCGCAAATTGCTGTTAGTTACGTTCCAAATAAAAACCCGAGAATTTTCCGAGCCACGAGCTCCGAACCACGAATTATCAGGGTTTGACTGTACTCCATTCTCATTGGCTGGAATGCATGCACTCAAATAAATTGTCAAATAAATGGTCAGTTTATGCAAAGTTCTGAAATAATGTAATGCCTTACAAATGACTGTAAACCACAGCAGCATAAAGTGAGACTACTAGTGTAAACATTCACTAATTAATGAGCATCATTTATGTCATTATAATAGGGCAATTTTTTCATAAATCGTCTGATGCACAAGATGTATTTCATGAACTAGAGAAAAAGAAAAAAATAGTAGATATAACAATAAAATTGCACAAGATGTTAATGACAACAGCTTAATTGATAGTAGATGCCTCACATGCATACACAATTCCCACATGCACAAACTCTCTCTCTTCAACTAAGTATTGATTAAAATAGTTTTTGTGTTATCAGTATGTTTTACTGATAACAGAGATAAAATTGGTAAATTCTAACAAAAGACCATGATGTGAGCAGGACAGTCCATGGCTAGGTGTACATTACACTATTTTAATACATGATGCAGAGGCAAAGAACCACCCGAAGCAACGCTGTGGATTATCCCTTGCATAACCTTGAATACATATTGTCTGTCAGGGAAACTGGAAGAAGGTTCAAAACCGCCACTTATAAGTTATATAGTAATTTTACCATAAATGCCATGTGAGGCATATCCATTTTTGAAACTTTTTCGACCCTTTCATATAATACTAACCTTTTAAACCATGCATGAAAACTAATTAAAAAGCCACTTTAAGATGCTATGATGTGAGATCTTCTTAGTAAACTGGAACAAAATTCAGAGGGCACATGCATATATTTAATCACCAATGACTTGCTTCTTGAAAGACTTGCTGCTTGAAGGACCTCTATATATGTAGGCAACCAGACCAGAAGCTTGGGCACAAAAAGTACCCGAAGCTATCCATTTCCTGTGTGTGTGTGTGTGTGTGTGTGTGTGTGTGTGTGTGTGTGTGTGTGTGTGTGTGTGTGTGTGATTTTGCATCCAGAATGAGCAAAAAAAAGAAAAAGAAAAAAAAAATAATAATAATTTTGAAATAAAATCATGTGACTATGGTACAGTGCTCATAGACTTTACACAAATATAACAATACTTCAATGCTTAATGAAAAAATAAAAGAAGTGCACTTCCATATAATGGCTGCCCATGTTCCCAAACACAGCCAACTGTGCCAATGCTTTAATCTTGGCTAAAAATACAGAGCAAACATTAGCAGATGACACTGAAAAAGAGAACACACGAGGAAGGCGTGCATTTTCTGGGGCTGAATTGCAAATGTCTCTCGACATTATTCTTGTGAGCACTAAGAAGGATGTTTTTCTCCATTATGCTGTGGTGCAAACAAAGTAAATAAGAGTCCATTTGAAATTCGGTTAGAAAATGGTGGATTCCCGTCGTAATTTAAAAGAAAGCTATGATAATAATAATAATTTATAAATCATTTAAAATTAAGAAATAAATGAACATTGATAAAAATGTATCACTTAAACATTTGCTAGAAAATAAAGTGTGATATAAGGTATAAAATGCAATGGTTTTTAATAATATATATAAAACAATGTTTTATTATACATGAACAATACGGTTTTAACAACCATTTTAGTATATCTTCTCAAGGGACAGTACTACAGAAATGAAACGTATATATATTTAGAGTAGCCAATGTGCAACTTGTGTAGTAGTACAGATTTACTGTCCTCTGAATATAACTCAACATACAGCCATTAATGTCAAAATAGGTTGCAATAAATTAGGTACACCCGGCGTCAAAACTGTGTCCAAAGTGTCAATATTTTGTGTGAGCACCATTGTTATCTAGCACTGCCTAAATTCTCCTGGGCATGGAACTCACCAGAACTGCACTTGTTGTTGCTGGGATCCTCTTACATAATGACATCACGGAGATGCTGGATGTTAGACACATTGTGCTCAATAGGGTTCAGGTCTGGAGACATACTTGGCCACTCCATCACCTTCCCCATTAGCTTTCTCAGCAAGGCAGTTGTCATCTTGACGGTGTGTTTGGGGTCGTTATTATGTTGGAAAACTGCTGTTCGGCCTAGTTTCTGAAGGGAGGTACATGTTAAAATCCATGTTTCCTTCAATGAACCACAGCTCCCCAGTACCAGAAGCAGTCATGCAGCCCCAGGCCACGATGCTACCACCACCATGCTTGACTGTAGGCATGACACAAAATTCTTGGTACTCCTCACCGGGGGTTCGGCACACATGCTGGTCACCATCTAAACCAAACAAGTTTATCTCATCAGACCACAGGGCATGGTTCCATAATTCATGCTTTTGGACAGGGTGTCTCCAGCAAACTGTTTGCAGGCTTTCTTGTGAGACAGCTTCAGAAGAGGCTTTCTTCTGGGAGGACGGCCATGCAAACCGACTTGTTGCAGTGTGCAGCGTATGGTCTGAGCACTGACAAGAGGACCTCCCGCCTCTGCAACCCCTAAATCATTGCTGGCAGCACTCATCCTTTTCCGATTGGAAACTGTCTTGGAAAACCTGAGTGTGACCCTGGCCACTGTACTGTGACTCAGTTTGAATGTGTAAACGATCTTCTTATAGCGTAGGCCATCTTTGTGGAGAGCAACAATTCTAATTTTTAAATCCTCAGAGTTTTCTTTTTTTCAGCCATGACGTACAGTGTTGAACATCCAGTGGTCAGTATGCGAGAATTGTATTTTACCTTCTCTAATACAATATATACAAATTTGTATGGTCCTGTCATGCAGACAAAATCATGAACATCATGAATAGGATATGTGGCATACAGCTGTTATAATTTAGGGTGTACTCACTTTTGTTGTCAGCTATTTTGACAATAATGGCTGTATGTTGAGAAATTTTTAGAGGACAGTAAATCTGTACTGCTACACAAACTGCACACTGACTACTTTAAAGTTTCATTTCTTTAGTATTGCCCCTTGAGTATAAATACTAAAATCTTCTTTTCTTTATGGAAGGGGTGTATTTACTTTTGTGAGATAATGTAGTTGAGATAATTGAGTGCAAGGTGTTGTGAATTGTACAATCACAAAGGTATTTATGATTGTCAAAGAAGAGTGCAGAGCACTTTGAGACTGCGAGCACCGAGCAGTGACGCATGCATGCTTTGGATTTACACTTTGGTGCAATTCACAGCACCATACAAATTTTTTTTACAACCCCGTTCAAGTCAGCCGTTTTCACATTCTCTATTAAAGACAAAGTTCAAACGCGGTTTTAAACTCGAGATAAAACTCAACCCCACGAGTTCTCACGAATCAGAAAACTCATGCTCAACATCATTCAGAAACAAAAAGAATATATAACCAACTTGTCAGCTTGTTCATGTTCATATTTTGTATGCTTTTAATATCCTTAAACGACACTTAAAACAGGGAAAAATGTATCGATAAATGAGTTTGACAGTGACATTTGACACTGCAGTGACCTTGACTGTTCTCTGCTGGTTACAATGAGAATGCCATATGAATTGTACAATCATTCAGTTTCTGAGAATCTTTCTTGAAAGACAGATGCAAGGAAGGAAGAACAAATGCACAGATGACCTGAAAACAAACCACAACGTCCACCTTCAACAAATCCCATACTGTATATCTACAATCTTAAAGGCATGCCTGTTCTGACTTGTTCACTTTTGAAAACTTGAAGAGCTGTATTTTTTGGTGTACAAGCTGAAATGTAGCAAAAGACCCACGCAGGACAAGGTAGAGCATATAAGTGAATAAAAACTAGTGGATTAGATGTTATGACCGAAAAAGAACATGTTGGAATAAATATTCAGTAAAAAAAAATTATTTCTCAGAATACAGTTGGGAGCCTTTCCAAGTTAATGCTGGGTTGCTCTATCGATGCCAAAAATTTCTCAAATGCCTGTTGCCTCAAATGCACAGGAGTGAAAGACGTCAGAAATATTTCAATGTGTTTCTTTTTTAACTAAGATGTTTTAGTTCTTTCGACCTCAGTCACCACAATATACACGAGCAAGAATTTTACTGCACACTTACAGCCAGGCTTATTTTATTCGCTCTTTATAAGTTACTCTACACATTTAGTCAAAGATGTTTTATGCATTTCTGTAAGGTTCACTGTGGAAATTGTGAGGGCATGTCGTGCCATTAGCAAACACTCATTTGTTGTAATAACAGAGTCAGGGGCGATAATGGGCAGCAAGAATTAGGTCTCTCTGCAATTAACATGTGTTTACAAATGAATCTTAAAGGCTTCTTGATGGGACTGAGCTACATGCAGCTGAGCAGCCATTCAGTGTCCTTAATGATTCTGCACGTTCACCAAAAAAACAAGCACGACAGCTATAAATAACCAATATACAATGAGAGTTGAAATGATGTGACATGATAAAGCTTTTCCAAAGCCATAGTACACACACAGAAAAACAGCCCAATCATAAATCTTAGATAAGCCAGGTATTGTAGCCAGACCATCATTTTGCTCTGAACCATCTAGCACATCTAAGGCAGAAAATTATTCTTTATTTATGAAAATGATTATGCTTTATAGACTTAATACGCTTGAACAGGGCCAATCACATATAAAACAAAAGTGGCATTATGTTCAGGTTCATTTTTACTTGAAACTGAAGTAAATGTGCTTGAAATAATCAAATACTGTAAGTGTTTCGGCAGTCACACGTGTCCCAGGCAGCCACATGACCTCCCTCTTAAATGCGTTTGCATTTATTTATAAATTGAGACTATAATTATCTCAGGCATGATAAATCACAGCCATGACATTCACTAACTTTTAATCAAAGTACAAACTATCCTTCTAAAATACAACAGGAAAGCAATCCTTTTCTTCTCAAAAGAACAAGAACCAGTCAGCATGTAAATCTGGAATCTGACACCACACACACCTATCTCACATGATCTCTGTGAACTTCTGCACTCCCTTTTCTGTCAGGCAGATCTTTTGTGTATATATAAAATATAAAGTCATGGTCAACGTTAGATTTCAGATGCTACCATGTATTTATTCGCGAATGTCATTCAAAAAGTTCATCTGAAAATGCATTGTGAAGGAATGAACGAGAAAAAGGGTGGAAATTGCAGCCTGAGAAAGATTTAATAACATGGTGAAAGTGATGAAATATGTGTAACAGCTGATTTGTAGAAAGATTTGAACAAAAACATATTGTATTTAAATTGACACTGCAGAATTACTGCAAAATATATTTTCTCTATTGCCACTGCCATCAAGCAGTTCCTGTTATAGTTGATAGTATTACTACACTCTCACCTACTTTCCCTAAACCTGGCATTGTGCGAATTTTCCTTTACAGCTCTCAAAGACTCAAACATTTATTAAAATTTCAGAACTTACATCCACACATGATGGCTCAAACCAAATGTATAACTGTACTTCCAGCAGATCAGAATTAGCAGTTTAGTCGAAGGAGCGTTAACTAGCATCGGTGCGCTAAGTTAAAATCCTCCATCATTACCCTGTTAAATAAGAAATGTCGTTAAAATAGAACTTTTCGTCATTAGAATGTCTACCAGGAGCTTGCAATATTTTGCTTCAAATTATATAAATAACATATTACATTATGCATATATTATAGACAAACTGTGATTGTGAGTCATTTCTAAGTGAGGACTGCAAGGATTTAAATTAACTGGAGCCTGAAAAAAAATGGCAAGGCAGTGAGGCCCGAATACAAATAGAGACATACACTGAGAGGGGAAATTGAAAAGCAAGACCGTGCATAATCCTTCACAAGACACCAAATGCCCGAGCATAAATATATACTAGTTTTAAAAAGTGCAATATGGTTGGTGTAAAAAGCATCTTTATGGGAAACAACTTGATTAACCCAAATGGAATAATGGGCACAAGATTCATACAGATATGAAATAGTACGAACTGTATGGCATGATTGTGTTACAGGCATGATTGTGTTATTCACTTAGCAAGTGCTGTAGTGAGGGCTTAGATGGATATGCAGTAGCACTAAGAATCCCTTTAATGCTTCGGCTTCACAGGCAACAATTGCTTATTCACTATATCTCCATGACAACTCAGAGGCACCCATTATTACTCTCTCGACTGTGCAGTTCTTTTGCAATTCGGTGCCTTCTGCTAAAATTTGTATTTTTTTTATTTTTTAACGCGTCCTACGATAACGAACTGTACGCAGGGCAAAACATCCGTGGCCCATAAACAAATTATTAGCCTTGTGACTTTCAGAGGTGCTCCATTCACACCGGCTACTTTTGCCTGACCTTGTGAAAATGCATTACAGAACCAGAACAGGTGCCAAGCTTGCTCTGTTTTACTGATCCAGCCTCAACGTGCGAATCACTAACTGTGGCCGAGTTGTGTACAATGCATGGCCTTTGCACGATCGGAATAATTTCTTCTCAATTCCAGGACACGAAGCGGTCGCAAAAGCCCCCCTGAAGGGTAGATTTCAGCCAAATCTTTGCATATTGTGTCTTCATCTGTGAATACTAAAGACTGACCTGTGGAGGTCTAGCTGCAGATTCATGCATCTGCATGCAACACACATACAACAACAACAAAAAAGAAAGCAAAAAAATAAAAAATTATCAAATGAAATAAACAAAATAATAATAAACAAATAATAATGCTAAGTATTATTTTTTTATATATGTATTTATTTATTTAATTTATTAACACTGTACAGTACCTGAAGCAATAGCATTTAAAAAAATAAAGAAATAATACATGCATAAAAAAATGTATGGACATCCATAGGATGTCTTTGCACCATCTGATGAAAAATAAATATTTTATATCTTTTTCTGGATGCTCTCCTGATGCATAAGATCTAATTTGTTGTTGTTGTTGTTTACAAATATAAAACCGAGATAAAGCTCATGGTCCTGGGCATGACATCACGGTAAAAGGATATCTGAGCAACATGTAAAGCAACAAAGACGCACGTGAACAACTGTTGCCCGGTGTGTATGATTGGAGGTGATCAGGGTTAGAGAGATGTGGACAGATGTGGAGATGAAGCCGTGGGTAGTTGTGTTCAGCAGACAGACGCAGTGAGCGCATCTCAACGCTTCGCCTTGTAACTTAAAAGCAATAAATCCGTGATTTCTCTTTTTCTTCACATCAAATCCGGTTTATTAACTGGACGCGCTTGTGAACGCTGTCATCCCTTCATGCTGCGTGTAAAATCCGGTGCGTGATGTGACACCGATGAACGCGTGATGTTGATCACTTGATCACTTACGAAAACTCCGTTCACCTCTATTTCTACTTTTCTTCCAAAAAAAAAAAAAAACCGCACCACTTCATATGTAGCTGAACTAGGATTTATGTGTATTGCAAAAATTAAAAATAAATAAAATAGAAAATAATAGATCCCACGACTCACCTGCTTTGGTGAACTATAATGAAAGCCTCCATTCCTGGATTTTTTTTTCTTTTCCCCCCCCAAAAAAATAAGACCCGGCTCTATTTCACTACAATCCTACGCAGTAATTTAAGATTCTCCCTTTTCACGACATTCACTCCAATTCATTCGGTCGTTTTTTTTGAGGGAAGGAAAGAAACATCCTTCATTTACCCTCCGGACGCATTTTCAGGATTATTTTCCCCGGCTCTCCGCGTTCCGTTTCCTTGCCCGTTCTTGAAGTCTCTCTCTCTACCTCTCTTTTTCTCTCTCTCTCTTCCAGCGCGGTCTTCACGGGAGCGCGCCGCACGCACACGCGCCACGGTCTTCGTCTTTTTTTCTTCCTCGGGAACGCCAACGCAGGCACGAGTTACCAAGGAAACCGTATGCGCGTGCCCGTCGTATGCACGCAAGATACAGGGTGGATGCTAAAGCAGCTTTTTCGAGCAAAAATGTATTAAAATAAAATAAAATAAAATAGATGACCATACCAAAGAATAATAAGGTACATATTTATGAAAATGTAACTTTCTCTCTCTCTCTCTCTCTCTCTCTCTCTCTCTCTCTCTCTCTCTCTTTCTGCGTGTGTGTGCCTTCGTGAGAGAGATAGAGAGAGAGAGAGAGAAAGAGAGAGAGAAAGAGTGTGTGTGTGAGCGTGTGTGTGTGTGCACTGCTTTTCCCTAAAAAGCTTTAGTGTGTGTGTGTGTGTGTGTGTGTGTGTGTGTGTGTGTGTGTGTGTCAGAAAAAGAAAGGGAGAGAGAGAGAAAGAGAGAGAGAGAGAGAGAGAGAGAGAGAGTGTGTGTGTGTGTGTGTGTGTGTGTGTGTGTGTGTGTGTGTGTGTGTGTGTGTGTGTGTGTGTGCGTGTGTGTGTGTGTGAAAATAGCCTTGATTTCTAATTACTTTTACTTTTCATGGTCTTGTTATTGTGACTTCTAGAGGTGTAATCATACACTCCAGTCACGATTTTTTTCTCTTCATATTTCTGGCCTTACAACCCGACTCTCAGAATATTTTGAACAAAATTAATACAAAATCTTTTGGGGTACCCAAAACCTTCTTATAATGAATCAGAAACCAATACCAACAAAATGTTCTACAGTTCCACCATATCATACAAAACATTGACCAGACATAACATTGACAATATAACATTATAAATTGGTGAAGTAAAAAGCACTGATTATCTCTTCATCATGGCACCTGTTAGTGGGTGGGATTTATTAGGCAGCTCAAAGTTGATTTGTTAGAAGCAGGAAAAATGGGCAAGCATTAGTACTTGAGAGTGTTTGACAAGTGCCTAACTGTGATGGCTAGACGACTGGGTCAGAGCATCTCCAAAACTGCAGCTTTTGTGAGGTGTTTCCGGTCTGCAGTGGTCAGGAGTCTATCAAAAGTGGTCTGAGGAAGGAACAGTGGTAAACCGGCGACATAGTCATGGATGGCCAAGGCTCACTGATGCATGTATGAAGCGAAGTCTGGTCTATGTGGTCTGATCCAACAGACAAGCCACTGCAGCTCAAATTGCTGAAGACGTTAATGCTGTTAATGCTCAACGGGTCAGGACTGTTTTGGCAGCAAAAGGGGGACCAACACAATATTAGGCAGGTGGTCAGAATGTTATGCCTGATCAGTGGCTATGAAGTTATGCCTGGTTGGTGCAAATAAAGTATGAATTCTTCCTAAAATAGATTTTTTGATGAAAAAGCTCCAAAGTCGGCTAAAATGCCTGGCTTCCGCTCTCCCATTCTCTAATACTGTAGATTGCCGTGGGCATGGGGCAGATGTCGTGTGAATCCTAGTGAAGAGCTCTTGCTTGTTCAATTCCTGGAAATGCACAGGCTCTCCATGAAACAATGTGGCTAGCGTCATGTGACCACCATGCTTCCTATATATTTAAACTACCTACATGTGTTACCCAGCTTGAGACCTCTGGTGTTCAAACAGTGTAACTGCATGAGATGCGTGGTTGCTAAAAGGCTGATTCCCTCAATGTGAATCACACATCCTTAATGGCTTACATTTACGGTTGCTTTGCAGCTGTGTACATTTTCTGTGTGAATCAATTTGACACGATTTGACTCATAAGAATTTTATTAGGGTTTCTTAAGTGACTCCAAAAGTTACATCCAGGACAATGGAATAAGTTTTTTTTGGTCAAACACCTATGTGAAAAATAAAACAAGTGGAGATGCTGTTATAGGTAACAACACCAACTAATAAAATAAGAAGGATTTGCAAATGAGTGCTTAATCTGTAAAAGCACAGCGATCCTGCAATATCTACAGTATATAAGCATTTAAGAAACATTACGTGCCCTAGGCAAGTTTCAGTCCCACTTCTCATCTTCTTTTAATGATATTAATGGCTATATTATAGTTATAGATAATAGTTTTGGGTTAGACATTTTTGAAGATGTTCAACAGTCTGAGGTCATTGAGTTGGTTATAGTTCTTTGAAACATCATTCATTAAAAGCTTACAAAGAGTAGATTTTGGAGAGAGGTTTCTACTTTTACAGACACACAATAAGAAAACCCCAACTCTCATGAGAACCATGGGACCAGGGCTGTGTCATTTAATGAAACAATTTATCCGTTTTAAAGTATCATGTAATGACATTTTACTTTTTATAAAGTGAAATAAGATATTAGACATTCAAAATGTTCACAAAATGAAAATAGTCAGAAAAAATACACTAATATTTATTCAGTACAGTACAGTACACATATTTACAGAATAAAAATACTGTGTTATTGTTCAGCACTATTATTATTAATTTATTATTATTATTTTTTATAAATGAAACAGTCCTGCATCAAATCTTTTTTTGAGCCAATGAGGACTCTTTGATTATGTACACTACACCATCCTGCCTAAATTTTAATATATTCATTGCCTATAGTTTATACTTTTATATAGGGGCGTTCACTGTCTCATTACACCAATCTTATTCACAGTACAGTATTTTAGATTAAAGTTCAAAATGAATAAAATCCAGAGTTTGATGTTTAAAGTGTTAGCTGTAAATGTATCTTGTTGATCTGATGAAAGCTGCAAAGCCCATTCCAAACACAAAGACCATGTGAGCCAGTAAATCATGACAATGAGTCAGAGCACAGCTGCATGACTTGTAACAATGCCCCAATACTCCAGAATAATACTCCAGGAATGTTGATAGTGTTTTTAAAATACTACAATAAAAATAGTCTAGTCATATTTTGTAGATATTATTCTAGATTCGCCCTTAGTTCATTTATTAATGACATTGGTGGACAGTAAGAAAGTAAATTTTATTTGTTGATGTACTTAAGAAGCTTTTCTGTGTACCTGTCCTTTACTTTGTGTACTTCGTCCAGCACTGATTAAGGAGTGTTTCATTAATATACGTTTATTGTTAAAAGTTTGTAAATCCTATGTATCTAGCCAAGTTACTGTGTTGGGTTACTATGCAGAAGCTTTGGGGTTTAAGCCACCTACTGCCAAGCTGCCACTCCTGGGACCCGTAAACAAGGCCTTCATCTCTCTGTGCTTCAGGGTGCTGTATTATGACTGACCCTGTGCTCTGAACCCAGCTTCCTAACTGGATAAGCAAAGAAATAATTTCACTATACCATATAGTACATGTGACAAGCAAAACGCATCTTTATATTTATAATCATTGCAGTGATATATAGGAAATAGTTCGATTTTTTATTATTTTTAACGTATTTCTAAAGTGCGTTTGCCATTTTGAGATTCGTGCCTAAAAAGGCACACAACTATCATGAAATGTTTATAAGAAAAGGCAAGAACATATTTTCAGCTACTCTGTTTTTAATTGATTTATGTGGCGGGGAATTAAAATGCTAATTGCTCCTGTGGCTCACAAGTAAAAAATGGTTCTTGCCGGAGTCCAACCCTTGTGGCATTCGAGTGGTCAGGAGGAGTCAAGGGCTCTGCTCCCTAGTGAAGCCAAGCACAATGTCTCGACTCTAGTGGTATGGTCCTTTCTGTTCCGAGACTGAACCCATTCGGATCTGAACAGCTGCTGTGCTCTTGGATTGATGCGAAATGTAATTTAATCGTGAAATAAGAAGGCCCGTGTGGAGCTTTGTGTGTAAACATATTCACCCAGGGGAACACAGGACTGGCAATTCTCAGTGTGTGAGACTTTGATTAGCTGAGCGGCTCTTTGAACCTTTTATGTTTCCCAAAAGAATCACTTAAACCTAATTATGCCCTCTTTAAATATACACACTGCCATTGCTTAAGCCAGAGCCAATTATACGTGAGCAATCGGGTCACTTTTTCAAGGGTGTGGAGATAGATTCGTTATTGCTTGTTGGACAAAGATAACAGCTTGTAGTGAACTCCTCCTGTTTTAAATGCCAATAGGAAGCTGCACCAGATGTCGGTCTAGTTTACATGACGGTTACGAAGCATTGGATCCTTGTTGTATAGTCCTGCTCTCTGTGCATGCAAGTCTCTCTCAAACAAGTATGCTGTCGTTGCCATGTGTAGCATTAATTCAACACTTTTCCTTTGTGCATGTTTTATTTGCCACAGGGCTTGGAAAAGAAAGAAAGCTCCACCAAAGGCTACGCCAAAGGGATTTCCACGTATTAAATAGGCATGAGCGGCAACAACGGAGTGTGTCATTTCCATACACATCTGAACGTAATGACATTTCACACATCATGTTTCTGGGGGCGGCGCTCATCTTCTACCTAGTGCCACACTCATAAATGGATTCACAGCTTCTCCCATTCTCTGAAAAGAGGAATTAGAGTCGCAGAACCCTGGTGTTTAATACACACTTCTTCTGGATACCCTCTTCTCTCTCTCTCTCTCTCTCTCTCTCTCTCTCTCTCTCTTTCTCTCTCTCTCTCTTTGTTTCTCCAAGTGTGTTTAATGACAGCTGGGGATTGGGCTCGACCAGGGCCCTTTACAGCAAGAGCTAATTAGCAGGTTTTCTCCTGTCAGTGGTGCTACCAGATGGATTCCCAGAATGCAACCTACCAATGTCAGCGATCAGGGCTTCACAGGTGGAGCTGCCTCAAAACAATCTGCCTCATACTAGAGGTAGACTCCTCCTCTTTTCTCTCCCATACCCGCTAAATGTACATTCTACAGCGCTGCCCTGAATCTTGGCGAATGTCATTAGTCTGTTTATCTGGGTTGCATGTGGAAGGGAAAAACAATTATGGTGTGTAAAACTGAATCAAATAATGTATGTCTAGGGGTACATTAAATACAGGACAGTGCAGCAGAGCAGAACTTTTCAATTATTTAACTTAACATATAGTCAATAAAAAACAAACAAACAAAAAAAGATTTGGCAACCCTAATCATGTCTAGTTTTGTAGCTTCAGAGTCTGCTTCCTGACTTATCATGCTTTAGTTTTGATGTTAATATTTCAAGTATTTTCTGCTCACTTAAGCAAGTTTTTGTCAGCTCCAACCAATCCAAACACTTTCTCCTAATGTCTGCCTTCAAAAGACTTTTCCACTCATAGCTCCATTAATAGCTCTTTCAGACTAAAGAGTTTTTACATGAGCTTTCAAGGACCATGTGCAGTATTGTTGTAACTCCCTGTTTCCTTATTACAAAGGTCTTTTATTTTAGCAATCAATACTATTTTTGCACTATTGGGTCAGTATAGATGAATTTTATATTACCAAACATGACTTTAGACTTAAAACTTGAAACTAAAAAACATACCTAAAAAGGAATCATACGTTACAGAAAAATGCTTGTATGTCAAAAAAGAAATCAACAAAATACGTTACAACACGTTTTCAGACAAAAACATAGGATGAAGGATGTTGGGTTCTGCTCAGTGAAACATTCAAGCCAGTTTATTTAAAAAAAGAAAAGATGACTAATTATTCCTTAAGCAAAATAAACTCTAATTAAACAAATATTGACTATTACTTTTTAATGATTTTACTGCTGTTCTTTATATAGAAATATTTGAGCATTTCTAAAGGCATAATTGCTTTAAAGCCATGTTTTGAATGTGTTTAATAAAAAGTACCATACTGTACATGTACAAGGCGTTTTTATGAACGGTGGCATGAATGGGATCATATATTCTTTATTTGAAACACACAAATAAACAAACACCACCAACTCATACTCAGGGCAAAATACAGAGTTGGTATATTGATACCTTGGGCTGGTCTGTGGCTGGGGGTCCAGAGGCTGTTGATGAACATCATACATTTCTATCTATGTAACCCAGTTGCCTTCAGAAAAGGTTTAAATTGGTCATAGGTAAATTTTTCAATGTAATGAGATTGTAAATTTACAGGTAAATAAATGACATAAAAATTCAAACCAGAACTGCAAACAAACTAAAAAACTGTAATTCATCTGATACTGTATATTAGTTAATGCTAATTCCTGTAGTAGGTGCCAATAATTCTGGAAAGGACTTTTATAGATCTGGAGGGAGCATGGATATAGAGTGTTTGGTGAACTGGTATATTTGTATGCTGTCGTCCCCTCACATTCACACGTTCACTCGGGTTTGTTGACGGTGGTGTGGTGGGTCGTCTCTTATCCCAGAGATCGTTCATGTCTGTGTTACCTTCTGGTTCTCGCTTTTAGTTATGCTGCCATAGCGAGTCTTGCCAGAGTCCAAACTGCACAGTGACATTAACTTTCATACACCAATAGATACACTTAATAATCCATATCCTTCTCTCTCTCTCTCTCTCTGTCTCTCTCTCTCTCTCTCTCGATCGAGTTAAACATGCTCCTGAGGCTCCAGTGACCACTGTTCCTGCCCCTCTTCCCTCCGTGGATCTTCACACTTCTGCTGCACTGACTCGGGAGTGCAGTTTGCTTCTGATCATCATCAATGCACCCCGCAACTTTGTATATATGCTTCAAATGGACATTTGATGCAACCCAGATGAGGATGGGTTCCCTCTTGGGTCTGGTTCCTCTCGAGGTTTCTTCCTTGTGCCATCTCGGGGAGTTTTTCCTTGCCACAGTTGCTCATCAGGGACAAACATACTTACAAAGAACATATTTACATTTAATCACCACATTATCTGTGTAAAGCTGCTTTGAGACAATGTTTATTGTTAAAAGCGCTATACAAATAAAAATGAATTGAATTGAAAATTGAATTATATCTAGTTCTAAAACAGGTTGACCTGTTCTTAAATGTATTTATTTACAGTGTACATTACAATGTTCTTTCTTTACTGTAATATAATGAACGAAAATATCATTACTTTAATAGCAAATAGTTTGTCTATTTTCCCTTTGTCTTCGTACCTTTGGTGTAAATGAAGGACGCACCATTTGGACAAGAATGAAGCCAGTTTCTTTGTCTCACCTGAAGAAGGCAACAGAAATCAGACTGGCATTCATTCCCACAATGCCTATTGTGAAAGCTGTCCTAGATGAAGGTTACTGCATGTACATAGAATACAGCAGAAAAAGCAGTGACAAATTGAAATTGTAAAGAAAAGTTTCTTGAGTCTGCAGCTGAAAAACAGTAGGATGATGACAAAGCTTTATTGTCTGTGTAGCAGATAAATCAGTATTATCAGCCTGTGCTGTTATCATTGTTTTCGCTGTTATCAGAGGGAGATCACTGTCAAAGAAGCATAGAGGGCTAATGCAAATGTGTTATGAAGCAGCCATGGCTGTAGAGAGTCCTCTTGTGCAGTGAAATTCTTTATGAACTCCTCATGCAGTGCTTGCTCGGGTTCAAAGTCCGTATAAAAACCAGATTCAAAATTCCCTTGGTGATTGTGGCAGCAATCTAGGAGATGATTAGCTAGGGAGGTGGGGTGATGGCTCCCATTGTAAAGTGCAGATAAAAGTAAGGTTCAATTCCCCCAAGTCAGCATTAAAATGAGTAAAGCAAAACTTCCTTTTGCTGAACTGGGACTATTCCAGACAGCTTAATAACCCAGCCGCTTCTGTGAGAGAACACATGGGCTAAATAAGACTTATGGTGCAGTGAATGAGTTATAAAACCCAAGAGAAGAACATGGAGAAGTAAGGAAGGCAACTGGATAGATTTCCGGCTGCAATTACAAGACATATTAACCTGTGCAACAACTGTGATTTTTATTGATACATGTAATGTGGGATTCGTGCATTAATTTGTGCATTGATTTGTGTAATAAGGATAAAAGTAAGCAACTTGTCTGGTTATGCGTTACTAACTTAAAGAAGAGTAAATGGATGGTGTGAACCTGTAGGATTTCGATGGAAATGTAAACATAGTAGAAGCAGAAAATATCAAAGAAAGATCCCAAATCTATTAATAATAAAATTGGGCTGTGGATAGATAAGTAAAAAAAAAGAGGAATGCTAATATATCAATTTATCATGTTTTTTCCCCCCACATATCCATTCATACACCACCTCTGTTTTATGCATAAAATAATGTAATTAATATAAGCACTCAACACATTAGCAGATACACTAAACCCACACAAATAACCTTCTTTTGACCTCTACATGATTTTAATGGGGGAAGATTTTAATTGAGATTCTTGTTTACTGCTTACTGATGGCTGTATGTCAATTGGCTGGATTGACTCGCGTGCACGAATGAGTTACATGTTTTCAAATTAGAATGTGTCGTATACGGCCACGACATCCAATATTATGGCAGCTTTCATTATAATTACTGTCAGTGGTCACGTGATTTTTATACCTGTCATAGCAGCACATAATATTTCTATAATGTGGTTATGCATTCTAATCATGCAGCGTTCAAGTGTTCCTGTTTTTGCTTTCTGCACTCCAGTCATGTTTTAATATCATGTTTATGTTTAGGGATTTAAGGAAACAGTTTAGGTTGGGTATTTATATATTAATGCTTCCTCGTATCAGCACCAGGCAAAGGTAAGAAAAATAGATGACAATGATTTATGCAGAAAGAAGTGATTTATAGGCTACGGTGCATGGAAATGCAGCATGACACAAGAAATGCAAGCATGCTGAAGACTGCTAGGTTGGGAAATTTCCCCTGGATGTGTGAATAGCTTGCTGTCTTCAAATAAAAACTGACAACCTATTCAATAATTCTTTTAACTAAACTCGCACCAAATGAAACAGTAAAAAATCCCATTTTAACTAAAAACTAACTATTCTTTACCAGATACTGGTGTGTTTGTAGCAGATTGCGCTCTTCGAAGGTGAAAAGGTGTTACTGTTAGGACAATGCAACTTTGAATGCTGATGATGCCACAGCTATATGTGGCTGGGATGCAAAGGAACAAACTTGTTCATTACTCTTTCTATCCTGTCAATCTCAGCAATACTAGCAAATTATAGTTGTCTGTATGCTGATGTACAGTATGTGAAGGATGACAGGGTGTGTTACACTGCCCTAGGATGCAGCGTAAACAGCAATTTCAAAAGACGTGGTTGGTTGATTTCACATCTCCTGGAGGAAGCACACTGATCTTCTGTGGTTGTCAGATAGAGATATATGATAAAGGAGGGGAACATTACTTAGATTGAAATGCAATCAAACAATGCTTGATAGCTATTAAGGGGCCCAGTGTGTGTCAAGAAAACATTTCCCACACAATACACTACCACCAGCAGCCTTGACTGATAATACATGCAAGTTGGGATACATGCGTTCATGATGCCAATGTGCAAATACTGACTTACTATATGCTTTTCACAACTGAAATCAAGTTTCATCAAGCCATACAGATTTCCATATCTTCACCTGTCCAGTTTTGGTGAGCTTTGGGTTGTAAATCATTGTGTCATTTGAGATGCCGTTCTGCGTCACTTGTAAAAAGTGCTTATTTTCGAATTACTGTAGCTGAGTGCAAACCAGTCTGGCCATTCTCCTCTAAAGCCTAGCTTAGTTTTTGTTTTTTACACTATACTGTGCAAAGTCTAGTAAAATGTTGGTACAGTAAATCAGAAATTAAAAGAAAAATTATATATAAATTTTACAGAAAAAAAAAACACAATTCCATTTCCCCCTATTCTGATGTTTGATGTGAACATTTTGTGGAGCTTTTGACAGGATACATGCAGGTTTAGATTATCTAAAGTTCTTTGTTCTTTGTCTTGTGTAAATTGTTCCTATAGTATCTATCTAGCTATGGATTTGTTCTAAAATGTATTAAATGCACAATAAGCATTTATTACCTTTAATGAACCAATAGTGGTCCTTAAGGGCCAACTATTTATCTTTAACCGATTTGAAAAGTACAATAAATCCATGTTTGTGTTAAGGATTAATACTAAATATACAACAAATGTACTCCCTGAAAGGTTCTACACAAGAGACAAGCAAATATATAGTACCATTTCTTTCTGAGAGTAAAAAATTTCAACCAAGATTTCTTTTCTTTTTCCCATAAAGTTTTTGTCATCACTTTATGCTGACATTAAACATTGGGTACACTGTGCTAATGGATATAAACAATGACAATACTCTTTTTGGTTTCTTCATCACAAGACCAAATTTAATAAATAAATAATAAATAAATATGTAAACCAATACCAAGTTTTTCCCTGTGCAGGACATCAGTGCTTCAGTTCTTTAGCAGGTGGACAAAGTTTTACAATACCTAAATCAAACCCAGCTCATGATTTATGATTCACTAGTTATTGTCCCATATATCAATGAAATGAATCATAGTAATGAAATGAATCATCCTTCGGTGATGCCACCCGAATCTGAACCTTGCTATTGAGGCAAGATGTACGCTGTCCCCATCCCGTCATCCGTTCGCGTATGCGCTTGATTAGCGTCCGTGCACATCCATTTATCACCACCGAGCTCAGACGCTATGGTCCCTGCCGAGAATAGGGACGTTTGGATAGACTTCTTGGCTTAATATCTCTCCGCTTCCCTGGGAACAGAAGTGGCAGCCTATCCCACCTGCGATGCCTCCATCTGCTCCTTTTGTCACAATGGAGAGCAAGTGCCAAGCAGGGCTAATACAACACAAGCAAGTCAGGACAAGTGCAGTCACCTGTGCGCTTTTTACTACTTGTTCATGCTGCAATGAAAGCACCATGCATTCTGGGTCATGGAAGACTGATTTTGGTACACTGATTCATCACAAAACATAATACAGAATACAGCACAGGGTTCTGATGGATTTCTTTGAACATAATATATTAAAGCAGACATAGAAGAGCCAAAGCCATTTGGCTGAAGTAACACCCATTAGTAAATAAAATACTACTGAGTACCTGGATATACTGCAGAATAATTAATTTCCATACCTATATGGACTCAATGGTCACATTATTGTGGATACCACAATGATACTGGGAAGCAAAACAAATATACATTTTTCCAGACAACCCCCTCCAACCTCATTTTAATCACCCCTGGTTTTATATGATTGTTTATGGCATCAAATTTACAAGGTTTCAGGTATAAAGACTGCAGAGGACACTGAAGCACACTGAACCCATTACCTTGTTCAGGGAACAAGTTTGAGATGGGTAAATCAGGTAACAGTTAAGTTGTGTTAACATCTATACACACAGTCAGCAACTATACTAAATGCTCTGACAAATATATTCAAGCAATGCTTGACCGATACTATGGGGTGCCAAGAAAACATCCCCCACACCATTACACTACCAGCAGCCTAATTTCAGACTATTAACACAAAGCAGTTTGGTTCCATGAATTAATGTTCTTGATATGCAAATACTGATCCTACTATATGCTTACTGCAGCTGAAATCAAGATTCATCAAACCATGCAACATTTTTCTCATCATCAACTCTCAGGTTTTGCTAAGCCTGTTCCCACTGTAGCCTCAGATCTCTGTTCTTGGTTAGAGTAGGCATTTTCTGTTGTACTCCATATGTATTTGTATTCCATATAATTGCCTGACCAGGTACAGGTATTCCTAATAAGTGTCTTTGAAACATGACACATGACACGTTTATTTCTTAAAAATTGTTTGGGGAACTGGAACATGTTCCCTGCCATGCTTAAATCTTGCACAATTGCGCATTCAGACATATCGCGAGCTGACATATTGTAGGGGGGGTTTGTGTTGTTTATGCCTGCATTACTGGAGAGACTCCTTCTGTTTGTGATGTGCTTTCTGTATTTGAACGAGTGACTCGTTGAAAGCATTGCTCAGCTGTCTCCCTGTTGCAGCTCGTGCTTATTCTCACCTACTTCAAACACCCTCAGTCAGCGTGGATATCAACTTGCCTCTACTCGCACCTTCTTTCCGTGTCAGCAGTCGAATATGAAAATGGCGAGTTGATGAAAATCTCGGTGGGGACGTAAAAAGCTAATCTCACACATTAGAACGAGAAAAAACAGGCAGGAAATTGTACCGGAGGACATGCAATCTTTGTAAAATTGTGCCCTATATAGGATTCCCCAGAGCATCAGTGTTCAATATAAAACCATTTCTTGTCCAACCACGTCCCCAAATGCTGGTGTAGGAGATTCTGAGGTAGTCAACTCTGGAGAAATATGCTGCTGAATGGCAACACTGGTGATAAAGTGAGGAGGACACATTTCCTCCTCATAGCCCGATAAATAATGCACAAGAATCACATGAATAATTTTTTATCCCTTAATGGATATTGTATGCTCAGAAAAGATTTCCAGACCCTGCTTAAAAATTCACAACGCAAAATGGAGCACCAGTATATTGCAGTGATTTTAAGAGGCAAAGTGAAATGCACTGGGGATTGTGTGACAGCGTGTGCCAAAGCTTTTTTTTTCCTGACTGAGATTGATATGAGAATACATAGGCATGGCATTGGACTTCTCAACACAGTCCCATGTCAAAGCCATTCCAAAGGGATTACAATTGCACATGCAGTCCTTTTAGACCTCAGACGGAACGAAATATTCCAATAAAATGATACAACCTAGTCTGCTGTTGGTTGCTACGGCATTCCTGCTCTAATGAGAATGTCCATAACTCAGACAGTGATGGATTTTTTAATAACAGTTCTGTCTTGCGGCATTTGCCGTCCTAAATTCTTCCATCGTGCCCCTGTATTATTAAAACTAAACTGCGTCTTGTCATGCGGAAAAATGCATGTGAAATGAAAACACCAGAGGACGAGGCCGAATATTTGTTGCACGATAAATGTTTATGCTGTAAGTGATTTTGTCCTGCTTAAGATAATGCGCGCCAGCAATCTTGTGTTTATGTGAGCATGAAATGCATCAGTAGCACAAATGATCATGCTTCTTTACTTGCACTTGGATATGATCGTATATGGAAGCAATGGCAAGAAATGCATTTCACATGCAAATCTGTTGTGGTGAGTAGAAGGGCAGGATGCATGATGCTACATGCATCCACTGTCCTTTCATACAATATGCATATACTATCAAAAGGTGAAAATTAAGCATGAAAGTTTAATGAATGCAGAGCACATAGGGCAGCATATAAATTGAGGTGATTTTGCTGGTTGTCGTGGTGCAGAATTTAGGAGAATTTAGGAGAACCTAGATAAGAACAAAAACCTGGAAAAGCAACAAGCTTTATAGCCTAAGATCCTGGGATTACAGGCTTTAATTTAATAGATGGAAAACATTCTGGTGTAAACTGGCATGCCTCAGCTAATGGAATGGTTTTTTTTTGCTTTCAGCTTTGATGTCGACGGTAGTGAAAGAAATGGCAAAACTTCACAACCATATTAATGTTCGTTATTGGCAGACACGTTTAGTGAAAACAACTTACCAGGCAGGCAGAATCCAGTCCAATCATTTAGCTGTTACAGAAGCAACAACAAGACAAGATGCAATATGCTGCAAGGCCACTATTAGAAATGTCTTACAGATTATCAAAATAAGGGCAAGACATCTATGAGAAGTACAAAGAGGGAGAACCACAACCAAATATGTGCTCACACACACACACACACACACACACACACACACACACACACACAGACTATAACTTGCAATAGAGTGCAAAGTAATCCATATAACTCCAAGCAGTAATAGTCATCTATCATATCCACATCTAACATCAAAGCAAAAGAGAAAATCACCAAACAGCCATATAATTATTATATTATATATATAATATATAAATTAAAAGCTAATGAATAATTTTATCAATATTATGATTTGATATTCATTCGATTCAAGACATGTTCTTGTTTGTCACCAAGTATGCAGTCAATTCTATGGTGTTCATTGCAATGCAAAGAAAAACAAAGTATCCAGGCCCTTTTCAGCTTTTCCCATTTTGTTATAAGGCAACAATGACAAGGCAAAACCCAGATTTGTGAAATTCCACATCAAGTATTCAGACCCTTTGCCATGACACTTGAAATTTAGCTCATTTGACATTTTCTATGACATTTGAAATTGACTTGAAATTGAGCTCAAGTGCATCACATTTTTCTGGATCATCTTTGTGATGGTTTTGCCCTTCTTACTGAAGTACACCTGTGGCAAATTCTTTTTAGTGGATATAATTTGGCAAAGCACACACCTTTCTATATAAGGCATAACAGTTAAAATGCATAGCAGAGCAAAAACTAAGCTATGAGGACAAAGGCAGTGCCTGCAGACCACAAAGACAGGATTATGATGAAGTACAGGGAAGGTTACAAAATATTTTTGCTGCAATAAAGGTTCCCAAGAGCCCAGTGGCCTCCATAAGTCTTAAATGGAAAGATCTGGTCACTGGAGTCAAGCCAAGCAATCAGGTGTAAAAAAAAAAAGCTTAAGTATAAAGGTGAACTCGGTGATCAATCGGGTTAATCTCCAGAGATGAAAAGTGTGAAGAGAGGAGAAACCTGTTGATGGTCAACCATCACTACAACACTCCACTGATTTGGGCTGTATAGCAAAGTGACCAGATGGAACCCTTTTCTCAGTGCAGGACTCCTGATCTGTGCTTCATCACAATCTTGTCTCTGAGCTCTGTAAACAGTTCCTTTAACCTCATGGCTTGGTTTTGCTTTGCTCTGTTAGACCTTATTTATACATTTGTTTATCTTTTAAACTCCTGTCCAAATCAATTAACTTTACCACAGGTAAACTTCAAACAAAATGTAAAGACATTGCAAAGATGATCCATAAAATATGTGATGCACCTGAGCTACATTTCAATTCTCATAGCAACGGACCTGAACACTTGACAAAATGTCTGTATGATATTATAGTTACTATTCTATCACAAACTTGTCTTATGCTCTGACATAATGGGATATATACTTTCATGGTGCACTGTATGTTTTTTTCATTCGTTTTCAGATGCTGCTTTTTGAGACCTTAACTCAGCAGAAAGCTATTAAAAATGAAAAGAGTGACAGAGGGTCTGCAAGCACAGCCACAACTGAGGTCAAACTAACCTCCAGAGCAAATGGAGGACCTATTAAGTGGCTGATGAAGCCTTTATTGGACGGAAGATCTAACGTTGATCGAATCAAAAAAAGGCCTCTGACTTTATGAATCCTATTTAACACAAAGCATACACGGCATTGTTTCCAATCTAGGAGTAATTAAGAATTAATATCCTCTCAATTAAATTCATTATGGTGGCCCTGCTGGCATGTCGAGTCAACCGAGATCAGTAATGACTGCTTGTGCAGGCTGTTATTATAAAAGGTAATATTTCCACTGCTTTTGACAGTGATGTAATCCACACCATCACTGATGTAAAGTTCAGGTCCTGCCTACGTGAAAAGCCTATTTTAAAACCAGCTTGCCCCCTGATTTACCTTCACAAATGCTCACAGCATCCTTTCCAGGGCTGGTGTTGCTAGGCAACTGAAGACACTCATGCTGGACGACCTGAAATTATTCTCTGATTTTGGGAGAAGATGCTGTTCAGCACATTATAAAAAGCCAGAGGAAAAAAAAATTTACACGTTTGAAATTAATAATCGCAAATTGCATATTAGATCAGGGTCACAGTTTTTTTGTTATGTGGAAATGAGAAGCAAAGCATATTTATGCAGTGTACCAGTTAGCTGCCTTACTTATGGCACTCTATGGAAAGAGAACTCCATAGGTATATAGATCTATCATACATGAGAGGTGAAGGAGAGCACTTACATTCTGTGCAGCAAGGTGAAGATATCAAAGTTTTAACACTGAAGCTTGAAGAGCTGGTCAGTTTTAGGTCAAATTCAATAGGGAAAGAACAAGTAAACACGAGTGGCTATACATATAATATTGTTATGAAATGCAGTGGATAGCAATGGTTTGTATTCACTATATGGACAAACTACTGGGACACCGGACTTTTTCAGACATACGTGGTTCTTTCCCTAATCATTTCCACAATGCTAGAGTGTCTTTGGATGTTGTAGAAATAGATATTTCCTTCACTTAAACAAGGAGATCCAAACCTTTTCCAGCACGACATTGTCCTTGTGCATGAAGCCAGCTCCATTAAGAGATGGTTTACATGGGTTGGAGTGGATCTTGACTGGACTTCTATAGAGCTCTGACCTTAACCCTACTAAACAACTTTGGGTTTGAATTTTAATGAACCCTTGTGGCATTAATAAGAAAAAAAATAATAATCATTTCAAAATCTAGTGGAACTAAGAAGTGGAACTAGATTTTTTTTCAAACACAAACCTTCTGGCCGTATGCTATTAGCACACATGGTAATTTTGACAACAGTCATCAGAGGGGCATCACAAGTCTTTCATAAAATCGTCTTAAGAGAATTGGTAAAGCCTTGTTATGGTCAGTCATGCAAAATAAACAGCTGTTGTGTCTAGACTATTTTTGTTTGCAGATGTGAAGGAGGCACACTGTAGTTAAACAATTAAAGAAATATAAAAAAAAAAACTATTTGTAAGGTATATTTGCCAAACAAAAGTTTATATTTGGCCTATAGTTGAAACTTAATGCATTTCCTGAGGCTGTGAGACACCTTGATAGTGTATGCTTCCTAATGTTGTACTACACATTATACATATAAAGTTTACAGATGACAAATTTTTTTAGAATCAGGAGAATACACGTCCAAAAAATCTAGTGACTTTGACTGAAGAATATGTACTGAGTTCAGAAACCTTTAATGTATATTCTTACTAACACTAGGATAGAAAGCATAAACCGAAAAGGTTTTCTGAGTTTTTTTATTTATTCTTTTCTGTCTTTTCATGTCTGTTTTTTGCCATCTATGTTTTGTAGCTCAACGCTGTCTTATATGAACTCTCTCTTGCATGTACTTCAATGTTTGCTAACAGACATGAAAATGGCTTGAAATGACTATGTGAAATGGGAGAAGGGCAGAAATAAGTCAACATCCCCCTCTGGTGTTGAACATAGGTAAGGTTAGACATCTAGCTGCCTTATAGTGAACTCTGTAGTCAAATCTCTTTCCATCTTTACTTTAATGTTTTTTTTTTATCACATTTTTTTTTCTTTTTTTTCCTCTGGCAAGGTCCTTAGCACCATTACAGAATCAAACAGCTTTCTGCCTTCCTCAGCTGAGGCAGAGATAAGAGGATCTGGTTGATAGGAACATAACCTGACATAAAGGACAGCAAAAGAAAGCTTTGAAAAGACACAGCCTTTGCTGTGCCTGCTATCTTTGATATTCCTGAATAAAATTGATGGTGGCTGGTGTTGGTGATGAGGCTCACTCAGAGGGAATGTTCTTTTGACTTTTGCTTTTTGCCTGGAGATGAGTATTGATCCATGTCTTCTGCCTTTTTTTTTTTTTTTTGCACAACCTCCTGAGCATACAAAATATTTTAACTCCAATCTTCATGCAAATCATATAACAACTGTTTTGGGAAAATGTTTGTCTTAGACTTTTGCTGAAAAATTGCTCACGGTTCAATCAGTAGACAGGTTTGTCTATATCAGAAAAGAAAAGAAAAGAAGAAAAGAAAGAGAACCTTGGTCCTAACTTTAGCATTACACTTTTTCTAAATGGTTTGAACTGTAGGAATTTATGCAGGGCCTCATACTAACCATGCACACTACCACATTTATTCATCTGGGTGCAGTTGAACATAGTTAATTCTTCTGCATATTTATGGACAATAGGAAGCATTGCAGAGCCTGTTAGACAAAAAACAATTAAAAACTTAACACTCAACTACAAAGCTTTGACCCTTATACTCAGGCTCAAGCACAGGCCTGGTGGCAGGGGTGGTGTTAGCCCACCTAATTTTGCATCTTGCCAACCCAATCAATGTTTTATTTTATATTTTAGTCAATAGAAAAAATAACCCAGAAATACCAGCATGATATCTTACTTCTGATTGGCTGGGCAACCTACAGCCAAACCCAAAGCTCCACCCCAGCAGCACGGTATAGTTTTTACCACTTGTCTAACACTACTTTCAGTTAGACAAGCTTAGGCGTCATACATTTTGTGATTGTTGTGCAGCGGCTAACGACTGCTCGTTTAACCAACATAACATTTTATAACACGTTATCAACTGCCGTTACGACGTGTTCCATTTAGGTTTTTTCAAGCCTATAAGTAAGCCTAGTGCTGCATGTGTCTGTAGCAATGCTGCTGTTTGCACATCAGAGGCTACTGCCGGATTCAGTGTACCGTACACAAGAACTGATCTTCCTCAGTGCCCCAAAGCAGACCCATCTCCTGTCTGTTTCAGCCCACGTTTCAGGCGATAAGCAATTTCAGTAATGATGCTTCATTCCAGCCAATATTAGCGTGTTTTTTGGCAATGTATGCCGCTTATTTAATCCTTTTTGGTAATGCACACAGACATGGCTGAAGACCTGGGAGTTGGTGTCTTCAGCATCATGTGAGAGTTCCTTCCCCACACTGTCAAGAATCCTAAACCCCTAGTGTTGCACCATATTGCATAAAAGAAAGAGTAATTTTAAATTTCCTTTTAGGAACTCGAGATGCATTAGCTTTGGGAATGCTTGAGTGTGACTACGCTTTCAACGGCACTAGCTTCTGTTTTTTTCAGGAAGCGCTCTGTGTGTCTGTTCTATGAAAGGTGATGTGCTGTAAAAATTTTAAGAATGGATAGCAAGCAATCCTTCTGGCTGTGTCGTGTTTGTGTGTCGAGGAGCTCCTGGAGGTAGTTACCCGTGCTGTCGCTAAGCTAGATATTGTTTGGCCAGACGAGAAGCAGAAACAATGTCTGCTAAGCAAGCTGGATGAGCGTTTTGTGACCTATGTGCCGGGGTCTGCCGGGATCTGCTCACTGAGGTGTCCAGGTCCTGGAGCAGGGTATATTGCTCGCCTCTTCAGTTCCAATATCTCTCTCTACGCTATTGTAGTGGGTCTGAAAAAGTGCCGTTATGGGGCGACGTGGCGCACCTCGATACCTCTACCACATGTGGTGTTTTAGGGCACAGTGATCTCCAGCAAGTGCCTCTCTCAATTTCTGCCTGGGAATGTAGCGGAGGCCCCTAGGGCGGCCGCAAGGCAACGTCTGGCTGCTCTGGGCGTACCAGAGACCAGTCTCTTGAGATGCATCCGTCTTTAAATCTCCTTCAGCTGTTCTGCTCTCTATTGGACTCAAGATGCTCACCCTGAAACAGGTCATGTCCCAAATCAGGTCTGAGGACTGTTTTTTCACAATAGATCTGAAGGTGCTTATTTTATCCATCTGTCAGGGTCTGAACTTTTTTGGGTTGTTCATTTCTGCTTTGGCCACCAGATGACGCCACTGGGCCCTTATACCTACTCCCTAGCCCCTAACTGTTTAATGTCTCCCACCTGCTCCTTGTTAATGTGGTGTATTTAAGTTAACCCTTTTGCCTTGGTTTTTGTTGGTTCATTATATCTGTCTTTTCTTTTTTTGTTGTGGTAGATTTATCTTGATATTGGTCTTGGTATTTGTCTGTCTTGATATTTGCATTTGAATCTGGCCCTGAACACCTCCCTTTGCAACTGGATCTTGGCATCCTGACTGGGAGACCTTAAGTTTGCCGAAGACACGACTGTGGTGGGTCTCATCAGCAAGAACGATGAGTCAGTTTACAGAGAGGAGGTGCACTATTTTAATAGCCTGGTGTGGAGCCAACAACCTGTCTCTGAACGTTGACAAAACCAAAGAGATGGTTGTGGACTTCAGGAGAGCACAAAGCGGCCAGTGGAGATTGTCAAGAGCACCAAATTCCTTGGTGTTCATCTGGCAGATAACCTCACCTGGTCACTCAACGCCAGCTCAATCACCAAAAAAGTCCAGGAGCATCTCTACTTCCTGAGAAGGCTGAGGAACTTCTCCCTCCCCCCATCCTGACCATGTTCTTCAGAGGGAACATTGAGAGCATCCTGAGCAGCTGCATCACTGCCTGGTATGGGAACTGCACTGCCTCGGATTGCAAGACCCTACAGAGGATAGTGAGGACAGCAAATAAGATTATCGGAGTCTCTCTCCCCTCTATCATGGAAATTTACACAACATGCTGCATCCGCAAAGCCTACAGCATTATGGACGACCACACACACCCGTCACACACACTCTTCACCCTCCTGCCATCAGTAAAGTGGTTTCGAAGCATTTCCGGCCGTCACATCCAGACTGTGTTACAGCTTTTCCCTGCAAGCCATCAGGCTCCTTAATAAACAGAACTGAACTGGAACTCTCTCTCTCACTCACTCACACACTCACACACTCACACACTCACACACACACACACACACACACACACACACACACACTCAAATGGGTGTTACCGAACTGTACAACCTGAACTTAACACACACTCATTAATCAATCAATCAATCAATCCTAGGAGGGAACATCTCTTTCAGGCAGGGGGGAATTTTACTTTACCACCGCCCCGAGCTGTGGAGGCTGTGGTTGTGGCCCTTGAGGTGGCACAGCTATTAGCTACTGGTCTTTTGGCCAACGTAGTAGGGTCCATTCTCAAATCCAGGGCACCTGTTCACTACATGGTGCGTAGGTCACCACTTAGACCCAGTTTACTGCCTGGTTGGCCAAGTGCTGGAATTTCTTCACGAACAGTTCCCCAAAGGGACACTCGTTCCCAAAGCGTTGTTGACTCAGCTCAAGTTCCTGAAAGGGAATGTCTCTAGGTTACATATAAAACCCTGGTTTCCTGATGGAACGAGACTGCAAGCTGCATCTCCAAGCCACACTTCCTGCATCTCTGCGAGCACTTCCTTCACTCTCAAAGCTAATGGCTTCTCCACCGCATGTGTTTTTATATCTTTCATTCTGTTGGACAGATTACACACATGATTCAGAGCGTGGTCACGTGGAAGCATTCTCAATGCGTTGTTGATGCAGCCTCTCGTTCCTTTAGGGACCCAGGCTACATATACGTAACCGAGACACAATCTTGGCCCATGAGAAATCCATAACAAATACTTTACACATGGATAAATTTGTAAGGAGTAGACTAGTGCTATAGATAGATAGATTAGATTAGATTACATTAGATAGACAGAACAATAGCTAGACATAAAAAAAGAGGGAAATATAACTAAAAAAAAAATTTAAAATCTAAAAATAAATGTTTTGTACTGAAGATTGAAAATTAGCTTGATAAGTTGATTAGGATATAATTAATAGGGTTATGTTTTTACATTTTTGAAGTTGTTTTCTTTATCACTGTTCAGTTAAATTTTTAATCAGATTGTTTTTTCTAATTTTCTAAATATTAGTTATAGGGAGAATTAGATAAGTGATGCCACTACCACTGATTGCTCACCTATTATTCGTACCAGCCATTCTATTATAATTGTTAGAATCTGCCCTGATTAGGCAGCAGGACTACTTGATGCTCCGTTATTTCTGTACAGTCATTTAACATGCATCATTGTGCTAACGATTTTTTTTATTTAGGTTATAAATTTCCTCTCACATATTCAGTAGCCACTAAATCATGTTCATGGCTGGTTGTTCTGGCTTCAAAACTCACATGCACCTAAGGGAATGCAGGCCTGTTTGCTGCAGTATGTGCATGGAGGGGTAAATTTTCTTTACAATAAAGACACAGAATTTTATATTTTCATTTCATTGAGGATGACATTCGATTTCTTTTCTTAACTAATCTATGATCGAGTAGAGACACACTCAACTAGGCTTAAAGTTGCATGAACCATCTCACATGAATAAAATGAGAGAAGATAAAATGACAGTGAAGAGTGATTAGTTACCATAAAAATTCTAAATAAAATTCTCACACAGTGATTGGGATAAACATAAAAAAAAAAACTTTTAAAAAAAAGAATTTATAATAATAATAATAATAATAATAATAATAAGAAGAAGAAGAAGAAGAACAATTATAATAAAATTATAATAGAAAATTAGCAAAGTGGTTTTTTTGAGGGAGTGTAGATTTAAGGTAAAAGTACAGTAAGTTCTTTTGAAATAATATTTATTCTGGTGAATTTTTTCTGTTTCAGAAAATGCTAATTTTTACTTAAACCTACTTTCGGCTTCTCCCGTTCGGGGTCGCCACAGCGGATCAGCCGCATGTTTTATTTAGCACATGTTTTTACGCTGGATGCCCTTCCTAACGCAACCCTCCCCATTTATCCGGGCTTGAGACCGGCCCTAATAGCTGGGGTTGGTTCCCTGACCGGGGATCGAACCCGGGCCGCAGCGGTGAGAGCGCTGCATCCTAACCACTAGACTACCAGGGAACAAAATGCACATTTTTACTGCACGGCATAATTCCTTGAGCTCCTTCTCCAATTCTATCTTTTGTTTGTCATTTAACACCCTTAAACCTGTGAATAATTACATGGTTCACATTGTTGTTTGTGTATATAAGCCAGTGTCTCTATTAGTATTTCACCACACCTTTACTGTGAGTAGTAGGTTATGTTCCCACTGGGAAATTCAATAAGATGTTTTATTATCCATATCGAATCACAACTGCATACCAGTGCATACATTACTCTCACAACACTACTAAATAATGAATCTGATTTGTACATTTGCACTTTATGTATTTATTCAAAAAACAAGGCAGCTCTGCTGTGTACTTTTTATGCATGCACTTATGCTCTAAATCAGTTGCTGTGATTTGGATTGCTACTGTGTTGTGATTAGCTCATAGGCCATCTGATTAAAAAAAATGTTTGGATAGTTTACAGCATTTTGGAACAGTTTCCCTGGATCAATGCAGATATGGAAGATGTATAAAAGTTTTCATTTGTATTTCGTACAGGGCAATTTTACATTCTATCACTTTAAAACTGACAATGAACTAGAGCCCCATCCAGGCTGTATTTCTGCCTCATTATCCTGGGATAGACTTTAGATCTAGTGTGACAACGACATTGGTGAAGCATTTACTAAAAATAAAAGAATGAATACCCACTTGCGACATAACCGCTACCAATTCACCATTATACAATGATCAGGTGTAACTTTATGACCACCTGCCTAATATTGTGTTGATCCCTATTTTGCTGCCAAAACAGTCCTGACTTGTTAAGCATTATTCAGCAATTCACACGTTTGTGTGGGCTGGTAGAAGGATTTATTACGGTGGCCGAGAAGTGCAAAACACATTAACAAATCTGGAAACAAAATAACAAATCCGAAAACTAAACATCAAATCCAATTTGGATTTGTTGTTTTGTTTTCGGATTTGTTAATGAGTTTTGCACTTACTGGCCACCGTAATAATTCAAGTCAAGTCAAGTTTATTTATATAGCGCTTTTCACAACAGACATTGTCTCAAAGCAGCTTTAACACAAGGGTTAAGGTCGTTGTTTAAGTGGTAAGGAGCATCAGTTTGGTGGGATTTAAACCTTTTGATCTAAAGACCAAAGTCATCACTGCTGAGTTTTACAGTAGTCTCAGTTAAATATATATATATATTTAATATATACATTTTTAATTAGCTAAATCATTCAGATTTAGCCTTTAGCCTTGTTATGATAAATGTGGTTACAGTTTTATTATTTTAATTATAATTGTATTATAATACAATTAAAATAATCAAAGTCAGGTTTGAGTTGATTTTGGTATCTGCTATCTGACTAAAGTCTCTAATTTCTTAAGTTAAGTGCAATTAAAATTTCTGGAAAATTGCAAGGTCGATTAAACCTCAAGCTATAATACTTATAGCAAACAACATTTGCTTTGAGACGTAATCTTTTCTCATTAGTGTTTGCAGAATTAATATTATTAGTGCCTTTATGGATTATAATAGATTTATGCTTGAGTTCTTTTCATCAGAGATACACAGCATGCTGAATGCTGATTGTGGTAAACTAGTTTTTATTTTATTTGATAAGGTTTGCCAAGCATGCCGGCAGCCTCCTTTACAGAAAATCTTCTTTAGAAAGATATGTGAACTGTTGTATTGTTTGTTTTATTTATTTTTAAAAAGCATTGTGCATCGAAATGACAAATTTAAATTAGCTATATTTCACTTAAAAGAGACTTAATCTTTTGCTTGTCACCAGTGTATGATATTGGATGTTAGCAAACTAACCAGAGGAATACATAAGGTGAAGACAGATGAATAAAAAGGTGAGACAGATTATCAAGAAGTAAACATTTTTAAATTCCTCTAATGAATTACAAAAAAATGTGTTATCCAATGGAGTAGTTTTATAGTAAAATTACAGTATGAACATTTACAAGAGAGTTGTGTGTGTTTTGCTCTCATTTCGTCTGGATGCATAAGTATTAGAAATGTGGTTATGCTCCCATTTTCCTGTTCCCAGATATGCTCCCTGTTATTAAGCATCATTTGAAAATGTGTTTTTGACTGAAACTGACAAGCTATTTATATAATGTACTGTAATTGTAGCTCTACACAAGAAGCACCTCCAGAACAAATAGAGTCTTTCCATGTTCAATGCCATAATAGCAAGCAGTGGCTAAAGCACAAGCAGACAACATGAAAAAAGAGAAAAAATAAATCAAATACTCTAAGCACAAACACAGATCAGGACATTTAATTATATGAAATACATGAAATTTTTCTGCTTACCCCTGTCTCACTCTCAAGATACTGTCAGAAAGTATTTTGGAAGTGTGCACAAGTGCAATTCTTTTCTATGTGCACTTATGCATGACACTGGAACGGATTGCATTTTTTGACCTCAGTGGATGGGGTAATTAGATTTAATGTAATTTTTTTTTTTGCACTACCATTTTGCTGCATGCATACCCAATGTTGGGAACCACTAGGGCAAAAAAAAAAAAAAAAAGACAAAACAGCAGTGGACATATTGAAATCAAAATGTAATGCACATGGACACCGATCAAAAGAAGAAAACATGAAACACTATTTGTACTAAGGGACCAGCTGCATGTCAAATGGGGACTCACACAATTATATCCTTGCTTAGCACAAATAACACATTCATCACCTCACCATTTGTGACTGTGGCTTCACATTGGTAGTCTGTAAAAGATCATGCTTGTCCTAGCCATGCTTATCTTCCCTTTAACACAGTGGTCTTCCACTAGTCAAACAATGAGTGCTTTACTTTGTTATGTTATGCACCAGCGAGTCATAAAACATCTGGACAGCATGGTTTGCCAGACAATAACCGAAAGCACTTACAAATAGTACTTGTACTGCACTGCTGTCTACTAAGAATAGGAATCAAGCTGATTCTGATACGGCCCTCTCTTGTAGCTGAAAACCACTTAAACTTACAGTAGAGCACATAAGGTACAATGAATCAATACACTATAAATCTGTTAAAAATGGCATGGAAAAATGTGTTAATTTACCTGCATTTCACATAGCTGCACATAGCTGTGCTAACACGTCTTTTACTCTTTACACACTGTGTTGTAATTAGCTCATAGGACATCTGATTACAAAAATAGATTATGTCAGGATAGTTTACTGCATTTTGGAACAGTTTCCTTAGACCAATGTAGATATGGAAAAGATATGTAAAAAGGAGAGGCAAAAAAAAAGGCGAAAAAACTGTTGAAGCCCAAAACAGAGTGTTGCCACTCTGACCCCCCCAGAAAGATCCAGGGGCGCCGGGCAATGCTCCAGGTCCAAGCCTAAGGAGTTGTCGAACTTGAGGACTGTCCTCTCCGGCAAGCAGGCTTCGACGCAAGGGGCCCTGACCTGGCCCTGACCAACCAATGGGTCTCAATTCTAAGGGGGTGGTGTACACCTCATTATACGGTGCTTGTCCCTTCTCAGTGCCACCAGAAGGTCAGTCTGTTAACACTTCCACAGCACGTGCTTTAGGGCACAGCTACCCCCAGCAGGTGTCTCTCTCTCCACCTTTGCCCAGTTTCATAGTGTATGGAGGAGGCCCGCCGCCTCTCAGGAGGACCCAACGGTTGCAGGGCACTGCCCCAGCTGATCTGGATGGATCAGAGACCAGTATCGAGAGACTTTTTTTCCTTAAGAGACTTCCTGGTAGCTTTGGAGAGCCTGCCAGAGGTCTCTCAGTGGGTCCTGCGCACTGTGGAGAAGGGTTACTTGATTCAGCTTGGGTCCTCTCTACCCCACTTCGAGGTCCTGAAACAGGAAGTACGCACTCTCTTAAGGAAGGTGGCCATCGAGGTGTTCCCTCCCTTAGACATAAAGTCCAGTATTTACAGCCAGTTTTTCGTGGTTCTGAGAAAGGATGGGGGGTTGGGCCCCTTTTTAGATCTACACTCCTTAAACCGTTAGCTACTAGTTTCAGGTTCAGGATGCTCACACTTAAACAGGTCCTATCTCAGATCAGGTCCGAGGACTGGTTTGTCATGATAGAGCTAAAGGACGCATACTTCCACATTTCCATCCTTCCAGCTCACAGGAGGTTCCTGAGGTTTGCTTTTGGGGGCGAAGCTTACCAATATCGGGTCCTCCCGTTTGGCCATGCACTCTTACCCCGCACCTTCATAAAGTGCATGAATGCGACTTTGACCTCGCTGAGACTTCGAAGCATCCGCATTCTGAACTAAACTAAAGACTGGTTGATATTTGTTCGATCAGAGCTTCTTATTCAGGCAGTCTGGCATCAAGATGATGGAGCTGGGGTTAGGACTAAATTCCAAGAAGGGTGTGCTTTCTCCAGTACAGAGAACCACCCTTTTAGGCTTAGTGTTCACAGCTGTCAAGTTCCTGGAAGGGAACATCTCTAGGTTATGTATGTAACCCTAGTTCCCTGAGGGAACAACTTCATGTGCATTTTATACATCCTGGTCGTGATGTCACCCCGTCAGTTTAACTGTTTACATGGCAGAATTTTTATTTGGTTCGGTAGATAGAAAGGTTTATCCCACTCCTCCCAAACCGATTACAATTGCATTTGGTTCGGGCATTTTTTTTCCGATTAAAGTTTTAACATGGAGCATATTTATTCGGATTGGACTTTTAAACCAATTTTGGGGATGCTCTGACCCATTCATCTAGCCACAATTTGGCCCCTTTTCAAAATCACTTCAATCCTTATGCTTGCCCATTTTTCCTGCTTCAAACACATTAACATTGAAGACGAAATGTTCACCTGCTGCCTAATATACCTGACCCACTAACAGGGGCCATGATGAAGAGATAATAAGTGTTATTTATTTCATCTGTCATAAAGTTATAATGTCATAATGTTATGCCTGGTCTTAGTAAAATTGTCTAATTTAGACAAGGAGTAAGGTCTTTTTTCAAGGGCTAAGGAGCATCAGTTTGGTGGTGCTGGAATTTAAACCCATGACCTTTTGATCAAAAGTTTAAAATATTAACTGCTGAGTTTTTCCTCCAGAAATTAAAAATGATTTAATTAAGTAAAAGTGTAATGATTAAGCCTTTAGCCTTGTTGTGATAAATGTGGTTACAGTTTTATCATTATAATATTAATTGTATTATGATAAACAAAAAAATACATTAAGCAACATAATCTCTGAGCATTTCAGACAAACATTTGCCACTTTTAATTACAATAATAAATCTTTCTTAGGCAGGTCTTAGGTATGAGTTGATTTTGGTATCTGTTGTCTGAATAAAGTCTTCTATTTCTTCAGTTAAGCTGGCACAGCTGGAGCTTTTGTACACTTTGTGTTCAATTGCGGTGCAATTAGAATTTCTGGGAAATTGCAAGGTCGATTAAACCTCAAGCTATGATTCTTAAAGCAAATATAACATTTGCTTTGAAACATAATCTTTTTTCATTTGTATTTGCAAAATTAATATTATTTGCGCCTTTATGGATTATAATAGATTTATGCTCGAGTTCTTTTCATCAGAGATACACAGCATGCTGAATGCTGATTGTGGTAAATTAGTTTTTTTTATTTGATTAGGTTTGTCAAGCATGCCAGCAGCCTCTTTTACAGAAAATCTTCTTTAGAAAGATATGTAAACTGTTGTATTGTTTTTTTTTTTTTTGTTTATTTATTTAAAAAATCAAAAAAACATTGTGCATAAAAATTATGAATTTAAGTTATATTGTGCGGGCACCAATAAGACGTAATCTTTTGCTTGTCGCCAATGTATTATATTGGATGTTAGTAAATTAACCAGAGGAATACATTTATAAAAGTCATTAAAAGGTAAAACAGATTATCAAGAAATAAAAATGTTCCAATTCTGCTAACAAATTACAAAAAAAGTTATCTAATGGAGTAGTTTAATACAGTGGTCCCCAGCCCCCGAGCCGTGGACCGGCATCGGTCCGTGGGTCAATTGGTACCGGGCCACACAGAAAGAATACATAACTTACATTATTTCAGTTTTATTTATTATCTGATTCTGAACCATGTTTTATTTTGGAATATTACCGGATTCTCTCCGCCAAATCTGCCTTGGTCACATGTCTTACCAAAATCCTCTACCTTCTTAAAGAGGCTGCTCCGGCCACTAACACATAATACATTACCACTAATTTGAAACCCCAAAGCTAGCAATATGAACAAAAAACAAAACAGTGGATTCAAGTTTATTATTGTATTCAGAAAATACCAGTTTTTATGGCATCATTTTATTTTGTTGTATTTATCCACCTTAAAGGTCGGTCCATGAAAATATTGTCTGACATTAATCTGGTCCATGGCTCAAAAAGGGTTGGGGACCACTGGTTTAACAGTAAAATCACAGTATAAACATTTACAAGAATCATGCCTGTATACAGTATCTGATGCAATTTATTATTTTAGGTAGGGGATTTAGGGAGTTGTGTGTGTGTTTTGCTCTCAATTTAAGCCTGGATAAGTATTAGAAATGTGGTTATGCTCCTTTCCTGTTCCCAGATATGCTCCCTGTTTTTAAACATCATTTGAAAATGTGTTTTTGACTGAAACTAAAAAGCCATTTAAATAATGTACTGTAATTGTGGCTCTACACAAGAAGCACCTCCAGAACCAATAAAGTATTCCCATGACATAATCTCCACCAGTGGCTAAAGCACAAGCAGGCAACATAAAAAAAATGGAAATATGCAATCTTAAATCAAATACTGTTAGCACAAACACAGATCAGAACCATAAAACATAGACTGAAAACAGTATTACATTTAATTATATAAAATACATGACATTTTTCTGCTTATCCCCCTGTCTCACTCTTAAGCTACTGTCAGAAAGTATTTTGAAAATTGCACTTCTTTTCTTTGTGCACTTATGAATTACGCTGAAATGGATTGCATTTTTTGACCTCAGTGGATGGGGTAATTAGATTGGATGTCATGGATTTGACCTTTTTTTTCTTTTTTTGCACTCCCACCTGTATGCATATCCCAGACTGGAAACCACTAGGGCTGACAAGACAGCAGTGGAGATAGTGAAATCAGAATAGGATGCACATGGACACCGATCAAAAGAAGAAAACATGAAAACACTATTTGTACTGAGAGCCACGATGCATGTCGAGATGGGGAATCACACAATGATATCCTTGCTGAGCACAAATAACACATTTGTCACCTCAGCATTTGTTACTGTGGCTTTACTAGTCTGTAAAAGATCATGCTTTTCCTAGCAATGCTCATCTTCCCTTGACACAGTGGTCCTCCATTAGTCGAACAATAAGTGCTTTACTTTGTTAGGTTATGCACCAGCGAGGCATAACACATCCGGACAGCATGTCCTGCCAGACAATAACCAAAAGCACTTACAAATAGTACTTATACTGCACTGCTGTCTACTGAGAATAAGAATCAAACTGATACTGCTCTCTTTTATAGCTGAGAACCACTCAAACTCACAGTCCAGCACATGAAGTACTAGAAATCTGTTAACTTTGGTGTTAGTAGTATGAAAGATTTTAAAAGGCACTCCTTGTAATGATGCCGAAGCAGTTACCAGAGCAAATGGCATGGTATGGAAAAAGGTGTTAATTTGCCTGCACTTGAGAATAGCTGTGCTGACACGTCTTTTACTCAATGGGCTAACTGGTCGGTAAATGGCTGCCAGTCCGGTCAGAGACTGGCAGCTACTTCAACGTAGAACATCTTAGCTCTAAATGGAAATAGGTCTGGTCTCGGCACATACTTATCTAAATACAGATTGATCCTCGGATTACGGATTATTTTTTGCTGTAATGTAATATGCTTGTAAGAATTGGTGTGTAGGCCTGTTTACCCTCCAAAACGCAGTGAAGACAATGCACGCTGAATGGTAATGGCAATTTATGGACTATGTCTTGCTGTAGTAATGGCTAGCAACATAACCTGTCTTAACTGAAAGCCATTTTATACATGCATCTACTATTGACTTAAAGCAAGTTACAAAATGGCTGAACACTTTAAATCCAGAGCCCACTGAGGGACACTGTATGGAATCCAGACCATGTAACGCACCATTTATAAATGTTTTGAGAAATTTCTTTGCGCATATAATGCATAAATCAAGAATTGGCCATTCTTGATTTATCAACACATATTGGCCACAAAAAGAAGAGCTGTTTCCCACTTGCTGAGCTTGCTTGAGCACTCAAACCTCAATTGCCGTTTTATTTTGTTGGTGATCGAAAATACCTTCAAATAATCAACAGATAATTAGATCCATAAATACGAGGTGGTATCAAAAAGATTAGAGACTAATAATGCCATCTGGTGCTGTTCTGACCACGTGCGTTACCACATGGACAACAAGCTAATACAAAGAGCAAATGTGATATTCTGCAGGAAACAAATCTGCCACAGACACATTGGACATACAGCGCAATCAGTTGTTCGAGGTGTTTCGAGTGGCACACGTGCTTCAAGAGCAGAAGAACATCACTGGAAGACGACGTGAGTTCAGGAAGGCTTTCAAGAGCATAACCCCCGAAAAGCTGAAAAATATTAGACAACATTTGCATGATTATCATCAGAGGACAATCCACATAATTTCACTTCCACACCCACCCTAGTTAACAGATTTGACTTCTGTTGACTTTACCCTCTTCCTGAAGATAAAGAGACAGTTTAAAAGTCGCTGGTTTTACACCATTGCAGAGATTCAGCGTAAATCGCAGACGGTGCTTCAAAATGCTGGAAGCATTGTATTGTTGTGAAAGAGGACTATTTTAAAAGGTGATAGTGTGTAAACATAAATAAAGTACTTCTTTGTATACAGATCTAGTCTTGAATCTTTTTTTTATACCACCTCGTATTTGAACACATTTTTGTTTTTCTTTTAGCTGCAAACTATATTACAGACGAAATTAATTCATAAGTGAAGTGAATATCATCTAGATTTTTTAAAGCCAAAAATATACAACGCCACATGTGTACTTTATTCAGTGAAATATAAACATTTACATTTGCATACAAGATATCAGTTACTTTTGTAGATTGTTGTATTATGCTTTTTGTGGAGGATTTCATGGACTAAAGTGATAAAGCTGAAGTGATTGGCCTTTTGCTACCCACTGAGATCCCATTCAGGAACTCGAGCTGCGTCAACAAAGCTTTGGGATGCCTCTGCGTGAACACGCTCTAAACCACATGTGTAATCAGTCCAACAGAAAAGCACAACGTCACCGGTGGGGGTGACGTCCGGACCAGGAAGTGCATGCGGTGAAAACGTTGGTTGCTTCTCTTTGTTCAGATAGCGCTCTGTGTGTCTCTGTTTGTTTTGCTGCAGGTAAAGTAGATAAGACGATAAAATTTAAAGATAAGACGATAAAAGCAAAATTAAAAATAAAATTGGAAAAGCTTAACTGCAGGGGGTGGGAAATACGCACAGTCTATCTGTATCTTGTCTAGGAGTGGAGCACGTTCGCTCGGCTTTGGCACTGCAGGCGCATGTCTTTACGTAACCCTCCGCTCCCGCAGAGTGCTCTTCAAGCTTTCCTCTAAGTTCTTGCCTCGTCTTTGCCAAGGCGAATCAGTGTTTGATTTTAATGGGGTTTGCAAATGGACCCGGCAGAGGGAATGGAGATGGGCTTGTCCCTTTACCATTCCTAACCTGCCAGATCCTATCCAGCACCTTCTTCCAGGGTCTGGGAGCCCCCTCTTTGGCGGTTTCGTCCCAAATGAAGAGGGTGCGGCGCTCCACCTCTCATCTTTTGAGGAAGAGGATGAGAGGGACACCATATTGGTTGAACCTGTGGACGTGCCTCCGTAGCTAGTCCAGTTCGAGAAGCTCCTGGAGGTAATTTCTCGTGCTGTTTTTAAGCGGAGTGTGAGATTCGACTGCTATGCATGCACAGTTGTCTCCTGCTCGAGTCGAATCTATCCTCGCAGCCGTTAAGAGAGTGAGAGAACGCCAGTTACTTACTGTAAAACAGTTTCCAAGGCTGCTGGGTCTGATGGCAGCCACGTCCAATGTGATACCGCCTGCATGAGATCTATTCAGTGGTGGCTTAGAACCAGAAGGTTCTCCCGGAGCGGCAACCCACTCCACACAATCAAGGTCACGCAGCACTGATTAGACACGTGAAGGGGTACCTGGGTTCCTGCTATAGGGCCCTTTGTTGGGGTTCCTTGCTGTCATGTAACTTTAACAATAGATGCCTTTCTCATGAGTTGGGAGGGTGGTCATGAGTGGGCGCTCCACCCAATGTCTATAGAAAGGGCCCCATATCTTGTGGCAGATCAACTGCCTGGAGATGCTGGCTGTGCTTCTAGTATTGAAGCAATTCCTCCCTGAATCATCATTTGCTGATCCATATGGATAATACATCTGTGGTCTCTTACATCAACCATAAGGGGGGTCTTTACTCTTGCTTCCTTTACAAGCTGCCATGACAAATCCTCCTGTGGGCCCAAGGGTAAAGATAAACGATGTTGGGAGGTGCAGTGATGGTGATCAGAAGCAAACTGTAGTCCTGAGTCAGTGTAGGAGACTGTTGACATTAACTACAGTCCAAATCCATCCTTAAAGCTCTTGTTCTTACTCTGGAATTTAATGGAACCACCCAAGGCGTTGATAAGAAACCATCCCCAGCTGCACAGAGTGGCCTCCAAATGAGAAGAACACTATCCAGAGGCAGGCCTGAAAGAAGGGAAGAGGAGCAGGAACGGTGGTCACTGGAACCTCAGGAGCATGTTTAACTCGACCAAGAGAGAGAGAGAGAGAGAGAGAGAGAGAGAGAGAAAGAGAGCTGAGAGGTGACAGGAAGAGAAGGATATGGATTATTATGTGTCATTGTTGTATAAAAGTTAAGGAAACTGTGTAGTTGGAGACTCCAGCAAGACTGGCTATGGCAGCATAACTAAAAGGGAGAACCAGTAGGTAACACAGACATGAGGGATTTTTGGGATAAGAGACGACCCCCCACACATACCGTCAACAAACCTGAGTGAATGTGTTCACTGAACACTCTTTATCCATGATCCCTCCAGATCTGCTCCTTTACCTAAAAAAAATCTACTGATCAAAAGCTTGATTGTGTCTGAGTCCCGAACACTGATTGAAAGGCGGTTCCATAACTGTGGGGTTTTATAAGAGAAAGATCTGACCCCTGCTGAAGTCTTCATTATTTAAGGTACCAACAAATAGCCTGCACCTTCTAATCTAAGTAGGCATTAAAGATCATATCGGTACAGAAGTTTTATATGTCAGCAGATGTATTTTATAATCAATGAAAGATTTAATTGGGAGCAGTGTAGACTCTTTTAAACAGGGGTGATGTGGTCATATTTTCTAGATCTAGTGAGGACCCTTGCTGCTGCATTCTGAACTAATTAAAGCTTATTTATGCACTCTAATTGAACACCCAGACAATAAAGCATTACAGTAGTCTAATCTAAATGTAACAAAAGCATGAACTAGTTTTTCTTTGCATCCTGTAACAACATCATATTTCAGCAATATTTCTAAGGTGAAAAAAGGCCAACCTGGTAATAATATTAAATTGAATATAACGAATAGGGTCAATAATGACACCAAGGTCTTTGACAGCTGTACACACTGAGATAGAAACACCATCCAAACATGCTACATAATCTGAAAGTTTACTTCTAGCTGCATGTGTCCTAGTAAAAGTACTTCTGTCTTATCCAAGTTGAGCAGAAAGGATGTATCAAGCATCAACTGTCTAATGAACTTTACACACTCCTTAACAGTTTTAAGATCTCTCTCATCTGGCTTTGCTGAATTTGAGGATAGAATTGCTATTTTTATTTTCATTTGTTTGTAAATAAAGGGGTAAAAACTATGATGCAAAAATATCCATTTGCATGAGGACATGATCTGAGTGAGCACAAGACTCCTAAAGAGCTTTTAGATAGATAGGAATTTTCTAGAATCACACATGGAACAGGTCAGCAAAGGAAATCTACAGCAGTTGATGACAATCATTGTTAGAGCTGTAAAGTAAAGTAAATCAGTCAGTAACATCCCCAGGAACCTAGAAAGTGTTGTGGTGATGGTTTTACAGGACAGATGTGAAGGTATCACAATCAAAATCCATTGAGAGCAAAACATTTATCACAAGACGCAAACCACACAATCAGAGTTATTGATTGGAATACACAAATAAATACAAAAAATAACCACACAAGTTCTGTTACTACAATTGAAAAGTGATGAAAAGTCTATAGCAGGGGTCACCAACATGCCTTTTCTGAAAATAGCTGTTTCCTAATTTGTTAAATCATTGTTGATACTTATTATGAGAAATCATTAGCATGGTCAGTGTTTTCACATAGATGAATATCATTAATTATTAATAATAACATATAATAAAAGGTAAATTGAGCAAATTTGTTATTTCAAAACAAACTGAAAACTGTGTGTATCAAACTGGTAGCCCTTCACATTAATGGTACCCAAGAAGTTGCTCTCAGTTTCAAAAAGGCTGATGACCCATGGTCTAAAGCGTGGAAAAATAAATGATTAGTTCACAATCTAAAACAACCACAGTGGAGGTTATCATTGTGTGGCTTTGCAGGGCTGCTTTTGGACCAGGCTCACAAATTTTAATTGATCTTGGAACTCATGATGGTAGCAGCAAAATGAATGTAAAAATCTACTAAAACTTTCTATCTGCCACTCAATTTCATTTTAGCAATATATAGTAAACTTTTTCATGCAAACATCATCATACAGCAAGACCCAAACTCACAATCAAAAAAAACAAAGGACATCTACTGAGAAAAAAATGGAAGGTTTTAGACTGGCCATGTCAACCAAGTGTATTTCACCACCTGAAGAGGATACTAAAGGTAGAAATTGCACAAAACAAACAAAAGCTGAAATTAGCTGCAGTACCTATAAATCCAACTTTAATTTTAATTTACTTTAAAGCTATTTATTCCTGTGCTTCTGATTGGCAGATTTTGGTGGTCGATTGTCGAATGTGCCATGTTTTAAGTTGTTCTATGTAAATATCAGGTAATGAAAGCTGAAAATCTGATTGCCTTATTTATGTTTTCATCACAAACACAAATGCCTTCAGTGAAACACTAAATTTAATGTTACTGTTCCAATACTTTTGAGGAAAAAGCTCTATGTTTTATGTCTGAAACATCCTGTTTCTGTGGAAACTGTCTACTATTCTGCAATTTTCATATTCATGCATTTAGTTACAAAAAGTGGCATCACTAATGCAAAACTCAAAGCTTCACTTGTGAGAGTTTAATTCAATATAAAGAAGCTAATAAGATTTTATTTCTAAAGTGTGGTTAGCAAAAGGCCCTCCTGGAGACCAGCCATCTTTCAAAGAGTGTGAAGGCGACGGCAGGGGAGGACAAATCATTATCCTGGTCACTCGGGACAGGCAGAACTTTCACACAAATCTCCTGCCAGAACAGTGCACAGTCACGACACAGTTAAATATATCAAGATGCTCGTTGATAAACATATTTTATGTACACTGCAAAAACAGAACATACCCCTCACAAAAATGTTGGATAACAACCTGGTGCCATGTCAAATAGACTTCTCTCTGGTTAGACTGAAATGTTTCACTACTTCTTCAGTGTGATGGATGCTAGAAGGATTCCACAAATTTCTATGCTTCAGGGTCAAGGATCCTCCACTCCACTGGATTGCCTCTTTAAGGGAAGTCAGAGTGGGGAGGGAGGTATTAGGAGTAAGGGGAGTCGTTAGGATGTAATGACCCCAGAGAAGTAGACTAAGGTGGACGCACCTTAGTCTTGCTCTTGATCTTCTTGGAGATGGATAAAAGAGCAGCATGAAAAATAAGAGGCCGGAGGTGTACCATTTTTTCACTCAAATGGGTGTCTTCAGTTCAAATCTCTGTCCTTTGTCCATGTCCACTACTTTGTCCATGTCCACTTCAAATACTATACTTCTCAATACACTCTCCCCTTACTCTCGTTCTCTGGGGTCATTACATCCTAACAACTCCACCTACTCCTAAAACCTTCCCGTCCACTCTCCCCTCCCCCTTGTTCCCTCAACTTTAATTCAATTCAATTCAATTCAATTCAGTTTAATGTAATTTTATTTATATAGCACTTTTAACAATAGTCCTGAGATTGTCTCGAAGCAGCTTCACAGAGATAAAGCAGTTATAATGTATGTATAATGTATGTATAAGTTTGTTCCTTATAATTGTAAGTTATCCCGGGTGCACAGAGCGGACTCAAAGTGAAAATAAATCAATCTTGGTATGTAGGGCATCTAGTATATTATCGAAAAGTTACAGACAGTGTACAGTGTGAGTTAACAAAGGTATACAGGGAGGGGACAATCCTTGGCCCTGGAGCATACAAATTTGTGGAATCCTGCTAACTTTCCTCAGACTGAAGAAGCTGCTCCGATGACATCCGAGATGCAGATCCGTTGCCTTCCCCAGGAAATCATATAATAGTTTATCAACTTCTATTATATTATGTTAGCTACTCTTTATTGCCTTTCTTTGCAAATAAAACCAGGCAGAACAAAACCACTAACCCCCACATTGCTTTCAAAATTTAACACACGTTGATTCAGCAGTGATTTTCTTGATATTCTGAAGCCATTGTTCCATGGGAAATCCTATTCTACATGAAATGCTTTATAATTTCTAACTGTTTGTGCTGTAGTACACATAAGAAACACTAGAGGTCAGGATAGATCTACTTTTTAGCCCATGAATATACTAATATAACCATAAATAATACTTACCTATTAAAATAACAGTAAAACAGAAGCACTTATTAGCTTGCCAAAGAAACTAGATGCAATCCATATCCATGCAATCAGGTAACATTTTAAGGTTTAATTTTACAATATATAGCAAAATAGTATATTAGAAATGTAATCATTCCACAGCAATCACTGAACTACCACACATACAGAATAAATAAATACATTGTTATATTTATTAAATAATTGCATTTTTAGATTTGCTGTTTACATAATTACATAATTGAATAATTGCTTACATATTCACAGGCAGTCTTGCTCTATAGTAGGCATGTACGAGGTGTAACATGAGGATATTGTCTGTCCAGCATGTTGTCAAAAACAAAACAAAACAAAACATAGTCTACCTAATCTGAAGCTTTCAACAGCATCCTGTCACACTTTTGTGCTTTTAGCCCATTTCTATGAAAAATAAATGAAGCACTACTGACAGTTGACCATTAACATGTCTCTTCTCCATAGCAACTGATGGCAGAAAGAGAAATGTCTAACAAATCTCTGATTCAAAACTCCTGGATAGCTTGGTCTTGGTGGGAAATATTGGCTATTGGTGCAGGAGTTTGGAATCAACGTGTATCCCTCTGATGAAATTTAATGTAGTTTGGAAGCATCAAGCTGGGAGTTAGTGATTCCTCATGATTACAGTACATAGCTGCACCACAAGGAATAATAAACTTTTTTAATAGTGCACATAAAATATTTGATAAGCCGCATGAGAGACTAGTCTTCGAGATCAACATAGAAAAAGGAAATGTTTTTGCTTCTGGACACATTTTTTATGATGCAAACATGCACTATAATATCAGTCAGTGATCGTGATGTGGATGTCTTACATGAGTAAGCTGCATATAAACCTGTATATACAACTCTTGGGTAAAGGATTACACCAGTTGGTTGTCATTATTTAAAAAATAAGGTAAAGCAGTAACCTATATTAATTCTGTAAAATAGTAAGATTATGGATTTTGCAGTCATCTGGAAAGGAGTAGGATCTTGTCTGGTCCAGCAGGTCCAATAACATTTAATCCTTTGAACAGGAGTAGAGAATTCATCGTCCCCTTTAGCATGCGACAAATTGTCTTTGTATTTTTTTGGTATTTTGGTATATCAGAGTAGTGGGACCCAGAAAAATTATGGAATAATAGAAATACTGCTGGACTCCAGCCTACTCCACCTGCCTGGCATTATCAGATAGGTTGAGAAGGAGAGGAAGGAACAAGTCTGATGTGGAGAATTGTCTTTGCCTCAAAGTTTTTTCTTGCAGTCCCCTTAACCTGCACTTGCACAGAAAGATCAATGAATTAGTTTAGACAAAACCTGGAATTAGCAGCTAATCTCTAAAGAGGTGCACAGGTTTAAGAATGATCATGGCACAGACAGATAAACTGTACATTTCTGATTTATGATTCCCACAGCCCTCTTTGTCAGATAAAGTGTGATAAGCAAAAGTGAAGTCAGCAGATTGATGGTAGTGAAAGTGATGTTTGCTCTCATCCATTAGTTTATGTCTTGCAATGGAATTGAACCAACCATTTCATACATATCACTCATTCATTGAATAGTGTCTTATTCCCAGAAGTTACTTTTATTTTACTCTTCTTCTTCAGTTATTTGCCCAAAGGAACCAATTACAACGATTTCAGGTTATAATCCGCTAATTCGACTTATTAATATCTGTATTATGTGGATTAACACATTCCTATTACAAGGATGATACTTTGACTGCTGTACACTTAAAAAAAAAAAAAAAAAAAAAAAAAACACCCACTAGTAAGGATATGAATATTAATACACCTTGTACTACATTACCATGTCACTGCAGATCTTTTTTCTTAAAAGTATTATTTGAAAGCTATCATCTTAACCATTCCATTCTCTTGACAAAATAAATTAAATTAAAATAAAATAATAATATAATGTTGAAGGACTGTTTGGATTTTGAAGCATGCTGCTTATATTCTCTATTTGTTATCCTAGGGATTGTTGATTTTTCTGCTTATCTGATTAATTAGCTCCCAGAGCACACATCATTAACTTAGCTGCTTCATCCAGTGCCAGTACTGCGGAAATGTCCCTTATAAGTTGCCAAACCTATTTATTTAATTTCCTTGCAGGATTAAGCCGTGCATACATGACACAGGCTACAGCTGATCGAACCCTAGCAGCACATTTGCATGATGCTGTTAAAAAGAAGCAAACTTACAAATATATATGTATATACAGACTCTATCATGATTTTATTACACTGGATTATTATATAATGGCATTGTACGTATATCTTAGTTATATATATAAAAAAAAATTATACTTCACAGTACTGTATTTAAAGTAATCCATGCATCAGTGTCTAAATATGTCTCAATCTTTAAAAAAAAATACATGTATCTGTGTTTAAATAAACAAAAAGCTAAAATGCAGGCTTTTTTACAATTGTTTGAGTGGCAGTTTAACATATGTAAACAATGTTGACAGGACCAGATAAGAAATGTAACATCAGGGTTATAGACATGAATGTTGCTATATCTTTCATGAAGGTAAAAAGATGGCAGTAAGGTAGTTTAATAAGAGACACAGTATAGTTTAGTGTGTGTGTGTGTGTGTGTGTGTGTGTGTGTGTGTGTGTGTGTGTGTGTGTGTGCATGTGTGTGCATGTGTTTCTGCCTGCTTGGAAAGTTGAAGCACTATTCAGCTTTTTTTATAATGTTGCTACATATACAGTACAATGTACAGTGCATCCAGAAAGAAATCACAGCACTTCACTTTTCTATATTTTGTTATTCACAGTACTGTATTTAAAGTAATCCATGCATCAGTGTCTAAATATGTCTCAATCTTTAAAAAAAAATACATGTATCTGTGTTTAAATAAACAAAAAGCTAAAATGCAGGCTTTTTTACAATTGTTTGAGTGGCAGTTTAACATATGTAAACAATGTTGACAGGACCAGATAAGAAATGTAACATCAGGGTTATAGACATGAATGTTGCTATATCTTTCATGAAGGTAAAAAGATGGCAGTAAGGTAGTTTAATAAGAGACACAGTATAGTTTAGTGTGTGTGTGTGTGTGTGTGTGTGTGTGTGTGTGTGTGTGTGTGTGTGTGTGTGCATGTGTGTGTTTGAACATTTACAGAGGCACAAGTTAAGTGAGCTTGTGCAGTTGCAGCCTGGAGGAGGCACACCACACCCTGACATAGCTAGCCAGTATTCTCATCACTGTGCGCCTATAGAAGTTTGGAGAAAGCTGGTTTAACATAATGAAGTTTCTGCCTGCTTGGAAAGTTGAAGCACTATTCAGCTTTTTTTATAATGTTGCTACATATACAGTACAATATACAGTGCATCCAGAAAGAATTCACAGCACTTCACTTTTCCATATTTTATGTTACAGCCTTACACCAAAATGGATTACATTTATTATTTTCCTTAAAATTCTACATACAATACCCCATAATGACAATGTGAAAGAATTATGTTTAAAATCTTTGCAAATAGTAATACAAAAAAACATCACATGTACTTAAGTATTCACAGCCTTTGCTCAATACTTTGTGGAAGCACCTTGGGAAACCATTACAGCCTCAAGTATTTATGAGTATGAGCTTGGCATACCTATTTCTGGGAAGTTTCTCTTATTCTTCTTTGCAGAACCTCTCAAGCTCCATCAGGTTGTATGGGGAGCATCGTTACACCCAGTCTCCCAGTTCCTGGCATTGAGAAACATCCCCAAAGCATGATGCTGCCACCACCATGATTCACTGTAGGGATGGTATTGATCAGTAAATGAGCGGTACCTGGTTTTCTCCAGACATGACACTCAATCCTTGTTTCATCAGAACAGAAAGTTTTGTTAATGAGGAGTGGCTTCTGTCTGGCCACTCTACCAAACAGGCCTAAATGGGGGAGTGCTTTAAAGATGGTTGTTCTTCTGGAAGGTTCTCCTCTTTCCACAGAGAAACACCAAAGCCCTTTAGAGTGTCCATCAGGTTAATGGACTGTTGAACCCTAATCTCTAAGTTTGGCAGGGTGACTCACTCTAAGAGACACCTGGTCATTCCAAACTTCTTCCAGTTACAGATGATGGAGGCCACTGTTCTCATTGGGACCTTCTAAACTGCAGAAACCTTTCTGTACCCATCCATAGATTTGTGCCTCGATACAATCCTGTCTCGGAAGTCTACAAACAATTCCTTGGACTTTATGGCTTTGTTTGTGCTCTGACATGCACTGTTAACGGTGGGACCTTCTATAGACAGGTGTGTGCCTTTCTGAATCATGTCCAATCAACTGAATTCACCACAGGTGGGCTCCAATCATCCAAGCGATACCGATGCAGTTGTTGTTGCTCACAATTCTATGTAGATTATATGATAAATATCGAAGGCTGTATGAACTTTAAGTTCAAGTTCAAGTTTATTTCTATAGTGCTTCTCACAATGGACATTGTCTCAAAGCAGCTTTACAGAACTTAATAATTAAAGTGAATTATGTCTATTTATCCCTGATGAGCAGCCTGGGGCGACTGTGGCGCCAGACTGACTGAACATAAAAGTCTCCTGGCAGTCAATTACTTAATTTACTAGACATCAACAACAATAAATCTGATAATCCAAAAAAAGTTGATAGGTATATCACCATACAGCCTACTACATGCAAAGTTGCTATGTTTACAATGAGCATGAAGGATGCTTTCCTGCCTGACAGTTTGGTGTATTCGTAACTGGGAAAAATCCCAAAATGAAGTAGCAGAGTCCCAAGCTTCCCGCTAGCTTTGCAGGGTTAAGGCGATTAGATTCTGACCCAAAAAACATTCTTACATAAACGTTCTTTTCTTCAAATAGGCTAGTTCTCAATAGGTACCTAAAGAGAAATCATCCATATGTGAGTTCTTGATAGCCACCAGACCTCAATCCCTTGCTTCACCTATAACAGATTTTCCAATGATTTTCCTTAGATACAATAAAATTGTCTTTATTTGTGACCTATACATTATAGCACAGTGATATTCTTTTCTTTGCAAATACCAGCTTGTTCGGAAGCTGGAGTCAGAGCACAGGGTCAGCCATGATACAGCACACAGGGTTAAAGGCCTTGCTCAAGAGTGGCTGCATGGTGATAACTGGGCGTGAACCCCTGACCTTCCGACCAGTACCCAGTGCCTTAACCACTGAGCTACCACTCCCCATCACCAAGGAGATCCCCATGAGATAGCATTCTTCATCACCAGATTAGGGAATGAATGGAATCAATACAAGGAATATATTATCGAAGAAGTGGGACTTATGGATCTTATTCCAAATTGTGTTGCGGTTGTTCTGGTGGCTTGTGATGGCTCAACAACTTAATTAGACATGTTTAATCTATTAATTTTTCAGCCATCTGTAACAGCGTCATGCCACTATAAGAAATCTGATTACTGAGTGACTCTTACTGTATATAGAATCAGAGCCAGGCACAACATGATGCAGCCATCTGCAATCAGTATTCAAATTACTAAGGCTCTATCTCATCACACAAAACACCTCCTAAATGCACTCTGCCTGAAGTGCAAATTGCACTGTGAAGTGGTGGAAATGGTCAACCACATAGCTGTGAAAAAGCTTGGAATTAAAGTGGAAATGCAAGGCCATGAACAAAGATAATGTGTTAAATAATGCAGTTCTTATTAAATAAAGGCTCTGGTGTTAGAAGTAAAAAAAAAAAAGATATAGATGATGTTAATGTTGCTCCTATGTTATTTCATTTGTAACCTGTTTTAATGAAAACAATAGAAATAATAATTTAAAAAACAAATGCTTTGTATAGTTTCTTTTTTCTTTTAAACTCAAACATCTTATAAAATAAGATGAAGGCTGCTTGGTTTTTGTGTGCATGAAAGAAGGGGTAAGCATGGCAGTCAAAATCTCCAGATGAAACATGGCAGATTCTCCAAAATGCTCAGTAAATCTTACCTGCCAATTTCTTTATAAAGCTGCACAAATTGTACCTGAGATTGCTAAAAGATTTGAAAGCAAGATTTGTCAAACCAAATATAAACTTTCTTTAGTAGATTACTGTTTATTGCTCTTTATAGTACCTTCTGCTTTATAAATGTAAATTTCATTTCATTTTAGGGTGTCATTACATACTAGCATTTATTTGCATCTTCCTTTAGACTTTTGCACAGTACTGTACAGTATATGGAAGAGAAATTAATATGCACTTTGTGTGTTGCTTTCTGGCCAGTGCAAAAAAATACACATTTACGTTTGTACCCCACTTTCATATATATAAACAGCCCAGTATAATTAACCCATAGCGTTTTAAGATAAGAAAAGTGGTAGCTCGGCAGTTAAGATCTGATTCCAGTCTTAATCACATCAAGCTGCCACTGCTGGGCCCTTAAACAAGGCCCGTAACCCCTTAAATGTTGTATAAATGAGATATTGAGGTCACTCTGGATAAGGGTCTCTGCCAAATGTCGTAAAACTAATATATGACTTGCTTGCAATTATCCCAGTGATTTCCGATTCCTTTTACCAAAGTGATTTGTTCATATAAAATGTATTTTTCTGTAAGTTACATCATTTTAAGATAAGTTTGGGAGAGTGGTCATGAATTGTATGTCATTTGAGCCAAAATCAGTGACTCAGCGGATTCTGGTTTATTCACTGAGTTTATTCACAGCATTTGTTGAATAGCTTTTACCAATTCATTTAGTTTTCCCAGCATTACTAGTTTGTAATATTTTACAAATATACAGAAATTTGGTGCAAAATGCTGTTAAATAACAGCTGAACTATTTCTTGTGGCATTTGCCAGAATAACTTACATTTATCTTATTTATAACAGAGCTGTTGTGGGTAAAAAAGTCATGCTCAAGCAGCAGTGGGATTTTAGTTAAATAAATTTAGTCAATGAACCACCAGTGAGACTCACCTCTGAACTGATTTTTATCATCATCTTCATCATCGTTATGATGATCATCATCATCTTCATCATCATTTCATTCATGACAACAGGTACAGTTTATATATATATACTGTATATATGTGTATCTATCTATCTATCTATCTATCTATCTATCTATCTATCTATCTATCTATCTATATATACAGGGAGTGCAGAATTATTAGGCATGTTGTATTTTTGAGGATTAATTTTATTTGAGGATTTAATTTGAACAACAACCACGTTCTCTGTGTGTGTATATATATATATATATATATATATACACACACACACACACACACTCAATTAAGTGGCTGTTCAAGTAAGGTAGGCTTTTTTTAGTGATGCAACATGTTTAAACACAGCAGTGTGTATTTGCAAGGAAATAAAGTAGGAAAGTAAGCATATTTAAACAATGGGTTTCAGTGTTGTTTTTTAAAACGCTAGATTTACTTGCATCTGACTAAATATGGTGTAAAACGAGTGCTATGAGTGATATGTTCATGAAGTAAATGAGTGCTGAGATGAGAGAGGCCCTTTAGGGAGATGGCATGGAATTGGGCAGGTGGTTGGCCAGTTGGTAAGAATAAGTGTTGTTTTACAACACAATGATTAAAGTGATAGGGTATTTTTTTTTTGTGTGACACATTCATTTTATTCTCTAAAGACACTGCTGCGAAGAAAGTGGCTGTCCGTTCAGAAAAGGTTTCTTTGCAGCTCTAATATCTGTACAAAGTCAAAGATTACTTTAAAAGCCTTTTCATCATACTTGTCAAAGGTGCTTTCAGTCCAAATGAGCCCCGTCTGCATGTAAATGCATCATATCATGCGAGAAGCCTTGGATGTTTCTTGTTCCAGACAGGCTGCTTTTGAAGATGGAGAGAGACGCAGACGTTGGCAAAGGAACGTGCTGGAGGAATTGATTGAAAATCAGGTCTAGCTGCGGGGGCTGCTTGATACAAACAAGCCATTGTCAGTCATTCGGATGGACCGATCGCTCACTGGATGACAACTCTTTTAGCAGAGACGTGTTTCTGCGTGGCTGTCAGAGCAGGAGCCATGAAAGCAATGACATTCCTCGAGGAAAGGGCAATGAAGAAACCTTGATCATAAAATGTGTTCAGCGTCATTGTGTGTCCTACCAATATCACTCTGTAGTCCATGCAGCAATGCAAGATATATGGGTAAAGAAAGAATTTTTGCTTTGCTACACTTCTTTTTCAAAAATGAAATATCTAGGAACATCTAGGCGGTTGATATGATCTTATAAAGACACTACCTATAAAACCGGTAAATCCCCTAGTATAAGTAACAAAATATCTTCTAAATTAAAATCTCTTTAACTTGACTCGCTATTAAAAGACATTCAAAATGTGCTGCATGACAGGAAAGGTCACAATGGTGCTATATATTATTAGATATGTCCTTTGTAAGGTAAATTTAAAATTTAAAATTTTATTTCTGTCATAATATTTATTTAGAGTGCAAAATGTGGGAATACAAAAATAAAGAAGAATACAAAGCAACTAGATAAAAGCTAAACAAAATCCAAAACTTGGAACTTTGAACAAGAAGCAAAAATTTCAAGCGCTGACAACTTTAGAAAGACAAACACTATACAAAAGAGTGTGAAGCAAAGTGAGTCTTTATACAAGTGTTAAATAGCTATGAAATCAATCACGTGACATAATTCATTGAGACACATTGGCTGATGGGAATTCTAGTTCCTGTCTTTAACCCTGACCTTTGTAAATTATTTAGATCATAGTTTTTAATGGTAGAGCTCTATGACCTCTAGTGATAATTCTACTCTTATTGAGATTAGGAGTGGAAACCCCCAGAGCACATGGAGGACATGCACACAGGACAGAAGTGGGATTCAAACTCTAGTCTTGGAGGTGCAAGAAATCAATGTAAAATATTACAGCACCATGCTCCCTGGATTTTTCTATTTGTTGTAAAATTTCTTCATATTTAATGATTTTTTTCTATATACTTATCTCTATTTGGCTATCCATAAGACATACAAAGTTATTTCTTATTTCTTGTGCATGCTTCATTTCACACTGGTTGCGGCAGACAATAATATAATTTAAAAGCAATGAAAAGGAGCATCTTTTATTTTTCACAATGCATATAAGCACAAGTTATTTGCATGCTAATGGAAATTCATACAAACTGAAGAACATGCACAGTCTGAATTCTCCTTGAATCTTAGATTTCCCCCATGAGGGAGCATAAGGGGATCGTTTATGCAATAGCAAATTATTACGATCTTCTTTGTTCCCTCTTTTTAAGCAATAAAACATTTCAGCAAGTTGGATTACTTTGACTGGGGGGCAATGTGGTACTGGTGAATTTATTTTTATCTAAACTTACTACAAACCCCTCCCCAACACAAAGGTGCAATACTGTGTGAAAAGGAAATATGACAGGAGGCTGAGTAACTGCACCATGAGCCATTTGGGTCTGAAACATCTTAATGGGTAGACTAGTATCTCACACTTAAAATCAAAGTGCCAATAATTTAGTAAAGACAAAATACCATAAAAATGGGTCTTGTCCAGTTTTTGCTTCAGAAGAAATTTAGAGTGAAGTGAATGTGCCTGACTATGAATTTCCTCTTTTCATGTAAAATGAAAGGCTCTAAAGGTAATCTCTCGAGTGCTGTGTTGTACCGTCCAAACTCACAGCCTCTTAGTTTTATTTGCCAAATGCAGCTTTTGTTGTGCTCTTAGGTTTGAACACTGAGCTGCGGAAGGTACTGTGCCAAAAAAGTTTCGAAAAACTTACTTTCACATAAAATAGGGATAGGTATAGGTAAATTTTGTAAACAATATGAAATTCATTTTCTATTATTTTCCTTTTTTATAGTAAACATACTTTAATAAGAGATTTTAACGAGTTTATGTAGGGGTTAATGTGCTGACGTGGTAGCTCAGTGGTTAAATTGTTTGCCTTCGTATGTGAATGTTGTGAGTTCAAGTTCAAGTAGCACCAAGCTGCCACTGCTGGGCCCTTGATCAAGGCCCACAACTGTTCAGTTGTATAAATGAGATCATGTTAAGTGGCTCTGGATAAGAGCAACTGGTGTAACAGTAAACGTGAACTTAATTTTGCAATTGTTAAAGTAGCTAATCATGTGACAGCAGCAGATTTTTTGCAGCCATGCAGATCAAAAGCTTCAGTTAATTTACACTCTGATTATTAGAATTTGGGAAATAAAAATATAATTGATGCTTAGCATCACTGGCATGGGAGTATTTTAGAAAGTGCTGATCTCCTGAATTTTTAATGCCCTAGAGTCTTTAGAGAACAGTAAATTAGTGGTGGGCCATCAGGGCCAGCAAGGCCTTCTCTGTTGGCCAAACAATATCAGAAGCCCTGACCTACATTTACAACATAAATTCTAATATTTGTTCCATGAAATTGTATTTATATACAGTTTATTATCCTCATTTCCTAGTGTTTCTCTTGGCTGCACTGCTCTTAGTATGTGTATGTGGATGCTAGATTTTTTTGTCCAATCAGAACTCAGCCTCTATGTGCCATGTTAATCTAATCTGCACAGGACCTTCAAAGTCAGTACTGCTAGCCTTTTTACCTTAGTCTCTATTAGCAATGGATCTGTTTTTTTAACCAATCAGATTTTAAATTCGCCTCACAGGGCCAGTTAGCTGGCCCAGAATAACGTCAGCATTTTTTCATCCTCTGATTGGTTGGTCAGAAACTGTTACAGCCAAGTCCGGCTGGCAAAACACATCTGTGGCATGCTGCACACATTACTACATCTGCGTTAGACTGTTTTATGCCTACGGAGGAAAATAAATTGATTTAGTTTAAGACATACTTGAAAATAAATTTTCAAGAAATGCTAGAGGTCAGCCAACCCCGATGATGTAGGTTGCATAGTTGTGGTTGAAGTGTAGAGGTTTGGAGTTTGCTTTAGTAAACTGGTATTCACCCTCCATATGCGAAATGCCTCTCTCTCTCTGTAATGCAATTATATTGTGTTTTCATATAGTATTGATGGTTTCTATAATTGCAACCTGATAGTGGTAGTATTAAGAGGTGAAGTCTGGTCCCCACTGAAGGCCCAGTTAAATGCACTGCCCACCACTGCAGTTCATACAGAATGGTCACCAAACCACAAATGAAAACAAATGTAATCTGCAGTTCTGTGGTTGGAAGGTGGAAAAAGTTTTACAATCTCCAACTGTTTATTTTCAGTGAGTTTGTGGCTACTTTAGTGCATGTTGTGCAATTTGAGATGCTTTTATGCACACCATGGTTGCAAAAAGTGCTTATTTGATTTATTATAGGTTTTCCTCTGATCTATTTTATGAACAAAGGGCTCCCACCTGCGGAACTTTCATTTTTTTGGATGTTACACTCAATATTCTGTGTAAAATCTAGTGACTGTTGTACACAAACAACTCAAGAGATTAGCAGCTTCTAAAAAGCTCAAGCCACAATGCCATGGTCAATGTCACTCCCCTAAATTCTGATGTTTGATGTTAAATTAATGCTTAATTAACCTAATCGGCTTAAAGCCAAAAGACCTAAATGACACTTTAAGGGTGTACAAATATATTTTCTTTACTGCTGTTGATAATAAAGTTCATGTAGAGAATTCATGTATGAATATTATTCTTATTTTCATGTTGGCTGAACTACTACAGATATAATTAGACCTTATTGAATTAGATGTTACTGTGATATAATGAGCTTTATTGAAAATAGAAATTTGAATAATTCTATTGAAAAATCATTACACTAAACGCTTTTCTAAAAATGCATTGTGCAGTTTTCTATGTTTGGGTTTTATGTAATAATTGTGTAACAGATTATATGAGGCACAAAATGTACAAAATGATCACTGCTAATTTTCACTGCTGTTATATCACCAATTTTAAATGTTACATAATTTTTATTGTTATAATTTGGAAAAATTATCTGTCTAGGATGTTTTTAAAAATTTGTTAAAGGTGTCTTTTTATAGGTTTTTTTTGTGTCTTTTTATTTACTATAGATAGGCTATAGATATAATATAACATGATGTAAAATAAAAAATAAATAAATAAATAATGATATTAAATAATAATAATTAATAATAATAATTCCACCAAGCAAAGTGCTTGGGGTGATTTATGTAGCTCTAGATGACCAGCATGATTTTTGCAGGAGCATCAAACAACACTTGTGGTATCTTGTATTAATTGAGAATTTATAATTTGAATTACGATAATATGTTCTGAGTTAGTTTTCTTGGTGAAGACACAACACACTGAACTAGTTAATTAAGAGGTAGACTACCAGGAAAACAGTTTAATACTCTAATCAACACAGATTAGCCAAAATATTATGTCCACCTTCCTACTATCCTGTTGGCTCTCTGTGTGCCACCAAATCAGCTGCGGACCCACCATGGCATGAACTCTGTAGGTACTCTATGGTAACTGGCACCAAGGCGTTAACAACTAATCCTTTAAGTCCTACAAATTGGAGCCGCTGTGGATCCCGCAGACTGAAAATTGTAGGGAAAAAATGAGACTTATCAAACCAAGAGACCTTCCTTTATTGCTCTAAGGTTTGTTTCTGAAGCTTGCATTCCCATGGTAGACATATTTGAAAAAGAACATGGGTTAACATGGTGACTCTGACCAGTATGATGTGATGTGATCCTTAGTGTGTCGCCACGCATTTCTTCTGTAACCATGACTACAACTTTCTGTGATTAGTGCCACAGTAGCTCTTTTTTTGATTTGGACCAGATAGGAAAGTCATCATTGCACATCAATAAACATTTGACTATGAGAGCCGACTATTTGCTTACCAATTTAAAATATTCAAACCTTTACAGAAACCATTGTTCTGAGGTATTTAATAGTATCTTCTTCATCTATGAGTGGTCAGAAAGTTTTGGCTCATCTGTGAAAAATCCATAACCAAAAATATTATCTGTAGACAAAAAGCTACCAGGCTTCCTTTTTTTTTTTTTGCCTAAATTTGCTGCTTTATATAGATAAAATATATAATAGAAATAATAACATAGAAATGAAAGCCAATATTATTATATTTGCTACTTTTGTCTATTAACAGATAGAAACATAGCAAGGTCTAACAATTTAAACTAGGCTAGTTAGATTATCTATTTAGTTGCAGTACCAAACAACTTGGTCTGTGTATTCAGGCAGTAAAATGTGAATAAAATGTATAATAGGAGGCTGCTGGCCAATGTATTTTAGTTTTTCCTTTCACTTGATAGTGGCAACAGACATTTAGATAAAATGCAAGAATGCATCTGTAAAATTAATCCAAAGAATAATATTTTAGCCATGACATCTGTCTGGATGAATATAGTGAAGACTTAATCATGGGAATGGAGGTTTGGTCTTGGGAGACTGTCTGCTGCTGCAAAGTCTAAAGACTGCTCTGTTAAATATGATTAAACTTAGAAATGTTAAGAAATATTTTGCTGCTGTAAAAAGTGGAGTAAGTGTGACCCCATAGCAGATTTATGCAGGTTGCACTGGGAAGTGTAGGAGAAAACATAAATACATGTAGAACGCATGCAGAGTCTTAAGAAAAGCAAAACGAGCTACACTGATGGAGAAAATATCAAAAGAACCAATCTGCAAATGGATAAAGTGTCAGTTTCAAAATAGTACAAAGTTAATTGCAAGAATTAATTGCAGAAGAGCATGGAAATCCTGTTGTGAGTTTTTGAAACGGTCCTTCACTATAGTGAATTTGCAACTAAATAGAGGAAATTTCAATTTACGATTGTTAGCTTGTCCAATTACTTTACCTAGAATGTCGGGGAAGCGCATATTAAAGGTGCTGTTATTAATACATAATTCACCTGATTTGAATGTAAATGCCCTGAAAGTAAAGCTGAACCCATTGAACACATTTATATGTACAAAAGGAAACAAAAAGGAATGCAATGATGTGGAAGTTTCAAATTTCAATATTTTATTCAGAATACAACATAGATGACATATCAAATGTTGAAACTGAGAAAATGTATCATTTTAAGGAAAAAATAATTTGATTTTGAATTTCATGGCATCAACATATCTCAAAAAAGTTGTGACAAGGCCATGTTACCACTGTGTGGCATCCCTTCTTTTTATAACAGTCTGCAAAAGTCTGGGGACTGAGGAGACAAGTTGCTCAAGTTTACAAGCTAACAAGCTGCCCATGCCACACGCACTCATGCAACCCCATACCATTAGGGATGCAGGCTTCTGAACTGAGCGCTGGTAACAACTAGGCTTGTCCTTATCCTCTTTAGTCTGGATGACTTGGCATCCCAGTTTTCCAAAAAGAACTTAAAATTTTAATTCGTCTGACCACAGAACAGTTTTCCACTTTGCCACAGTCTATTTAAAATGAGCCTTGGCCCAGAGAAAACGCTTTCGCTTCTTGATTATGGTTAGATACGGCTTCTTTTTTGACCTATAGAGTTTTAGCCGGCAACGGCAAATGGTACGGTGGATTGTGTTTACCGACAATGTTTTCTGGAAGTATTCCTGAGCCCATGTTGTGATTTTCATTAAAGTAGCATTCTTGTATGTGATGCAGTGCCGTCTAAGGGCCCGCACAGAGATTGTTCCAGATTCTCTGAATCTTTGGATGATATTATGCACTGTAGATGCACTGAGATAACTTCAAACTCTTTGCAATTTTTCTCTGAGAAACTCTGGGGGAATTAGTGATTCTCTGGCCATCTTGACTTCTAAAAGACACTGCCACTCTGAGAGGCTCTTTTTATACCTAATCATGTTGCCAATTGACCTAATAAGTTGCAAATTGGTCCTCCAGCTGTTCCATACATGTACATTTAACTTTTCTGGTCTCTTATTGTTACCTGTCCCAACTTTTCTTTGGAATGTGTAGCTCTAATAAAATCCAAAATGAGCCAATATTTGGCATGACATTTCAAAATGTCTCACATTCAACATTTGATATGTTATCTATATTCTATTGTAAATAAAATATAAGTTTATGAGATTTGTAAATTATTGCATTCCTTTTTTTGTTCACAATTTGTACAGTGTCCCAATTTTTTTGGATTCGGGTTTGTATACCCTTCTGTCAGTAACTCGGGTGACTAGGTGAGTGGATGGGAGGACCCAAGGGTTATGGACACAGGGTTATGGATAAAACGGATTATTTTATAAAAAAAAAAAGTAAAGCAAAGGCAAATACACAGTCCAAAAACAGACCAGGGTCAAAACAGGCAAACAGGGCAATGCAGGGAGACAAAACCAAAACCGAAAAAACAGTCCAAAATATAAAAAAACCAGCAAACTAAGCAATGCAGGGCACGGCAGAGTAAAGGCAAAACACAAAACAAAAACCAATCCAAATTTTAAAACAAGAGGCAGGGCAGAACAGGGGTCAGGAACAAGATCCAGAGCAGGCAGGGTGGCAAGGAACAATCCCATGGAATATAGTAAACCGGTGAGATAATCTGGCCCCGAGCTAAAGTCTTGGTTGTCTTTAAATACGGGAAGCGCGGGAAAAACGGCAAAATGGCCACTGAAATCGAAAGCCTGCGCAGTGTGCCCGGGAGATCCTGACACCTTCAGGTATTTTTTTATAAAATTCAATCTGGTCAGCTATAAAATGGTTTTGGACACTGCTGATTTATTATACTTACTGACATCAATCTATCTTTGTTTTGCATTTGCCATTAGGTCATGTTGGATAAAGTATAATTAGTATTTTTTATGCCCTACTTTGCTGGAACAAGCTGAATCTAAATCCCTTATCTAAACATGTTTCGAGCATGAAATGACCTCTGACACACATTTCTTTACAAGATCTTTAGCTTTATTGACACCCAGAGATTTCAGTCTGTGTGCACATACTCTGACAAAATGAAGGTCACCTCTGGATAAATAGCTATGTTCCAAACTAGTCAGTTTAGCGTGCTAAGAACTTTATACCGTGAGCAGCTGAAAAAGAAAGAAAGTAAAGAAAAGAATGATCCCCATCAAAGTATGCAGTCATCTTTTTATTTGTAGAACTAGATTAAGGAGAATATAATTTGATATTTTATCTAACAGCTTGACCCTAAGCTTGTTGCTGGGCAGAACATTCATTTCTTCATTTATTTATTCTGTAAAGACATTATTTCATTTGAAGGAAGACATGAAAACTTCAATTAATCAAATTCATAATGTTTTAGCAAGCAATATTCATTAAAACCTGGCCAGACTAGCTTAGCATGTATCCCACCATCCAGAAAATAGCTCTGTCCATTCTAAAGTTGGTGTCAAAACTGGAATTCAAAGCACATCGAGAGAATGAATGTGTCATTACACCCCTCTACAACCCCACCCCCCACTTCAGGCTTATTGTGTTAAAATGGAAAATCACTGTGGCGTGAAGATCAAACCAAAGAGACAGAGGCAGAGCAGCGGGGCCAAACACAGCCCTGATTAAACCATCATCTCTGATTCGAAATGGATGACACAAATGGTTATGGTTCCCTTTGAGTGCAGATCCTATACTGGACAGTTTATTGTAGCATTGGAAAAAACATAATAAACAAAGACAGTGGTACAGTTCACTGTTACACCTCTATATTATTCAAGGGTACCACTGACAAATTATTGTTGTTTACAAAATAATGTCAACTTTATGTCATTATGCCAGATTGTATTGTGGCAGAACAATACTATGTGTTATTATGACAAAGTAGACTAAATTATGACATTATATTCTAATGCATGCAAAACATCTAAATCAGACTTAAAAAAAAAAAAGAAAAAAAAATTGAAGTAGCAATAGTTTATACAGACTAAGTATTGTGTATTTCATTTTCTTAAAATTATTCCAAATATTAAAATGAACTAAGTATATTAAATTATCTTAGTATATCTCAGTATAATAAATTATATTCTGTAGAATTTACTGGTTTAAACATCATGAATAAAATATAAAATAGGCCATCTCACTGCTTGCAGCAGGCAGTAAAACAAACATTTCAATGTGCACAAATGTTGGAGCAATGGTGAATAGATGCATATAAAATTAAACACACAGTAAACAAATCTCCGGTCTAAAAATACTCGAGTACAGTGTGAAGGTAGACAGAATTCACTGGAGAATATGATATATGATGATACTGTGATTGCACAGTGGATCTAAGCAGGCAGCAAGCAAAGCCTCAGGCTTTTCTGTTAAGGAAGAAATGCAGACTGCAGGCATACATCATATGCGTTCCTATGTGGATTTAACTAATAAACACTCACTGGACACTTTATAGGAAACCTGTACATTTATGCAATTATTTAACCGACCAACCATGTGGTGGCATTAAAGCATGCAGATTCTGTAGAGTTTGAAAGTTAAAAGTCAAACTTTAGAAAAGGGGAAAAATGTGATCCCGGTGACTGTTGGTTTGAGTGGGCAGGTTCGAATCTTTCAGTAACTGATGGTTTTCTGCGATTTTCACACAAACAACAGTCTCTAGAGTTTACACCGAATGGTGTGACAAACAAACATCCAGAAAGCAGCAGTTGTGTGAGTGGAAATGGCTTGTTTTTGAAAAGGTGTTGTCTAAAGAATGGCTAGACTGGTTCAAGGTGACAGGAAGACTACGGTAGCTAAAATACGACTGCGTGCTTTATGACTGCAATGAGCAGAAAAGCATCTTAAAAATGCACACGGCAAAGCTCCGGGAAGACGAGCACACAAAAGCCACACACATAAGTTATGGTGGGCACAGACTATTCAAAACTGAACAATATAGGAAGAAGCAGACATACAATTTAATGTTTTTTTAAATATTTTTGTTATTTAAAAATAAAAACTTGACAAAAAGGGTGTGTTTTACATGTGTTTTTAGTTGAGTCTAGTTGTGTCTGCACAAAAAAGAGGACACATTTTAATTAAAGAACATTAAACCTATACCAATAAGATGGCATGATCCACCCTCTAAACCAATATGCCAACATCTATAGATATTGCGTATTAATGAAGCTAGCACCAAAATGATAACCAAACAGTTTGCAATTGCCACAGCAGTGCACAAATCTATACACTTTTACAGCAGAGTGAGAAAACTAACTGCAACAGGAAAAAAAGCAGTTCAACAAATAACAAACACTAGCACAAACAAACAAGCTAACAAGCTAAAAGGCAGCCAAAAACTGAGCCAACTGGCTAAGACAAGAGCCCCAATGTGCTGCCAATGTGCATACTGACTAATAACACCAGTCCAAAATGACCCAAGCATATGATAAAAAAAACCCTTTTCATTTACAAACGTCCGATAAACATAATTGCATTATATTAGCTGATTGCAAAAACAGAAAATCAATATTACACACCAATACCCTCTCTCCCCTGGTAGTGGGACAAAGTGGAGCATTTAACCTGGCCTTGCTACTGTGGTTTTTCCCCTGAGGCAGCTTTTATGCATTGTTAGGGGTTTTATATATAATGCATAATGATGCAACATGCCTTATAGACCTCAGTGAAAACACTTCTTTTTTTCTTGATTCATTTTTTTTCGATCTAAAGCCGCATGCTTAAAAACATACAATTACACAACACTGGGCGGCTTTTGTTAGAAAGGTTCATTCACACTCGCTATATTTCTTCTGTAAACATAAACCATTGTCATTTTTGGTTTTATGTTCCTGTTTAAAATACCCTGCTGGAATAACTGATGCTTTACTTTTGTAAATAGCTGATGAAGGTTTTCTTATTTCAGTGAGGCTGCTGAAATTGCCCGTTTAATTTCAAATCAAATGCTTGGTGATGCTTTAAACGAGAAACCTCATGTTATCCTCTGTGCTTCACAATGCCTAGTAATATTCCAGTCTTTCACCTTTGTGTCCTGGTTTGACTTGTCTTAAAACACAGACATTTTTAATTGAAATCAACAGGATGCATAGTGGCACAGAGAGGATTCTTGCTGTCTTTCAGTTTGAGCTAATGTGTGAGTTTTGCATGCTCTCGCTATGTCTGCATGGGTTTACTCCACGTTCATGTTTATTTTAGGTTAGCCACCTTTTTTTTCAGTTAAGCCTAGTAGGTACTTCTATACTGGGGACTTTGAACCTATTGTTTGTAAAGACATTCAAAGTTTGTTGTTGGGGTAAATAAATGTATAAGAATAAAATGATCAGAATGATCCTGAGCTCATTTTACTGTTTATGTGGAGTTTTGCATGTTCTTACTGTGCTTCCATGGGGTTTCCTCCAGGTTCTCTTGTTCCTTCAACCTTGCAATATGCATTATGCAAATTAGTTGGATGAAATTGTGTTAAAATGTGTGAATTAGTATTTAAATGTGTGTGTGTGTGTGTGTGTGTGTGTGTGTGTGTGTGTGTGTGTGTGTGTGTGTGTGTGTGTGTGTGCGTGTTTGATGCTCTTCAATGGACTGGTGTGAATTCTCCTACGTTAAACACAGTTTTCCCAACATTGGCTCTGTATTTACCACAGTATTGACCAAGCTAAAGTGCTTCATGAAGATGAAGAACATAAATTGATGAATGAGAATCTGTTATAAAGTATGACTTAGTAGCATGTAGTTAATAGCTGAGCTCTAGAGCAGCACAGTTGCATTTAACATTTAACATCTAAGCACAGTTGTGTTTTAATTATAAATAAATAAAGAGCTAAATATAAAAAAAGTTCACAGCAGCTGGAAAAAGACGTATAGCAGGAGGCCCAGAATTGCTGTTTCATGAGTCAAGAGTCTCATGGAGCCTGTCGGTCTGTTTGTAGTTTCATATATTTCACATTTATTGTCTTATAATAGTAACATTTAAGTCCTCCATTTTTTTTTGTCGTATCACAATACAGAGCAGATTGTAGGAACCCTGGGTGAAAGGTGGGAAGATGTGGAAGGGATGTCAGTCTATTGCAGGGTACCGGGCAGACTCATAGAGGAAATAACTAATCTACTTTGTCATGTTTTGGGAGCTGAGAAGATAAACATTGACATGTAAGAGAACATGCAAAATTCCACACAGACAGTATTCCGAGCTCTGGATGGTCTCAGGGATTCGGAAATTGTACGAACAATGCGACCTGCTGTGCCACCATGCCTCCAGGGAACAACACTATTTCCTGCTTGTTCCTCATGGTATATCCAAGAAAGCTGCCTATTTGAGATGATGAATGGATAGAGGATTAATGGTACTGCAGTAGTTGAATTTAGAAACAGATAGATGGCAAATGCATAGTCTGTCTACAAGAAGATTCATCATGGTAATTAGCATTCCGTTTTATCTGTTGGCCAAAGTCTCACTTACGTTTTTTTTTTCTTCCAATTCATCACAAAATATTTAGAAGGAAACAATGGTGTCATGGCAGATGATTCGAAGATCTTCACGTGCTTTCTAATTTTATCGCAGGCCAGCATCGCCAGCTTGGGTAATCAACTCGGCCAGATTGCACACTGGGAAACAAATTGCTTCATTTAAGCGCGAAAATTGATTGAGCAAAAGGGTGCCACATGAAACCGAACATTTATCAAGCTCTGTTTACTCCACTTTAAAATCACTTTTCTTACCTCATTTTTTCCCCCTGTTTTGAATGAAATCTGAATGACTAAAACACGTAGAGGCTTTGACGTGCTGCTTTGAGTTTTAGAGATAAAGGATACATTTCAATTTGTTTGATGCATTGCATAAACCAATGCCTGGGTTTACTTCAGACATTAGGAGAAAAGCTTGTATATAGGAAAATGTCACAATAGCTCATTGGAAAAATGTGCTCCTTCTATTGGGGTTTTAATTTTGTTAATAATAATAAACCATTAATAATATTAATTAATCAATTAAGTAATTAATAAAATAAATGCAATTAAATAATTAAACTCTCATTAACAAAAATCTCAACGAACGAAGGAAGAGAGAGGGAAAGACAGAGCGCAAGAAAGAATGTGCATCTCTATAACCGAGGCTGATTTGCATCTCCATGTATAGCCAAAGATACGATGCATTAAAAAAACGTATGAAGCAGCTACCATTACGATTCACCTCTGTTACGATGCAGTGTGATCCCATGTCGATTTGATTCAGCATAATGCGATTCAATGCAATACGATGCAAAGCTAAAAATATGATGCTATGCAATCCTATATGGTACAGATAATTCAAATAATCCATTTACTTAAGTGCCTTCTCATTTTTAAGCATGGCCTTTTCACAGGCCTTTGTAGTGCGAAAGAAAAACTAAAAATAAATCAGGACGTTCTTTTCCTATTCTGTCTCGAGGAAGATGCAGCTTTACCTTTGCCACGATAATCTATATTTTACGTGACTCTCAATACACGCCACTGTCTCTGTAGCTTTGTGATACGTCATATTTATGTAGCAGCGGTGGTGATGAGAAACAGTTTAGTGAGGAGAAATCATTCTACATATAAGAGATTGCTCACAAATGAATGTTCACTTTCTAAATAATAAAAAAAATAGAGCATCTACTAATAACTAAATATAAATAAATTGTATTTTACCGATTTATGTTAAAATATGTTTAAAACGATGCATCATGATACAAACGACAACTTGCATCCGATGCACACTTCGATGCATTGCATCGTTAACTTTTATTCACATTCACCGATGTGAATTGGTGTATCCTACCACACAATATATACAATATAAAACCTTTTAAAACATTTAACATAAAACTACAACCTATTTTTATTTGTAATGCTTAAATACGTTTGTATTCTTTCCATATGATCCATTTATTTTCACATGCAGTTGTTTCATGTTTTCATTTTTACATGTAGGACATGGAAGTATCACCTGCTTACATGAGTTCATGTGCAATTTCAGGGCTTACATCAACACCTCCACATCATTTTTCCCATGTCACATTTATTTGCATGTACGTTACGATTTTTCCATAAGGGGTGCTATTCAATTTCATGTATAACTGCATGAGCAGTTAATTTAAAATGAAATAATCTGGAAAAAATGACTGATTGAACTTGCCAACCTGGCTCAGGATTGTGCCAAAAGAAAGCAGTGTAAGAGACAATATATTCAGTTATTATTATACAGATCTTTTCTATTCATGTCTCTGATAACATGTTACAATGTTGTGGAAATAAAGAGAGCCATCAGATTGTCTGGCACTTTTGTTCTATAATATCACTCTACCAATATTCATTTTGCCGTTTATCAGACACTCGTTTGTTAATTACTCAGATAAATCCTGCACTCAGAAACAATAGCAGGTAACGGTAATTAGCACTGTTTAGATGGCAACGATCTATTGAGCAGCAACCCCATTATCATACGTTAGAGAGGGGCGCAAAGAGGTGTAACTGATGTAAACAGATTTATTTCCACTCATCAAATATCGGGGGAAGAGTTTGCTGAATTTGCAGTGGATTTGCATAGTTCAGAACAAACTACCCTGGAATCATTAGAGTGATTTGATGCCTGTATTATGCCATTCATGATTGTGTTTTTAAAAGCATTGGTAATGAAAGTCAAACATTTTGTGTCTAATAAAACCTATAAATCTTCCGGGTAAAATAAAACATACTCAACTGGAATTGTAGTTCTATTATAAACAATTATTATAAAATGATTTGTTTAAAATGAAAGGACAATGAATATCATGCAATCTTTATGCAACAGCTTTTATATGTTGAATAGCAATGTTCTGGCACAAGCATACAGCACAAAGGGGCTTATCATGTGGTAATATACTATGGTAATGAAAATATTTTCAAAATGTGCCATTTCTTCCGGCTGCTGAAAATATAGACACCTTCTGCGATTTGAAAATACCTTACTGTGTTATTGTATCACCAGCAAGCCTATTTGTAATTGCAGATGGGAAGATTCATAACTCATATGTTGAGAAAAGTATCTATATCGGCATACACATCAAATATGTTGGATATTATTTATTACACTAAGATAGTGGCAAAGGAATGCATGGGAGACCATGCAGGAAATGGGAAGAAACAAGAGGATCCTGAGGAACCCCATGTGAACAAATGGAAGAGCATGCAGTGAGTGGGAGGAAACAAGAGAACATTGAGGAAATTCATGCAAACATTCCACAGAAATAATAAAAAAGAGAAACTTAAAAAGAACATACGCTTTTAAAACAATACGACTGTACCAAAATGTTTGCTTTTTAGTATATATAAATTGCATGTTCACATGGATGCAAACCTTTACCACAAACACAATATGACATGGCATGTTAGAACCATTTTTTAGGCATAATTTGTTAAGTAACTATTCAAATTTGTTTGTAAATAGAAGAAATGCACATTTCAAAATGAATGCGCAAAGTATATTAACCTTTTAACGACTTTAACTGATGAAATAAACCTTCTAGCAAAGAAACAGCTTTGATATGTGAAATAGCCAACTTAATAAACACTTGATTGGAATGTATAGTTGAGATCAAATAAAAAAGGCAGTTTTAGTGGAGGATAGGACTAAGAGAATGTATGATTGTGCTGCATCAATGCCAAATAGCCAGCAGGCAATTTATTCCACTGACAATGCATCTGTCCTTGATGCTACATCCACACTTGAATGATAATTTCCGAAGACGTGTGCAGCTCAATGCCTTCTCGTAGTGGCGCTATTGGACTATCTCTGACAATGCCAACCCTTTTTTTCTACTTAAAGAAGAACATTTAGAAACAATTAATCAATAACTGTGTATACAATGTGTATATAAGTATATATGCATAAAATGTGTATATTACAAGGCAAAATATGCATGCAGTAAACCAATTGTCTTGGCACTAGAAGTGATAAAGTCTCATATTAGAGTAGTGTCTAATATGTATTTCATTAGAAAACAAAAAACAAAAACAGAGACAGTTTTTGTTTGAACGCCTTGAATGGCTGTATAGCAGACATTAGCAGTTTAAAAAACAACATCAACAACACTCGAACATCAACACTGTAAAAAAAAAAAACTAAAGGGAATAAAATGGGAAAGTAAGATCTAAGCAACGGTTACAGTCATGACTGGGCATTACATTTGTCACTGGGTGGTCTGAGAATTCAGATGGAAAATAAATCAGACATGAGCCAACTGTGAATAAAATGGATTGTAGAGATCAGGAGATAGTGAGGCCCAGCTTTTCTGAGAGAGGCTGTGCCCTTTAAAATTTACAATGCTGACAGCTGGTTCAACCTAGAAGAGCTGACCTTTATAGATCCAGTTGGACGAACAAAAGGGAGCACTCGAATCCAGACTTAACCTCCTCTATTGGTTCAGGCAGATTCTAGAGGGTTGTGTGAATATTAACCACGATCAAGCCTCCTGGGGGTTGTGACCACACAAGTCAAGAAAGCCTTTAAAGATCAGGAAAACACCATTTTTTCTTTATTCAATGCATATTACAGTGGAGCCACCTAACCCATTATCATTTTTGAATACTTAAAATAAATCAAGATCATGGTGTATGTTACACTCATCTTGAGTCATTGGTGGTATGTAATAGCAAAACTAGCAGCTAAAAGCTACTTATCACCCAAGAATGATCAGGACATTGTTTTTGGTCTTTATAATATTTTGTGTTATCATCAGACTGAGTTAAGAAACAAAAAACTTTCCTGCCACCATTCCTTTCTTTCGCACTCTTCTTATTTACATTATACTCTTACTGATTGAATGAGTGACTGACTTATTGATTTACTTATGACTTCCCTCCTTTCTTCCTTCACCGAATTGTTTACTTATGTGCTTATGTCTTTTTACTTACCTATATACTTACTCACTGATGAATATAAGCAAGCTCTACCAATTTTTAATCATAGTCTCAACTTTATGTTCTATCTGTCACCCTGCATTAAAGGATATTTAGCAATGTATGTGCTACCAATACTGCTGTGATAATGAGAATTATGGTCTTCTTAAGTAAACTATTCTCATTTCCACGCAGTTTCTCATTAAGCCTTCAGTGGAACAAGCCAAATACCGAAACTAGTAGCGCTTTTATAAAGAGTGGAAGCTTGGCTCTTTTATGACATTTAATTCATCTTCCAACAGTCTCAGCCTCTGAGCTTGTAAATAATTGGTTTGCCGTTTAGTTTTCAGCGAGCACCACAAAGCTGGAACTAAGTAAGAAAAGCAAATAGTCAAGGAAGTCAAAGAAGGCTTTGCATATGAAACAGTCTTTGCTGTCTTTTTCAAAGGAGATCACAACAAATATTGGATTGCACTATTAGATTGACTTATGCACATCCCTTTTAGCATTGACCTCATGACAATAAAACGTTTTGATTTCTCCAATAGATGCTTCTTGATAAATAATCAATAAGCAAAGATAAGCTTATGAATTTATAGGCTAAGATGATGACAGCTCAGATATTAGATTTTCCATTATGGATTTAATCCATCATCCCTTTAGCAATGACTTAGTGGCAGGCTGGCAGGAGAATGACACAGGTAAAACAGAACGATTCGTGTTGTTATCAGTGGCAGGATGATAGAAGACAAACAGGATGATGGAGGAATCTGACTTGACTGATAATGAAGACACAATGTGGTCGGGTGTCCTGGCACCGGAACCAATGCCCACGCAATGTTCCTCATTATCTGAACATGACTGTCAGTAGCGTTAAGCAGTAAGGTATCCAAGCTTAACGTTGCGAGAGACTTCTAGCCCTCGCCCCGCACGCCACTCTAAAGTACCTCATAATTAATTAGAAAGGGACAGGAGCAGGGGTGCAAGAATTTAATAGACGGTTGAAGAGAGACTGAGGATTTGAAGGGCATATTATTTGTGATTGAGCAAGATAAGGTCTAATTGGTGGCTTTCTGAAGCAGTCTGTTGAGCTAGTATTGGGTTAAGTCTTATGTTGCATTGCTTTTGTCATTCATGGTATGTACAAAAAACATTTTCTTAAGTGGTACAAAATGATAAAGGTAGAAGCAATAATTTGTTGATTGACATGGTAAGTGTTCCTCATTACACGTTGTAATTAACTCATATTAAATGAATACACAAGTTAATTAAAAGAACTAGCCAAGTCGCCTGTATTCACCCTTCAGTTATCCACAAACACCCAAACATCAGCACTAATGAGAATGTTTGATGTGAATTTTTAAAAGATGGAATAAATGGAGATCATGGCACATACTAAATCGCTATAAATTATTATCTCTCTTCGTGCAGGCCGAGCATGACCAAGACATGATCAATTCTTTTTAATGAAAACATTCGGCTACAAATCAGTAGGGCGGTAAAGAAGAATGTCCCGAATGTCAAAATACCCAGCAATTCCCTATAAAACTGCACATACACATGCAGTTCATAGAGTATGAAATAAATATCTTCTACAGCCTTCAACAAGCATAGTATATCCAAAGAGAGCCATTTGGGGATTCAACCACGGTCTCTTTGATAAATCGAAATGACATTGCTTTGGCTTCTGATAAAAAAGAAAATACCAAAGGTTTGCTCATCTTAAAGCATGTCAGCTGTAGAATCAGGATTTAGTTTTTGTAGTGCAATTACATTTATCATTGCTACCATTAGGCTTTTTATGTAATGGATAAATATCTGGAATGGAAGTGCTATGAATCATACATGTATATCTACAAATTAAATATCAATAAAATCTAGAGTATCTCACAAAAGTGAGTACACCCCTCACATTTTAGAAACCATTTCAGTATATCTTCTCAAGAGATATATTTTAAAATTAAAGTAGTCAACACGTTGGAATCAATGTTTTCCCCAATGAACCTCAGCTTCAAAATACCAGCAGCACTCAAGCAGCCCCAGACCATGATGGTACCACCACCATGTCTAAGTGTAGGCATGACACAATTTTCTTGGTACTCCTTACCAAGGCATCACCAAACATGCTGGACACCATCTAAGCCAAACAAGTGTATTTTAGTTTCATCAAACCACAGCACATGGTTCCAGTAATTCATGCTCTTGGACAGGTTATCTTTAGCAAACTGTTTACAGGCTTTCTTGTGAGCCAGCTGCAGACAAGGCTTCCATCTGGGATGACAGCCATGCAAAACAATTTTAATTCTCATATCCTCAGAGAGTTCTTTGCCATGAGGTGACATGTTGAACATCCAGTGGTCAGTAAGTAGAATTGTACTCAAAGCAAAATGTATCTGCTCTAATATAATATACACCAATTTGTATGGTCCTATCAAGCAGACAAGTGAAATCTAACAAAGAATTAATACAATAACACTGCTCCCCACACCAAACTCAAGGATCAAGAGGAGCTGATTTGTCTGAGTAAAGCAGCACAACCTCTTCACATTGTATACATTTGAACTCATCCACCTTATTTATTGCTATGCTGTTTTTTGCTGGGTTTCAGGGGCACAACATTTTACTGTTACAGTAGCTAATATTCTACATTAGTTATTAAGTTATCCTACCAGGTGCAATTCACCTAACTAGTTTGTGTGACTTCTTCCTATTATCTTTCCTCGCATATTATCATGCTTTGGTTGTTATATCTTCATTGCAAATGCTTACGTTTGTGCCAAGAATATTACAAGAACAGTACTGCCTTCAACAATGTTTTTGTACATCACATACTGATATGTAACTCCATGGTCACGGAGATCTATATATGCACTCGCTCTGTCAAAAGATTTGGACATCTTTCATGCACATCTTGGTGTCTGTGTGATTGATATCTCCAGGCCCACATTGGAGAGACTGAACAAAAACTAGTGGGATGAGACTTTACGTTGTTGCTAGCTTAGAAATACTACCAGCATTAAAATTTAAAAGACAGAGAACGATATGTCTAGTGTAGTCCTTCTGTGTTTTAGGTTTGTATAGAGATTTGTTTCACAAGTAATAAAAACAAAAGTAATTAAATGATCACAATTTACACAATTTTCCACTGTATGATAAAAACATACATCTGCTCCATGTGGTTTGAGCAAATATCCCAAACTAGGACTAAATAAACAAATTCGATGTAAAAAAGGTTAAAAAAGTAATGGCACAGTCTTTGCTGTCTTTGTTGTTTTTATTGACCTGTGTCATGTTTCTTTTATTGCTTAAGATCCTAAGGCTTCAACACACAACCAAGATTTGAAAGTAGTAAGGGGGAAGGGTGCTTATTGTTCCATAAACCAATTAATTGAGAAATGCACCTCTGGGAGAAAGTGCATGCTTCACTAGTCATCACAGGAGAATTATACTCAAGAGGCTCCCATGAGATCAAGGCATTCCTTAAGGAAAAAATGCAATTAAATAAGAAATAGTAAAGCACAGATGAACTGCACCTTGTGATTTATGACCAGGGTCACCACTGCAAGTATTACCATGCTTCAGTATGTAGTGTGATTCGCATTATTATTATTATTGCTATATTCTCGGCTGGTTGTGTGAGCCTTATATTATACAGTCAGGTCCATAAGTAATGCCATGACACAATATTCACTTCTGTACACCACCACAATTGATTTTTATTCATAGTCTTAATGTCAAAAATAATTGGACAATGACATCAGATTCATAGCCAGGTGTGGCCTGTTTTCCTATAATACATAGTTGCTGTTTATAGCAATAGAATCCTTTACAACATCTAACTAAATTAAGAAAACTACTTAGGTGGTAGGCATATCACTGTAAACATCTACAATAAAGAGATATCTTCATGCATCTTGGGTATACCTAGAGATTAGGGCCCTTCTCTTTGGATTGCTCAGTTTGCTCTAAGAAGATGGTGGTTTTAAACTTCTTCCATTTACGGATGATAGGCCACTGTGTCTCGGAGGTCTGCAGACAATTCCTGGGAATTAATGGCTTGTTTTGTGCTCTGACATGCATTGTTAACTGTGGGACCTCATGTGTGTGTGCCTTTTCAAATTATGTCCAATCAACTGAATTTAACACAGGTGGATTCCAATCAAGTTATAGAAACCTCTCAAGGATAATCAGTGGAAACAGGATGCACCTGATCTAAATTTTGAGTGTCATGGCAAAGCCTGTGTATATTTATGCACAGATTTTAAACAAAAGTTTTTTTACGCTGTCATTATGGGGTATTGTTTGTAGAATTTTGAGAAATATAATGAATTAAATACATTCTGCAATAAGGCTGTATCATTACAAAATGTGGAAGAAGTGAAGCTCTGTGAATATTTCCCGGATGCATTGTATTAATTAGATAAAAAACTAAAAAGCAGAAATTAACCAAAAAATGTAGCACATTTTAATTCAATTTCAAATCCATTGTGTTGCTGTTCAGAGGCAAACGGTTTTTGTCACTATTTAAATATTTATAGGTGCAAATGTATATATTTTAATACAATTGCAGGTAAATTGTGGGTCATGGTATTTACGGATATAAGATTTGTGGATTTTATAGTTGGACAAATAAAAAAAAAAAAACATCATTGATAATAAATTCTTTTCACACTCTCAAGAATGGCATGGCAATTCCAAGTATATGTAACTTTCCAATTACTGAACAAACAAAAGGAACAAGAATGGAATAAGCAAACTGATAAGTTCCAAGTTTTCTGTCAGAGTGGGTGCTGTAAAATGTCATGAAAGCAGGTGAATGTGGCTTGAGTTTTGAGTGTTATCACCAATGTGCAGATGACATACACAGCACAAAAGAATCATAAAGTGGAATGTTATATAAATTCCAAACATCTTTTTAAAAAAAAAAAAAAAAAGAAAAAACGATGGGGAAAATACACAAACTACATTATAAAAGCAGCTTTGTTACATATTTTATTTAAATATAACGTTTTTTCATTTCTTGGCACTTTAGCATTTTATTATGTGCTAAATTTTATTTATTAAAAAAAAGGAAAGGTGTTTGTGTGTTAAAAGGCTGTTAATCGGCCATCTGCACATTTTTTGAGGGGCTGTGAAGAACTGTGGGCAGAGTGCCATCACTGACTTTCTATTATTAAAAGTCTTGAGTGAAGTTGTGTATGTTTTTATATACTGTATATAGATCATCAAATTGATACACTTTAGTTGATAAATCATAGGGACAGACATCCACTTAATAGAGAAGTCATTTTATGTATTTTTCAGACTGTTCTTTTATCTGCACTGGAGAACTACAAGCAGACGCAGGGTGACTTGAGACATTCACCTTAAAACCCTAGACAGACTGGGTTAAAGAAGAAAGGCCAGATCAATTGAAAAGTATTTGAGCTGTTGCACTATATAAATTCTCTCTTTCTCTCTCTTACACACACACACACACACACACACACACACACACACACAAACACACACTGCAAAAACAAGTAATAATATATAAAAGAATATAAAGGCAGCTTGCAAATGAATGGCAAAACAATAAATGCGTGGATTTATTTAGGATGATTGCAAATACTTGCAAATTTTTTTGAAAGAGGGTGTATAATAAGGGATTAAGGCAACTATTAAGTGCAGTGAAACGATCTGCATTTATACTGTATTTTTTGTTGTTTGTTCTTTCTTGCTTTTATTTAACTTTTGTTTCTTGTCATTGGTTTGTTTCCAAATTGCATTCCTGATTTTTGGTTTACTCCTTGTTTTTTTTTTCTTGGTTCGACCTGTCTTCGAATCTTAGATCATGGATTATGTATTGAATCTCATGCTAGGATATGACTTCCTCAGAATATACTGTATACTGTAAAAAATATAAACTTAATACACTATATACTATATAAACTATAACTAAAAACCCTCTCAATAAATGCTATCTTCTTTCCTATAATGGACAGTTTCTTAGCCCTGATCCTTGAGTGTCCCTTATCCTGCTCATTGTATAGTAGCAAAATCTTTTTTTAAGCTTCAAAGTTGCATTTCTTTCTCCTAAGGCATTTTTCTTTTTTGCCTGACACAATATGTCCAAATGCATGCTGGCACCTTACCATCAATCGATTGTTGCACATCAAATTCCAGACCAGGAGCTATCGGACAAGGAGGCCTGGAGCACAATAAACGTTTAAGTTCATTCTTAAATACAAATAAAATTCCTCACATTGACATGTCTTCATAGACACTTTATACAAACAGGCATTGACATGGGAATTTTAAGTATCTGAAAACCAGAATTATAATGCTGCAACATACACAAGCCATTCTAGACAATTGTTAGCATCCAACATTTCTGGAAGCCTCTTGTGCTTTACTTTTGCCCATATAGTGTATTTCAAGCCACCACTCGTGAACAGCAGATATGAATAAAGTAGGTGAGAACCAAGCACAGGTACAAGTATTTCATTGGACCCTGTTCATTTCTTGCAGCAGGTTTTATGCCAGCAGAACTACAATAGCATTCTGACAACAGATGGCCAATATGAACACCAATGTTGGTGAAGCTCTCTCTTGTCTATTAATAGTTTAAAATCTCCTGTTGCTATGGATAGGTTTTAAACCATACTATTTTTATGGTAAACATTGCTTTATATGCTACATGTGTAGAATTTACACTATGGATTGAGCATATTCATATGGTGACATTAATAAATGTGTATGTTTCAAACAACTAAAGCATTTATGTGTACTGTTGGCGGCTTTTGCAGCACTTAAAAAAAATAAACAGTATCCCTAAATGGTTTCCTGATTCAATATCTTGTCTGGATAAATTAAAACCAAAATGTACCCTTGTCCTCACTATCGATTTTGCTGTTTAGTCCACAGAAAAACATTATTGATTCCAAAGAAGACATATGAACTCATCAAGGAAAAGGAGGAGGAAATGAAAAAAATTATGTATTCAATAGATTTGATTAATTGCTATTGGACATTTAGTTTCTATTAAGGGACTTATTAGGAAAAGATTGTATGGTTCTAATTCGAGACACATACCCGCTTTATTTTAATCCCACCATTTTTGTAATAATCATGCTTCTTTTTTAAACAATACTGCCTGTGCATCTGAAAAACAAAAACAAAAAGTTGTGATCTCATTTTATTTTATCTCCAATAAATAGAGCAATATGGGTTTTGCTTACGAAATGGTCATGGACTGAAGCTTCCAAAATGAATCCTCTGTATTTGAAAGGTCTTGTGGGTGGAGCTATAAATGCTGCTGTGCTTTGGTTAATGTAGGACAGGGGATAATTATCTATCATTCTCCTGCCTCCTGTGACAAATGGCAACATGATCTGAAGTCTTCCTTCTCATCTCTTAGGGTCATTTTATACCCAGACAGACCCAGACAGTTAGAAAGCCAATTTGGAAAATGTAGTATTAGCAGCTGATGCCAGGAACGACCGACCGTTTGTGTGGAAAATGCAGGTTTATTTTTACTTTCATTCCCCATTAACATAGAACGTCTGGGCTCATATTTACAACCAACACAATTTCCATTTCAAATTCATAGAAATGAGCCAGGTCTCAGGTGAAAAGTGGGGTTGGAGGTTATAACATACAAATTTGCCCATGTGTATCCTCTCTGACCCATTACCAGGCCTATGAATTTCAATTAAATTCAAATTGATTTATATAGCAGTTTAAGCATTGTGACATTGACAAGGATTTTTTCAACTGAAATTTATCCCTAATGTGTGTTGTCTTTATGGACCAGCACATGATAGCCCCTCAGGTCAGAAAGAAAATGCTACAATGCTAGAAGCATGGCCAGCATCTCCAGGCAGTTGTTGTGCCACAAGAGATGAGCCCTAGCACTGTGGAGAGGCAGGCACCGTTTACTGAGGCGTACACCACCACGCTTCCAATTAGAGCCCTCAGAGGTCCCGATAGGTCAGAACCTTTTCGTCAAAGCCCGTCTATTGAAGATAGCGGCCATTCAGATCCGTTACTTTCCTGGGCTTTGACTTGGAAGTTGGTAGGTAAAGTTGGTAGGTAACACCGGAGCCTTAAGGGATGATGCAGCACCGGTGGAGAGATAGCTCTCAAGCTTCTTTTTGACATGGGGAATAGTCCTATAACCGCACCCCTTCAGTCCCACTACGTTGGAGTAGAGGGTAAGACTGGGGCTGAAGAGGCAGGCTGAATAAGAAATTTTTAATGAACTGGACAGGCAGTGACCTAGGACGCAGGAAGCATTCATCTAAATTATTCTGCTTCAAACAGGACTGGCTGCGGAGGTAAGTACACAGGTTTGTCCAGTATGCCGCCCCTCTAATCCCCCTTCTTGGGGGAAGAGGCGCAGCACATAGACTTCTCCACATGGAGAAGAAATCTTCAAAGAGCAGGTTTTCAAACCCTGAGAGAAAGTCCTGGATCTGGCAGGTGAGGAAAGAGAAAAGGACAGGCTCTTCTCCAGTCCCTTTGCCAGATCCATCTGCGATCCCCACAACCTCGATTGTAGAGTCACCTTTGCGGAAGCAGGACCAGAACCACGAGAAACGCTAGTGAGACCACCCTTCTTGAAGAGCGTTTTCCGGAAGCAGAGAACGCAATGCATAATTAATAAATGTTCTTGTTTCTTGTGTATTTTTTTACCAGCACCCGCCTGTCCAAATTAAAACACAGACACAGAGCCCTTGCTGAAGTCTAGTCAAGTTTATTTCTACAGCCCTTTTTACAATGGACATTGTCTCAAAGCAGCTTTACAGAATTTAATGGTTAAGGTGTTTATCCCTGATGAGCAGCCTGGGTGACTGTGGCAGGAAAAAAATTATTATGATTATGTATGTATGATTAGGTATGATTAGCCTCCATTTAGAGAGGAAGACATTTTTTTTGTTATTTAAAAAAGAAAAAACACATTTGCTAGGATACTGAAAGTTTAATAAACAAAAATCTTATTAGGAAAATGGGATTTTTTTTGTAGTCAATGCAAATAAAGTTATTTAAAAAACTACATAAAATATTAAAAAGCTAGCAAATGTGAGATCTTGTTAATATTGATGGTCTTGAAGGATCTTGAAATAAGAGTTCATTATAACAGCATAAGCATATTTTCTTTTTCTAATGCTGCAAAACACATAGAGACTTGCATTATTTGATTTCAGAGTGGTGTTAAAGGTATTAATGTTCCCTGTGGGAAATGAAGAGAAGAGAGAGAGCTAGCGGAAAAACAAAGAAGCAAAAAGGTATAACTGTAACCTTTTCACTGTCCATGTGATTGCTGACACTGCATGACATGATCTCTGAAATCACATGCTCATACTCATATGTGGACCATGTGATCAAAAATTAAATGTAATTCATTTTCACCTCAGGCTAAAAGAATTTGGACCGTTAGGTTTTCAGGGAAATGGTTTAAACTTTTTCAAAAAACGACAATTCAATATTTTAAGCAGTTACTTGAGATGATGACCGTTGTACAGTATATGGTGTATTAGAATAGTACATGGGTAGTAACACCATACTGGCCAAAGCAAGCCACAAACTGGCTTTTGCTCATGATACTATTTCAGACATCTGTGCAGACTGGATTGTGACACTGCTTAAACTACATAACATTGGAAATGTACCATGAACTTTGCTAGCTAAGTGGAACACATTTTTAAAGGGCATTATACTATGCCATAAACACTATCTAATTCACACATAATTTAGAAAAATTTTGAAAAATTATTACATCAAATTGGAAGAAGATTTACAGAATCCCAGCAATGTGATATATAATTAGCTACATTGAAAATCCATTGCATGGAAAACATCGAACAGAAATGTTTTCATTAATACATACTGTAGTATACAGGAAGGTTAAGGTTAAAGGAAGAAGGCATCTGAAACTTCTTTAAGAAAGCAAAACTCTAAACCAGAAAGAGGCCTGAAGCCTACTGCTTCCAATTCTAATTCCAACTCCAGTAGACAACATAAATGTACAAAGAATTGGCATAAGCATGCATATACGGTTTAACATGACCAAGGGAGACTAAGTAAGAGAAAAACATGACTAATATAATAAAAAATACTCTTAAACAACTAAGTATTTAGACAAAAAAATAAAAACAAATCCCCCACTGTAATGATTACAATGTGCTATTTGAATTGATTTTATAAACGCTGCATGATGTGAAAAGTTACCTGCTTTCCTCTCCTTGAAATTATCCTTAACAGGCTTGCTGAACAGGCCACTCCCTACACAAGCTCAGAGCTATATTGTCCAAATAGTCTATGATAGATTAGGACAGCAATCACAACTTTCAAATATTTTTCTAAAGTTAAAAATTCTGACTCAGACCCTGTACCAACTAATGCCCTAGATACTAAGTATACCAACTATGGATAGCAAGTTAAACTTCAAACATTGTAGGCTAGTTGACGTTTTTTCTACCATATTATGTTTTATACATGAATGGGAAATGTTTTAAAATGCTGTTTTCTGATACAAGTTAACTGAAAATACAAGTTAATCTAGGCAAATATATATATTGATTCCATACAAACTGCTTCACTTCTCCTGAAATAAACATGAGATTGACAACATTTTTCTTATTCATGTAAAATCTCCACCAGACAATCACAGGGAAGTTGAGCAAGCAAACAAACCGCCCCAGACACTTGAAAAGTTATCCATAAGCTTAAATCATTGTAGTTCAAAATATTATTTTCTGTTCAATTTAGCTATTAACAGCACTAACAAGAAGATATTTAAAACTCACATCTATTAAGCATTAAGTATAATTGTATTAGACAATTCCATCCCTTCCAAACATTCTGGAGGACACATCACCCTTACACCCACTCCTCATTGTCCATCCCTTTGAGCACTTTGTGCTTTTGAAACTGATGGATTCTGACACATTTTCAATCTTGTGACTTTTGTTCTGACACCTTTCAAGTAATAAGTGCACACGTTTAATAGCTGAGCTGCCACCACCCCCAAACAGGAGTGCGTTTAGCCAGCAGTCCAGCTTTCTGAGAAAGTAAACCTTTTGTCTTTTCATCTAAGATTAAATCTTCGATGCAAAGCAGTGCCACTTTTCTTTAAAAATGCGCACAAAGGAGAGAAGATAAGCGTGCTGTTTAATTGCTGTAAAATGGCCTCATGGTGAGGATCTTGCGCACTCTTTTACCTTTCACTCCCACACTGTTCAGGGTTAGTGAGCGTATGGCTGCCATCGATAAATCACCCTTCATTGCTCACCTCAACAGCACTCTGGTGGCCACATGCATCTGGGAAAGATGCCAAATGCAATCCATTCATCCATCTGACAGGAAACACATCAAAATGCTGCCATGCTGCCTGGCAGCATACAATCCCAGCTCAGGATTCTCTTTGTGTTTTACACTGAAAAATTAAAAATTGTTTACCGAACAGCACAAAAGTCAAGCTTAAGCACAAAATAGATGGTTGTTTTTTGTAAGTGATGAACTGGCCAATATCCTGTATTTGTGGTTGGAAAAATCAAAAAAAAAAATTTGGGCAAATGTATCTTTAAAAACCATTGCTTTTAAAGAATAAGGAGACAAGGGTTCATTTGAACATAGTAGATTATATACAAAGTGAAACTTGTGAAATAAAATTCCCATACATCACCTACAAAGTTGAATGAAAATAATGAAAGCTCCCACCTACCAGTCCTTTACATACAAGCAAGATCCTTGCAACACATTCAATTTTACTTTCTTGTACTTTAAAATGACACAAAGTGTGCCCTGCAACAATGAGACAATACAAGGAAAGGATTTTGCAGGCAACAGTTATCCAATATTTGAGTTGGAACGAGGACAAAAAAAAATCAGTCAGAGGTGCTTTTGTCTGAGTTAAATGCAAATAGAAAGGCAGGCAGTTGTGCTTTTTGAATAAAAAATAAGAATAAAGCTGTGAAAGACTATAATTAGTAGAAAACAAAATTATTTGCACAAACAACCTAACCGACAGTCAATGTGTGTTCTATTTATAACTGTTTTATTTATTTTAGAACAAGAATAGGTCATATTTATTTATGAATATAGACAAACCAAGTTTTGTTGTGAACAAATAAACAAATCCATATTTTATAGAATCAGATCTGCCAGAAAGCAGCTGAAAGAAATCGATCGAACACTGAATATCAGACTAACAAAATAAATAAAACCACTTCCTGGACTGTGCTTGATGGTGACTCTTGCACATAAGTGCAACTATTGCTTATCTGAAGCATTGATTAGATGGTAAAGATCTGTGTCTGAGCATTTTGATTCAAATTATGCATTAATAAAAAAAAAAACGTCAATTACCTTTATTTTAGTATTTAGTTCTCTAATTTGCGATGGTTGTTAAAGTGGTTAGTAAAAGTGTTTTATTTTTCAGCTTTTTCATCATATTATTTATGTACTCAGCTTTGTGGAATCTCTCATAGATACTTCTAATGGTTTAACTCTGAACCCACAGATCTCAAAAACATAAATCATTTGGGGGAAGGCCACATTGTTTTGAAGTGGGTAATCTTGACACCTCACATCTGCAGTATCCCCACTTCAATTCTGAATTTGATTTCATGTGGAGTTTCTTAGCATAATCTCCCTTTGTCGATATGGGTTTCTTCCACTTCACTCCATTTCCCATACACATGTCTGTAGGTGGACATACGATAAAAATATTTTTGTGACTTTGAATGTTATTGTGTGCATGAATGACAACATATTCAGGGTTTGTCCTGTGTTCCTAAGTCAGACCTCATTATAACCATGATCAGGATAGAATAGATATTAAAAGTGAGTTTAAGTTAGCAGGAGAGATAAGCTCTTTCTAACATTTGAAAATAAATTCTGTCTGAAAGTTGTCTATTAAGCTATTAAGTCATCCCCAAATACCATTAAAGGAGAGCCTTCTCCTTTAAAGGCAAAAAATAAAGAAATAATCCTGCCTCATTCAGCAGATAGAGATCTTTTATTAGTATCTAAAATAATGAAATCTACAGCAGGAAGTAGAGTTTTTATCTACAAATACACCAACTATAAAATAACCATTCAATTAATATATAAGTATATTGTTTATTCAGGCATTTGTGAAATAGCTTTTCTTTAATGCAATAGGTGCAGGTTTAGTCAGTATGTATATTATACAGATATTTACAGTGAACTGGAAAAAACTATCTAGTTTGTTAATAATCTGATAATCTGCTCTCTGTCTCTCTTTCTCTTTGTTGGGCTGCCTGTTGTGATAAACTTGTCTGATGCTTCCACTGCTGTGGTCATTTAAGGAAACATGACCTCATGTTCAGGATACATATTGTAGCTGTTGGAAATTTTTCTTTAACTTCATCATTGGCCAAAGGGTGCATGCTCTTGAGGAATATACACATGTCTGGCAAATTATTAACCTAGGACTATTTTTTCACACATTCAAACAATCATGCACACAACCGACTAATATTAATTATCATTATCATTTTAAGCAGTTCCAATTTTTTCCTTCTCCACTCTTGTACTGGTCTTAGTTAATCACAAAAAAAAATGTTAGATGGAGTCTTGACAGATTCTTCTATGAAAACAGACTGCAAAATAAATATGAACAGGAATCTTCCAGCAGTATCCTAGTTGTCTAATCTAAAATTGTTTGTCAAGGGACTATTGTGAATATGTAATATGCAAAAGTTTAATTGCAGATTCGTGGAAGAGTGTAAACTTCAAGTCTTATGGGGTGATGGATTTATTGTTTATTGCAAGCAAGCCTCCAGGTCACTTAATTTGCTTTGCCTTCAAATCTCAATTTTTCAATCTCTCTTTTTCTCTCTCTCTCTCTCTCTCTCTCTCTCTCTCTCTCTCTCTCTTTCTCTCTCTCTCTTTTATTCGTAAACAGTATCTGTCTAAAACCCTGCAATTCAGAGTGCTGAGTGCATAAAGTATCCTGTCCAAAACAATAAATCATGCAGAAAATGATTTTGTTCAAACTTTGAAAAAAAGAGAACACTTGTCAAAATTTCAAACATTTGGGGGACTATAGATTATTGCAGCTCTTAGGTGTCATCACATTAGAGGGCATTCAAATGTGAATTCCTGTATCTAACTGTCTTGTTCTGTTCTTTATTTTCTTTTATATTATTTCCCTGCCACATCTCCTACATCTCCAACAAATGTAAAACTCATCAACAAATATAAATCTTCTTCTTCTTTTTCTTCTTCTATCTGCTTCTCCCATTAGGGGTCGCCACAGCGGATCATCCTTCTCCATACCCCCTGTCCTCTACATTTGCCTCTTTCAACCCAACTACCTGCATGTCTTCCCTCACCACATCCATAAACCACTTCCTTGGCCTTACTCTTTTCCTCCTTCCTGGTGGCTCCGTCTTCAGCATTCTTCTACAGATTTACTCCAGGTCCCTCCTCTGCACATGCCCAAACCATCTCAATCTCGCCTCCCTCACCTTGTCTCCAAAACGTCCTACATGAGCTGTCCCTCTAATGAACTCATTTGTAATCCTGTCCATCCTCGTCACTCCCAACCTCAACATCTTCAGCTCTGCTACCTCCAGCTCCACCACCTGTCTTTTACCCAATGCCACTGTCTCTAAACCATACAACATCCCAGGTCTCACCACAGTCCTATTAACTTTCATGTCACTCTCGCAGATACACTTCTATCACAAATCACTCCTGCCACTCTTCTCGACCCACTTCACCCTGCCTGCACTTTTTCCTTCACTTCTCTTACACACTCTCCATTACTTTGCACTGTTGACCCCAGGTACCTGAACTACACCAGGTGTAGCTGAAGCAACCCCACCCCTCTATTCACACCTTCGCGCTCATTCACACACATGTACTCTGTCCTACTCCTACTGACTTTCATTCCCCTTCTCTCCAACACGTACCTCCCCCTCTCCAGTCTCTTCCTAACCTGCTTCCTACTCTCACCACAAATAACAATATCATCTGCAAACATAGTCGAGAGAGACTCCTGTCTGACCTTGTCTGTCAACCTGTCCATCACCACTGCAAACAGGAAAGGGCTCAGAACCGATCTTTGATGCAGTCCAACCTCCACCAGTCTGTCATTCCTTCTGCACACTTTACTGCTGTCACACTGTCCTTATACATGTCCTACACCATCCTCACATACTTTTCTGACACACCTGACTTCATCATACAATACCACAACTCCTCTTTCCTCCCACTCTTCACTTACTTGATTGCTGCTCTTACTTCCTTCTTACTAACCCTATCCACTTCCTGTTTCCCCATATCCACACCATCCCACCTTCTCTTTCTCTCATTTTCCATATTCATCAGCGGCTCGAAATACTCCCTCCATCTTCTCAAAACACCCCTACTCACTAGTCAACACATTTCCATCTCCATCCTTTATTGCTCTAACTTGCTGCACATCCTTCCCAATTGACTAGGCTAGGTCCCTCTGCCTAGTCAATTGGTTCAAATCCTTTTTCTCCTTCCGTAGTGTCCAACTTCTCATACAGCTCCTCATATGCCTTTTCCTTGGCTTTTGCCACATCCCTCTTTACCTGCTGCCGCATCTCCTTGTACTCCTGCCTACTTTTCTCATCACTCTGTCGATCCCAATTCGGTTTTGTCAACCTCTTTCCCGTATGCTCCTCTTCACTTACTCATTCCACCACCACATCTCTTTGTCTTCCTTTCTATTTCCAGCTGTCACACCAAATACCTTTCTAGCTGCCTCCCTATTGCATCTGCAGTAGTTTCCCAATCATCCAGCACCTCCTCACCATCACTGAGCCCATGTCTCTCCTTTTCTCTGAATCTCATACTACAGTCTTCCTCCTTCAGTTTCCACCATTATATTCTTCTTTCAGTCCTCACACTCCTCCTCTTCTTCTTCACCTTCAAAACCATCCTACAAACCACCATCTGATGCTGTCTAGCTACACTGTTCCCTGTCAACACCTTACAGTCTCCAATCTTCTTTATGTTGCATCTCCTACATAGAACATAGTCCACCTCTGTGCACCTTCCTCCACTCTTATACATCACCCTTTGCTTTTTCTTCTTCTTAAAATAAGTGTCCACCACTGCCATTTCCATCCTTTTTGCAAAATCTACCACCATCTGCCCTCCTACATTTCTTTCCTTAAGGCCATACCTACCCATCACCTCCTCATCACCTCTGTTCCATTCACCTAAATGCCCATTTAAATCTGAACCAATCACCAATAATTAATTTCTAGGTAGACCTTCTACCACTTCATCTAACTTACTCCAGAATTTTTCCTTTTCCTTCATCTCACAGCCAACTTGTGGAGCATAAGCACTGATGACATTTATCATTGCCCCTTCAACTTCCAGGTTCACGTTCATCACCCTATCAGAAACTCTCTTCACCTCCACTACACTTTTACTGTACTCTTCTTTACATTACCCCTACACCATTTTTCTTTCCATCCACATCATGAAAAAAAAAGTTTAAACCCACCTCCAATGTTCCTGGCTTTACTGCCTTTCCACTTGGTCTCCTGAACGCACATCATATCTACATTTCTCCTCTCCATCATATCAGCTATCTCTTTCCCTTTACCAGTCATAGAACCAACATTTAAAGTACCAACCCGAACCTCCACTCTCCCACACTTCTCCTTTCCCTGCTGTCTTTGTAGACGTCTTCCTCCTCTCCTTCTCTTCCTTCAGCCAGCAATTTCCACCACCAATACCCTGTTGGCTAACGATACCTGTGGCAGTTGTTGGTAACCCGGGCCTCAACCGGGACCAGCTTGGGACCGGTACTAAGAGTGCACTGACTTTTGCAACCCTAATAGCTGGGTTCATTAAAAAATATAAAAAATATGAAAAAAGGCAAAACTACAGGGGCTTAGGTGGACGTGGCTTACTTGTTTGTATGCCAGTCACACCCACTCTTGGAGCTTGGAGTTACTATGTGTTCTTATTAACATGGGACTGTTCTTGCTTGTTTGCAGCTGACACTTGAAGAAGCCAGATTGATTGACGTTGCTCAGCAACTAGTGTAACGATCTTGTGATATGCTGATGTCTAACAGTCTAGTCAAAACAAATCAAGTCTCCATTATATTTTTATGTTTAAAATACAAGAGGTGCTGTACATCATCTCAGCTAAATCTAAACAACAACAATAAAAAAACACAGAATGTAAATTTTTCAAGGAGAGTTTAGATAGATGTAAATACAGTAAAATGTGTTTTATTAAAAAGCAAAAAAAAAAAAAAACTAATCTTGATCTCAAAACTTAAATGTACTACATGCATAGATCAGGTGAGGAACAAACAACCCAAATAAGACAAAACTAAAATGTGTATAAGAAAATAAAAAAAATAAAAAATAGAACTCAAGGCTTAATAGGACATGTCAAATACAAATAAAAGCACCAGTGTATAGACAAACTGATCACACATTTTTCTAAAATCGCTGAGAATTATAGGGACATGAGGGGGGGAACTATCAATGATGTGACATTGGTGAACAAAAAACATGAATAAAAACATCACTAGGTTACGTATGTAACCCTAGTTTCCTGAGGGAACAAGAGCTGCGTCGAAATGCTTTAGGAACACCTCCGCGTTGTTAATGCTCTGAATCATGTGTAAAATCTGGCCAATAGGCAGAAGTGACATCATTGGCAGGAAGCTACAAAATGGGAGTGCGATGGGAGCAACATCAGCTACTGGAAAGGAGAAGGTAAGCGCTGCAGGGATGCAGAGAGTTTGGCACGTTAATGCAGCTCTTGTTCCCTCAGGGAACTAGGGTTACATACATAACCTAGTGACGCTCTCTTTTAGAAACTTGAGCTGCGTTGTAATGCTTTGGGAATGAGTGTCCAATCATGCCATACTGACCAGTCATACCTGGCTAGTGTGTCTGTCAATCCATCTACTCCTGAGACAAACAGCTGCTCCGACTTTCTCCACGGTCTTTGCTCGATTTTGCATTTTCTGGTTAGGGGCTAGGAAAGGAGGAGGGCAGAATGCCTCTAAACGACAGGTTGTGAGCGAGCAGCAGGCACTTTAGGCACATACCCCGGTTTTGGGTACAGGATAGCACTGGCCATGCCAGGGGCAACTCCAAGAGAGACGGGGCCCCAAAAGGTCCTTGATCGTCTTAAGGGAGTATATTGCCAGGAGAAATAGAGCACCCAGCACAAAGGCCCACACAGGCACTTTGAATTGTGTCCCAGGCCTTAGCATCAGGGTGCCACGTAGGAAACGTGTCACACGGGGGTGTTTCCCCAGCAACTATCCAGCCCTGCGGTAAACTGTTCCTTCAGAAACTCCAAAACTAAACCAATCTGCTGGTCTCTGATGCTCCCAGAGTGGCTGGAGCAGTGCCCGGCAGCTGTTGAAGGCCTCTGAGAGGCAGCGGGTCTACATCCCATCTCCATCCGCAGTGATTTTTTGGGTGGGAATGGAGGGCGCTTGCAGGAGGAAAGGCTGCATTTTGAAGCACTCTTATGGCAGAGTTGGCCTCCCCCTCTGATTGGAAATCTGATTGAGGAGCCACCCTTTCAGAACAGCTGGTGAGATTCCCTGCAGCTGTATTTGCTTCCCATGCAGGCCCGGGTCCCCTCCATTCCCAGTGAGTTAATCTGGCCTCCTTTTGGTGCCGAGGATGTATGGCCACAGCAAGTATGAATGGCCCACTCTGAAGCAGGGCGCCCTGATTGTCATGAGAGCGATTAGAAAAGTAGTGCTAAATCGCCTCCGACTGCGTTTTAGACTCCTGGAACCTATCGACTACCATGCCCACTGCATTGCTAAACAGGCCCAAAGATGCTATTGGGGCATTCAGCAGGAAACCCCTGTCCCTGTCAGGAATTTCTGACAGAGAGAGCCACAGATGCCTGTCAGAGGCTGTGCCGTGGGACACAGGAAACGCTCATCCAGCTTGCTGGGAACGCGTTGCTTCTGCTTTTCGTCAGGCCAAGCTATCTTTAGCTTAGCAACGGCCTGTGTCACTATCTCCAGAAGCTCCTCAAACAGCACCGGCTGTGAGGAGTCCGTGGGCCCGAAAGCATCTGAAAACTCTCCTTTCTCTGAGGAAGAGATCCGGAGCTCCGCATCACACTCCCCGGAACAAAGGCCCGCCATGTCACGACTGCCTATTAGCCAGATTTTACACGTGATTCAGAGCATAAACAACCCGGAGGCATTCCCAAATCATTTCGACACTGCTCAAGTTCCTGAAAGTCAACCAAGACACATGACTAGAAATACCAGATGAAAATTTACAAGTCTATCAGAGCGCTACAGGCTGGCATTTCCTACATAAGCTCCGACAATCTCTAACACTAAAAAATTGAAATAAAGTATGAAAGGATTAAATGAAGTATAAAACTAAACAAGTGAATGTAAGATATGACAAAAATTTGTTCAATAAAAAGTCGATGTTTTCTGAAATGAACCCCATGTAAAGTCCTCTACTATAATCAGATACTACCAGGAAATGGAGTATTAAATTAAAATACAATTTTTATTTACCAATGAATGTTGCCTGAATGTATAAGGTTAGTGCCTTATAATAAACGTTTATCAGTAGTTATAATATTTCTGTTTCTGTTTAGACCATGCAGTTAGAGATTATTAGACTCATGAGACTTAAAGAACAGTGGTGCACGGTGTTTGATAATGCATGGTGCATTCACAGGGTGGCTCATGCTTCTCTGTTCTTAAGGCTCAAATAATTTATTCTCAATATAATTAATACATTTTATTGTAAATTGTTCTCACAAATATTTTAAATTAACAAATATTTCAATTTTTTTTTCATTTTATTTAGTTTAGTTAGTCTTCATGCCAATACTATTCAAATTTAAATTTCAAATATTTAAATAGTAAATAAATTAATTCACTTAGTTCACTTAACTTAGTTTACTAAACATTATCTTCACAAATGCTTAAATATTAACAATTTACTTCACCAAATGAAAAATCTTTCAGACCTGGATGGGAAGAAGCATGCTTGTTTTAATTGCAGTCAGTCATCATATTCGACAGAGCTCTCAGAAGGCAGCTCATAACAACAATGGCACACCCCAGCAGCAGCAAGAGAGTGCATCCCAAGTAACATTTTCCCCACTCTTTATCCTCTACACTTCATGAATTTCACATATTTTCCCTCCTTAATATTTTGCATGTACGAATAATCTTACGTTAAATCTTGCATTATTTAATAAATTTACTTTTTACATAAGCCAAAGAAAAAGAATTGTCAGTGTCTTCTTCATAACACTTTTCCTCTAAATAACACATTTTTTGTCTGTTTAGAGTTGACCCCCCTATTTTCTTCTTACATAAGTATATTCACTTCATGTTCTTTTATTTTATAGGATTTTCTTATATTATAAAAGCTGTAAGTAAAATTATGTATACAGTATGTATGTACAGTTTATATTTAATCCTAAAAATTTGAGCCAGCCCTGTGTTGGCTTTATTCACCAAAATCTAAACTTTTTACTGTATTTTGTGTAGCACTGTGTGTTTGTATGAATCAATTTATTTCATAGAAATCTTATAAGGCAAAACTGGGTAGTTTGGCTTTTTCATACTACAAGTTCTCACTTAAATAAAATGCCATGCCAACATGATGAACCTGTGTGTTCGTCACTACTCAGTCTATTCAGTCACAGCCCTTTTGCTGTGTTCATGTTGCGGTTATAGATCGGTAAATGTACCAAAATGTGTGGTATTTTTGGTATCTGTAGAAACATGTCTGTGTGTCTCAGAGTGTGTGTATGCTACAGTAAGCAACTGAAATACTGAAGTTTGTGATGACAGTACTTTGTGTTGTGAACTGAAGAACTGAAGTGAATTAGACCACCAGCAGGCTTACTGAACTGGCACAAACGTCCTGGATGATAGCCTTTCAACTTGTTGGACACTTTCTGCAATCAAGTTCTTTTGAATGACTGCTCGCTTTTGAGATTTCTTTTTTAAAGTCCTTGCCCACACATTTTCCTCGGGCCCACCAACTGTTCAATTTCTGGCCTCAGAATTCACCAGAACAATTCATAAAATGCAAAGCACCAAATCACAATGATGCATCAGCTATCGAATATGATGGGGTGTTCGGTCTGAATGTTCCGGAATTTTGTATGCATACACCATAAGCAAGCTCAGATATGTCATCATGCTCTAAATTCAGATGATAAAAGTCAGACTACACAGTGAATGACAGGAGGTGCAGCAAACTAGAGTCAGTAAGTAGAGTAAATCCAATATTTCTGAGTGACAACATTCAGGAGTAATAGATCTTTAATATCTGCTTTATTCTTCACACAGGTATAAAATGTACTGGATATGTTTACTAATAGGTTATAAGCTAATTAATGGTAATTTATTTTTATTTATTTTTATTTTAAACACATTTGGTCACCGTAGAAAAATCAAGAAAAGCAAGGAGGACATTGGAGATGCAAAAAATAAATAAAAATAAATATATATATATACATACACACAGTGGAACCTAGTTATGTCGATGTCCTAGGGGTCGCCAAAAAGCATTGATGTAAGCTCGGAGTAAACAAAAAACAATATGGCGGCAATATATTAACATGCTTGAAATTTCTTTATGTACATGATGTGCGTTAATAAATGAGAATGTGCATGCACGTGTTTTTGAAGGGTTTTTTTACACAACAGCGTTGCCGCGATTTGTTTGATGAAGGCATGCTATACAAATACATACAGTACATGTTTATCTGTCAGGAATCCACCTGCCACGCCCCCTTCGGCCCCCTTCAGCGTGTCAGGTGCTTTCTCGGCCGCTTTCTCTGAAGCTCGGCTTCAATCGCGCACATATGGTGCTCGTTTATCATCATCACCAGCTCCTATTTAAACTTCCTCACTCTCACTGTCCGTTATCGTTGGTATATGTTGGTTCACGGCGGTTGTTGTTATCGCTCATGTGTATCCCGGTACGTGTCTTCCCACCGGCACTCTCTCAACGGCTGCGCTTTTCTTGGGAAGCAAAACCAGCAAAAATTGATTAGAAACATGAGAGATGGTCTTAACCAGAATATATGATATATATAATTAGATTTAAGACTGTTGGTTATATATTAAAGTAGTTCTATTAGTTTTTAGGTGATATGTATGTAATGGCTTCATTTGTGTAATCATGCATTCATGCAACTAATTCATACATCTTAGTATGACCGAAACATTAATTGCATGACAGCAACAGGAAATAAATAAATTTCATTTGTCATATTTACACAGATCTAGAAGAGCAGGGGTTTAAAGCAGAATCCCCTGTAAATGACTGATTAATCATTTTATTCTTAATTATTATAGGCTAATTAAAAGCACACAGGGTAGATCCTGTTGTGAGAAACAATATACTTTTTAAACATTTCACAATTTCTTCAGTGGAATTATGCTTTGAGTTTTTCATGAAACCTTTGGCAATTAAAGAATGGATTTCAGGGCTAAATGGCTGAAATCACTGTGTGAGCAGCTAATTTGTTTTTATGAAACCAACAGCCCATGTTCCTATGATGCGTTCCTCAGTGTACAAAAAGGAGTAATTGTTCCGGATTTTAGACATAAGTCACTGCACTCACCGCTATGGTGTCATGAATACAATAAAAAACTTACCATTTGACCTCTGTCTATTAGCTTTGATAATTTCATTTACTTTAATAAAGAAGCACACATCAGGGTGAGCTTAAGGCATGTTCTCTGTAAATCTTTAAAACTATCTTCAAGAAATCCATAGTCTATACAGTAACCATGATACGAACGTGGCAGGGGTTTAAAATATGGTGTATTGTTGTGACATATAATGTTTGTATTACTTATTACAAAGATACTGTACTGTGGTTACTTTTGAAATACTATCTTGTGTTATCTGTTGGAAAATATGCTTTATCAAATATTATAATTTTTTATTCAAAAAATATATTACCTAATGATGTGACTTTTGGTAACAAAGTGCATTTCACCAGCCACTGTAATAACAATTAAATAATGCCTGTTCATTCATAATGTGCAGCAATGCAAAGCATAATATCATAAAATCCTTCTTGCTTTTTCTAATATTGAACTAAATGCTCTTTATGTAGCTTTTTATCCCTTTTAACAAGAGAGAAGAGTCAAGCTATATATGATCCTTAGATACCAGTGATTTTGTCTCTTTCTGCTCTCCAGACCTTGCCTGAATGATTCTGATGCCGTGAATAAATTTGCCTCAACTGGAAGCCGATTGACCTCTCGCTTGCTTATTAGGGGTTAAGGAAATGATTGTCTATTGTCAAAAGTATTACACAAATAAAACTGAAATGAATTGAATTGGTCTGATATACACTTTATCGACAAAAATATTTCCCCCATCTGTTATCGCAAAGCTGAAAAACGCACATCTGTACAGGGTGTCTTTGGATGCAGTAGCATAAAATTTTCACTTCACTCAAACTAGGAGACCCAAACCTGTTCCAGCATGACAATGCCCCTGTGTGTCTCATCAAATGGGTGTAAACCCTTTTGGTCAAAACAAGCCTTGCAAATCACCTGTCATTTTCTTTCAGTCCCTCTTCGTTTTTCCTGTCATTTTAATGAAGACTGTACATCCGCATTATTTGTTTAATTAGTCTGCCACTTGGTTCTTTTATATTCCTGCATGCTCTGCTTATCTTTGTCTTCTTGGCTAATGAGGATTATGTTTTATAGTGGTGCTATTAGATTTGGCAACGGTCTGCTGTAAGTGACAGCTGGCCTGCCTACACTTTCTTTGACACCATTACAGTGTTTGCTAAAGAGAGGAAAAAGGCAAAGAGGAATGATTAACTTATCTTAAAGACGTTTATCATCTATACTGCAGCATGGGCTTGGAGATCAAATTTGAAGTTAAAATTAGCTTTTAAAAATGTGTAAATGCAAACATGCCAAATTTGCCTAATGACAGAAGGCATGTTATTGCACTGGTGAGCTACATAGCAGTGCAAATCTTAGTGTGCTGTAGCCTTGGCCATTTTATTTAATGGAGCACTTCTGCCAAATGAATATTTCATGAAACTGGAATAAAAAAAAGCTACCTTTTTTTTTTTGTCAAAGAACATGTTATAACAAATAGAAGTGGATTGTAAAATGTGCATGGAAGTGCATTGTAAAAGAAATGTACATTCCTTACTGATTAATGTAAATGTCCCCTTTTAATAGGCCATTGATTCCAATGTTATCTATAGCTTTACATGGATTTATGTGTCTATGTTAATTAAATGGTATTGGTATTGTAATATAAGCAAAATGGACAATCAATTAAGAAAAAATATCAATCAAACAATAATGAAACGCATCACACAAATAGGTGTAATACAAAAATACAAATCTTCATATGCCATATATATATATTTCAGGGATCCACCAGCCACACCTTCCCCAAACGCACCTATCACTCCTAGCAGCTCACCATTATACTAAATACCCACACTATACTAAATACTAAATACCCACACCTGGCACTCATCAGCTCACCTCCCTACATGTCACTCCCCTCCGCTCTCCTTCATGTCACTGTCCGTTCTACAGTTTGGGCTGGAGAACATTCACGGACTACTCACGCTATGTTTTCGCTTGGATTACTGCCTTTCCCAAAATATAGTGTGTTCCATGTACTTCTCTAGGATTACCAGAGTTTGGTGGATCTTTATGTACTCTTTTGTTTGCTGTTTTGTTTTCTGTTTTATTAAAACCTCGTTCTGCTAAACTTCGGTTTCCAGCGAGTTCTTCCGGCCTGACAATATATACATTAACACAAGATTAATGCAGAGTGGATTTCTGTTGGACCATTTTTATAAAATAAAATATATATAAAAATATATAAATAAATATATAAAATTACAACCTTCAATGCAATACACATTTATTCACAACATCCTTTCTTTTTTCAGATGTAAAAACAAATAAACCACAGAAAAATAAATTTTTTACAATAAACTTTTATTTTACTGAAGTGCCAAGTCTCAAATCAAGCACCAAAAACCTCCATGATGCCCACATCCGGCAATTAAAACCGTCCGTTTGGAAACATAGCAACGTTCCGTTTGGTTCTTTGCACGTGTTTAATTGGCATGGACAAGTTCTTGAAAACTATGTCTATTGTCTTTGAAAGATGCCTAAGTTATTTATGCTCTATGTTTAGGATGGTTTCAATTATAATAAATATTAATTTGCATAAAGCATCCATATTTGTCTATGCCTATGTTAAATAGAGTATTAAAAAAATACATACATTAAGAACAGATCAAAATTTGCGATTAAGTTGGGATTAGTAATGAGTTATCTATTGACAATCGGGATTAAATATTTTAATTAATTGACAGCCATATTATATAAAATAAAATAAACCAAATAAAAAAATAAAATAAAATATATAAAAAAAAAACCCCACAGGCCCATGTTAAATTAAACAAATTGTGAAGCACATATAAATTGATCCATGGCATTGTGTAGCTTCAATGAGAGGCTGTTCATTATTATTCTGTATTGACTTGGTTAGCTTTTGTTAACTATCAGAAGAGGAGATCAGCAGCATTGGCTTTGATTATTAAATCTGAGCTTTTAAGATAGCTGCCGAGAAACTGCATGAGTGGAACTGCCTTTTGAAGTATTTATCAGAGCTGAATGAGGGAAAAAAAAAGAAAAAAATAGACGTATACATTCACTAAACACATTTTTTTATTCAATTTGATTTTTCATTAAAAAAAAATTCTTACATACTATAGATTAACAAAAAAAATACAGATACACAAAAACACACTTAGTCTTGACTATGTATAACTCCGTATGTCAATGATAATATTTCCTCTGTGTGTCTAAGCATAAATAAATCTATTCTATCTTTTAATGGCTTGCCTGAGAGTCATGAACTGTCTCCTACAGCTTGAAAGTCATAGCTGATAGCTTTGAAGAAATGAAGTTGAGTTCTAGCTAGGAGCACTGGCACTGTGAAATTGGAGGAAAAAAGTGGTAAAACTCTGAAATGTGTGCTGCCTTATCTCTCCTAATCAGCCAATCAGTTCTAATCAGTTCCAAGATAAAGCTGCTCTGGAAGCAATTTATTGAATGGAAAATCAAACTTATTTAAACAAATGTATTAAGCCATTGTTTTGCCACATAAAGTGTTGTCCTGTCACTCATCCTGGTACACATTTTTATGCAGAAAATATTCTGCTCCACTTCATTTGACAACTAGACACAACACATTAAAATTTCTTCTAACAAATCACAACAAACAATCGTGGGGTGGCTACTGAATAAAAATGAGACAGTTGATGCCTCTTGGGAAGATTTAGAGCACTTATGAATTAAAGGTCTTTCTGAAGGGTGAAGAAAGAAGCATAGTGAAGCCAGTTAGGGAATTCAGAGCCTTGCTTAAAGATCCAATCTTAGAATAGTAAGAAAGGTAGTGGCTATGCTTCCCCTCCAGCTATAGGCTTTGTCTTAGTAGCCCCTGACATCCCTAGGGTTTCTCACAGGCTTTCGATTACAGGCATTTTCAGTATTACAGACCTATCATGGCTTGAAGTCTATGTTCAGATTCATTGCACAATTTAGAAGTTTTGTGCCCAGATTGGGTCTGTCTATCTTGCCAGCTAACGTTCGCAAATGCAAGTGACCAATATCTGTTTTGAATATGAACATGTCACGTATGCACATCAATTTCGTGGACAATTGATTCGAACACTACTCATTTCCAGAAGCTTTCTTCCATTTTTGCTTGAATTGATTCCACAAATATAAGGTGACTCATCACCAATTTCCCTGTCCTTCCACTGACTATAGAGTGTGTTGCAGCTGTACTCTATTTTTGGTTTTTGCCATACCGCTGACATTGAGTGACAACAGAGACAGTGATATGTACATGCATATTAAAGTTTATTAGGCAATAAGAACACATGTGAATGCACATGGATGAGATGTATTTGATGCAGTGCTGCATACAAAAATGGTCAGGTCTTGATCAGGTTTGATTTGAAAATAGCTTTCGGTCAATGGAGTCATGAGAAAATCTGATTTATGTCATAGTAAAGTAAAAAAAACCTGACTTGTGTCAGCCCTGCTATGATTTGAGTTTAACCCTGCTTGTTAATTTTAAACAACGTATGCGTAAATATACCAAAATAAAGCACTCCAATTATATATTATTATTATTATGATTATGATTATGATGATGATTATTATTATTATTATTATTATTATTATTATTATTATTAGCAGTAGTGGTAGTAGCAGTAGCAACAGTAGCAGTAGCAGTAGTACAATTCTTCTTCTTTCATTTGGTGAACAAATGAAACCACTTGTACTTTCTCGAAGCATGTCTACTACTGTCAAAGCTTTTTTTTCCTCGGTATATATAGAGTAAATAATGTTATAGGTAAGCACAAGCTAATTGCCTTGTTTTTCCCTGTAGGTGATTGATGGCAAGGACCTGCGTGTATATATGGGCCTAAGATTTCCCAATATTCTCCTGTGGCTTATTAGTCACGGCAGGTTGAAATGCTCCAGCCATTAATGGCTGATGGCGCAATGGAGAGCAGTGCAGCGGAACTGAGAGAGTCGGAGTCTCGCCTCATTTCTGGCTCATGTGCGTCTTCTTCAATTAATATGGAAATCGTCTGATCCTTTGACATCCGGCATTAGAATATCCCTTTAAGGCCGTCCCTTTTCCCCCCTTTCCTCCAAATCACTCAGCTTAATTTGAAAGTTATTCTTTTTTCTGCTATTCCTAAAAGGCAAAACTGGGTTCATTTGGTTCATTCTTTGAGGATGAGTGTCTTCTATAGACAGAAAATCTATAGGAGAAATAATGTACTAAAACACCTTGCACTATCAGAAATACATGTTGCAATATGTGTAATATGTAATAGAATATAGGCACACAATTGTAGAATATATAATAGTGTGCCTCTAAAAATATTTTAGTCACATACTGCAGTGCAGTAGCTCAAGGACTGACTTTTACCATGGACAATGCTTAAGTGAAATTCTCGCTCTTACTGTGTGGTAAAATTGACTTGGTACAGAAGGTCAAGCACAAGGACAGTCTATGTCCAACAGAGCTTTCTTGAGCATACCGTTTCCGAAGATTCCTCCTAAAATAGAGACATGATCAAAGCAATCTTATTTTCATTACAAATATTAGCATACTGTATCTTAGTAACAAAACAGGTCTTATGTATTTTAAAGTCACTTCACATGTTTAAAAATTATTCTGAATAAAGCTGTGTGTGCTGTTGTTGCCTGTAGATAGGAGGTGTAAAGGAAACATATGTATAACATATAATGTCAAATATAAGAAATTATAAATTATTTTATATATAATATATGCCTTAAGTAATATGAATATGTGTAAAAATATAAGTCACTTTCATTATACTGACATGTACTACTGTTCTAATAAATTAAAAGATTTGGAAATATTATTTTATCATAATGATCAAATCAAATCGACAGTCCGGGATGTGGGAATAGGATGGGAATGGGATGGGAATAGGATGGGAATAGGATAAATAAAGAGTATAAAATGTATGAAGATATATATGAGAAAAAAAATGTATATACAAGAATGCTTATGACAGTAAACAGTAAAACAGTAAAAATTTGAGGTGGTTGATGTGATTGTCCTTAAAGTGACTGTGTGCGGTATGGTGTGGTATAAAGTGCACTGTGCTGTGCAAGTCCATAGTTAAAGTGACAGTCCAGAGATTAAGGTGATTAAAGTGTCGTAGTGCAAAAAGAAGAAAAAGTGGACCAGTTTTAGATCCTGTGTGTTTCCTGGTTCAAACTCTGAATCGCCTGCGGGAAGAAGTTCATTCTTTCTGTGTTTGCTTTCAGAGAGCAGAAACGTTTTCCCTGAAAGAAAAGAGTCCATTGGTGGGATGGCTGAGGTCCTTCACAATCTTAGTCGGAATTAGAACCCTTTGATAGGGAAAAAACAACAGTTAATTATGCCAAAAAAAAAAAAACCAACAACAACGAAGAAGAAACATTTTACTGAAAATGTATAAAACACAGAGTGGAATCATCTGATCAGATCATTTATCTTGGATAAAACAAAAGATTTCGAATTCTATTGCAGTGTTTAAAAAATATAAAGTAAGTAATTTTAGGTCTAAGTATTCTCTGATTGACACTCTTGCTTTTGCATGTAATTTTTTTTTACTTTTTTGTCAGGATACAGTATATATGGGATATGATAATTCTTTTACTGACAAACAAATATTTTCTTGTTAAATTTCATTATTGTTGGTGTTTAAAAAAAAAACATATAGAAATATATTTTTAGAAAGATTCTTAGTAATAAAAATGTCATAAAAGAAATAAAAAATACATATTTTTTTGTTTTAAAAATATATAGTACTAAGTGCCTTTCGGGTACCTTTAAAGCTCTTTTAAACTGAATATCTTCCTAAAGGGTGTAGTAGGAAGCATAGTGAATGCAGTTGGTGAATCTTATGGAAGGCTAAGGGCTCTACTTCCTCTCCAGCTGCAGACTCACTCTTGGCAACAGACTTTTTTTGATAACAGACATAGTCAAAGTAGGTCTTTAACAGTATTTTCTTTATTTTCTTGACTAACATACAAAAAATTTTCTGTAAAATGTTATTATAGTTGAAAAAAAGCTAATAGCTAAAATCATTTTGTTTACTGATGCAATATGATAAAAAAAAAACATTATGCCTAAAACCAAGATAAAACAGCAAAAGAACAGCTCTGGTTAAATACTCATATTGCATTTTTACTCTGAAACACACTTTTTCTTATTTTTCTGATTCCTTTTCGAAAGTAGCAAGGTCACATTCATCAGACTGAAAAAATAGATTCTTAAAAATGCATTTCCTTTTAGGATGACATATGCAGGTAAAATCAATGTTCTTTTTTTACTTTTAGTTTTGATGCAGCGATTATTATTCACTCTATAGTGGCAGCCGCTAAATTAAGCCAGAACTTGATAAATGAGGCATTGCAGAAAGTCATGGTCAGGCATCAATTTAATAGATTTGTATAAAAGATATGCATAGGCTCTCTGTTGCCAAGTTTTCAATTACCCCTGCGGTCTTAGAAACAAATCTGATGACTTTTAGATAAGGAGAACATTGATTTGGCCTAGAAGCAAAGGGTCTTCCTGATTCGCCATTATTTAACATTATTTAATGTTAAGATATAGATGTTTTGATCTACATCTTAAAAAATTGAAAGACAGAAGACACCAAATGTAATAGAATGCACATATTTCACATTATAGGATATAACATGTAATCCTGTTCAGAATATAAACAACATAAAAAACTAGTTGTTTATGTAAGCAAGCTATATACACTGACCAGGAATAATATTATACCCACCTGCATAATATTGATTTGGTCCCCTTTCGCTGCCAAAACAGTCCTGACACATTGAGCATTAACAGCAATAATTTCTTCAGCAATTTGAGCTACAGTTGCTCGTCTGTTCGATCATATATCATGGGCCTGCCGTTGGTTCCCACATGCATCAATGAGCCTTGACTGCCCAAGACCCTGTCCCCTGTTCACCACTGTTCCTTACTTTGACCACTTTTGTTAGAGAAGTAAGAATGCAGGCTCGGAACAGCCCACATGAGCTGCAGTGCTGGAGATGCTGTGAGTTTGACAAGGGCCAAACCCACTCAAATCCTTAGACTTGCCCAGTTTTTCTGTTTCTATAACATCAAATTTACAGACAAAAGTGTACACTTGCTGCTTAATATATCCCACCCACTAACAGGTTCCATGATGAAGAGATAATCAGTTTTATTCACTTCACCACTAATAATGTTCTAATGTCATGATGTTGTGCCTGCATTGTGTATATCACAATTGATATTAAATGCATATTATTTGGTATCCTATAGTGATTTTGTGTTGGGAAGTGAGTCCTGGCAGTGGTATTCATCTGAAGCTTAAGCAGTACCGCGATTTTGGTGTATCTACGACTAACATCATATGTAACAAGTATGATGATCTACCCATATCCACATCTCAGATCTATTATCATTTTACATAGCTATTATTTACACATGTCCTGCCTACAACTAACTAATAATATTTCTCTCTGACTCACCAAAACTCTATTTCCCCCTCTCCTGGTATTTCCTCCATCCTTACATCTCTTCCTGACCCTTGTCATTTTTCTCTCTAACAATCAATGCAAACTTCACAACATAATTTATTTTCTGCTTAACCACTGACTCTCCTTCTTCAGCCTTCCATAGCATTAAAAGATTTTGCCACCAACTCTGAGCAGAAGCTTAGTAAAATCTGCCTCACCCTAACCTTAACTTACCTAACATACACTAAACTCTAAGGTTTCTCCTTCCTACACACTAACTAATTTTTCTACCTCTAAACAGAATATATCCTTCAAGTCATCTTGCCCTGCAATACTATCACTTCTCCATCGAATCCAGAAGCTTTCAGAATCTTCCAGACCATCTCACGAAATGCAATCTTCTTTATCACAACTGTTGTCAGTGGCTCTGGTAATACTTCTACCACTTTCAAGAGAGGTTGGGTTATTCTCATTCTCAAGAAACCCTCTCACGATTCCTCAGACATCAGTAACTATTGTACAGTATCACGTCTCACTTTTCATTTCAAAATCCTTAAACACATTGTCTATAATCTACGTTCTCTTTAACTCACAGAACAACCTTCGAGATCCAAACCACTCTGTCTTTGAAAACACACACTCCACAGAGACTACCCTTGGTCATCACTAAGAAGCTGCATGCTGCTAAATCTGCCAAGGTGTCAATAGCACTCATCATCCTTGACCTGTTTGCAGACCACATGACTCTTTTATCCATCCTCAGGAGTTATGAAATTCGCAGCACAGCTTGGCAATGGTTTGTTTCCTCCTTGGAAGGTCGATCATATCAGGTGGCATAGTGAGGATCCACATCTGTTCCATAGAGTCTCTCCATTAGTGTCCCACAGGGTTCAGTACCTGGTCCTCTTGTGTTCTCAATTTATACTCAATCTCTTCGCAAAGTCATATCCTCAAATGAATTTCAATACTATTACTATTTAGATGATACTCAACTAATTTTCTCCTTTTCCCCTTTAGATTCTCTTGTTTCTGTTTGGATCTTAGTATGCCTGGCAGAAATCACAGTGGTTGGCAGTTCATCAGCTGAAGCATTTCATCCAAGAGGATTCATGTTCATGTTAAGATCTTTTGAGCTCTTAAACAACTCTCTAATTTCCTTCAGCCAAACTTGGGGTATCCATGGACAATCAACGGTCCTTTTCTTCTCACATTGCTAATCCAGACTTGCTTTTAAAGACTACATTTATGGACCATTGGGTTGGTGTTTTGATGAACAAATGCTCTTTCTAAAAGGACAAAAAGAGGCCTGAATAAGCAATGCAGTCTCTTACTTAAATTTCTATGGCAATTTGTTTTAGATTCATATCATATAATCCCAGCCTGTGAAATGTGGAAAGGTGTGGAGAATACACGGTAATTACTCCAATACAGTTAAAGAGTGGTTATGCTTACTCCTCTTGAATGCATGTTTATCTTCATTGTGTATCTTGCAAGTGATGCTATTCTATAACAAAGCAGCAAACAGCTTTCATTTGTCCCATATCCAGCAAGCATAGTGATGTCCATTTATTTGCATATCTGATTCTGTTAGCAAGCTTGGGTCAGAGCACAGGGCAAGTCATGATACAGTGCCTGCTGAGCAGAGAGGGTTAGGGGCCTTGCTCAGGGGCCCAAGACTGCAACTTTGCAGTGCTGTGGCTTGAACTCTATCTGATCTTTTGATGAGAAACCCAGAGGCTGAAATTTTAAACCACTATTGATGTTAATTATAGCAAGACAGCCCTAATCATAGTCTTTTATCAGTACAAAATGCATTTTTTCTAAAATGTGGCTGTATGGCTGATAAAAGTATTAAAAACATTCCCAGGCATTGTCAAGTTGTGTAAAAAAAATTTGTCTTAAGATCAGGAGCATACTGTACAAATCCCGCTGTGCTTGCTGAGTGGAGGGAATGGCATATTCTTTCTCTCCTGTCAATCATGAAAGCATGTGTGACTGTAAGTGCAAATATGCAGAAGAGGTTAAATAACTTGTTTCTCCAAGAGTGTTAGCTCTATCCTGTGCTGCAGTGTTTGAAGCAGTTTCAAAGATGTGGTTGACTGGCTTTAGAAAGCTAGGAGAAAGCATGACTTGGCCTTCACCCCTTTTTAGTTGGTTGCTGTTGATCTGAAGAGCTAACTGGCTGGTGGAAATTGACAGGTGAAACTAGGGAGGAAAATTGAGAAAATGAAAATATTTTCTGGGAAGTGATTTTTTTCATCTTGATTTCTCCTAGGATGTCTAATGATAACATAATAAAAAAAAGATGTGGCTATAATTGGAGATTGCTTGATTCACAGGGTGTATCATCATCAGACAACCCTGTGATTGCAGCCTTTGATTCACTGAATAGAGTCATTTTCTACAGGAATGGGATCTACTCACAATAACTACTAATTACACATGAAAATTCACCTATAATGGGAAGTGTGGCCTCCTGAGCAGTTGTTAACTAAAGATTTTATCACAAGTGCTATGAAGTGCTCTGGGAAAATGCTCTATATATGTACCTTGCTTTACATTTAAGAATTAAGACACATTATTCTACTCATAGATGTTAAAAAGTAGCAGATAAAAAAAATAACATTATGACCACTTCTTCCTAATTAGCAAACAATGTTACTTCAGGAAGTGGTACAGTATGTGTGCTATCTGTGACCAAACAAGTACAAGGAATATAGCTTGATTGACTTTAGTGTGGTTGTTGTTGTCTTGTGTCTGCTCCTTTTAGGGTTTGCCACAGCAGATCATTGGTCTGCATATTTGATTTGGCACAGGTTTCACGCCGGATTATACTGGTTTGATGCAACTCTCCCATTTTTATCCAGGCCTGGGACCAGAAATGAGAATGCACTGGCTTGGGCAACCCCCCAGTGGCTGGGTTGGTTCTCTGCCCAGGAATCAAACCAGCACACAGTTTTGAGAGTAGGAGATCCTTAGCCGGGAAACATGAATTTTTTCTGGCTATATAATAGTACTAAGAATTAAGTGATATAATTAAATAACACTACATTACATAACATTACAACAATACCTAATTGGTTGTGATTTTGCATGTGGTCGGATACAATAGTGGTTCTTTCAAATCATAAAGAAATGGCATATAATCTCTTTTTTTATACTTAGTGATTACAGCAGTATTTACACTGATTACTCCTTACACTGACTAAGATAAATCCTGAGAAAATCTTGACCAAATTCTATAACAGGCTCTGTGATATACTCCACGTTACATTATATAAAGATCCTTTAATGATAGAAAATTACTAGGTTCTACTTTCCCAGCAATCAGTCTGATTGAGGCATGTGCTGAAAATCAGGTTACATACACAGAAATGTTCTTTAAAGTGACCAAGGTTTAATAATGTTTTTTATGTTTTTTTCTTTTCATAACAATGCTTTGTGTGTTTTTTACAATTGCCACTACTGAATTTGCAGATGTCCTATGAATGTTGCATAATTCCATGCTGTTGCCCTATTGGTGGCTTTTAGCAATGTCAATGACTCATAAAAATGTCTCACAGTGCCACTATATCATGTCACCTGCATTTAGTTATAATGGCATTAAATAATAAGCTAGTTTGCACATAACATTTCGTGTTTTAAGACCTTATGACCTCTGATGCCATGGCTGAAGAATAATAATATGATGTGTAATATTTGTCTGCAGCAGCAAAATTTGGTCAAACATCAAACAGGTTAAAGCCAGTTTGAACCACATATAACAAACATCCATTTTAAAGTTCTAAAGCTTTTCCTGGTAGTTTAGAAAGAATTAACTTTAAACTAAAGAAGAAACCTATGACAAAAAAGTCAGCGAAAACATAGCAAAAGATCATTTAAATACAATTTGAATAAATGAATAAAAGATTGTAGACACAAGTAGGTTATGCTTTATGGTAAAACAGTGAATGTGAATTTGAGCCTTTTCAAAGACTCCTGTTTAAATGCTTTTGGCAATAGTTGGGTGAATGTGAGGTGAATTTCCAATATGAGCCTGTCTATTTTATGCACACAATTGAACATTCAGGTTTAGAAGAATCACATAAAATTAGGCCTAACAGACATAAACTGTTATTGTGATTGGAAAAGATGTAATGCACTCTAGACCCTATTAGTAAGTCGGTTTGTACAGTCATTTTTTTTTTTTCTTTTGACCCTATCAATTACATGCTTTTTTACACATGGTAGACTTTAGTAAATCTTTGATGGCAGGTAGGACAGTCTTATAGCAATAAATATTGTGTTCTCTCACTATTGTACAAACCTGATTCCAAAAAAGTTGGGACACTGAACAAATTGTGAAAAAAAAGGAATACAATAATTTACAAATCTCATTAACTTACATTTTATTCACAATAGAATATAGATAAAATATCAAATGTTGAAAGTGAGACATTTTGAAATGTCATGCTAAATATTCCAAAAAAGTAGGGACAGGTAGCAATAAGAGGCCGGAAAAGTTAAATGTACATATAAGGAACAGCTGCAGGTTCAATTTGCAACATGGTTGGGTATAAAAAAGAGCCTCTCAGAGTGGCAGTGTCTCTCAGAGGTCAAGATGGGCAGAGAATCACCAATTCCCCAAATGCTGCGGCGAAAAATAGTGTAGCAATATCAGAAAGGAGTTTCTCAGAGAAAAATTGCAAAGAGTTTGAAGTTATCATCATCTACGGTGTATAATATCATCCAAAGATTCAGAGAATCTGGAACAATCTCTGTGCATAAGGGTCAAGGCCAGAAAACCATAATGGATGCCCATGATCTTCGGGCCCTTAGACGGCACTGCATCACATACAGGAATGCTACTGTAATGGAAATCACAAGGAATACTTTCAGAAAACATTGTTGGTGAACCCAATCCACCGTACCATTGCCATTTCTGGCAAAAACTCTATAGGTCAAAAAATAATCCATATCTAAACATGATGGTCCAGAAGCACAGGCATTTTCTCTGGGCCAAGGCTCATTTAAAATGGACTGTGGCAAAGTGGAAAACTATTCTGTGGTCAGACGAATCAAAATTTGAAGTTCTTTTTGGAAAACTGGGAATATTCCAAAAAAGTTGGGACAGGTAGCAATAAGAGGCCGGAAAAGTTAAATGTACATATAAGGAACAGCTGCAGGTTCAATTTGCGACATGGTTGGGTATAAAAAAGAGCCTCTCAGAGTGGCAGTGTCTCTCAGAGGTCAAGATGGGCAGAGAATCACCAATTCCCCAAATGCTGCGGCGAAAAATAGTGGAGCAATATCAGAAAGGAGTTTCTCAGAGAAAAATTGCAAAGAGTTTGAAGTTATCATCATATACGGTGTATAATATCATCCAAAGATTCAGAGAATCTGGAACAATCTCTGTGCATAAGGGTCAAGGCCAGAAAACCATAATGGATGCCAATAATCTTCGGGCCCTTAGACGGCACTGCATCACATACAGGAATGCTACTGTAATAAAAATCACAAGGAATACTTTCAGAAAACATTGTTGGTGAACCCAATCCACCGTACCATTGCCGTTGCTGGCAAAAACTTTATAGGTCAAAAAAGAATCCATATCTAAACATGATGGTCCAGAAGCACAGGCATTTTCTCTGGGCCAAAGCTCATTTAAAATAGACTGTGGCAAAGTGGAAAACTGTTCTGTGGTCAGACGAATCAAAATTTGAAGTTCTTTTTGGAAAACTGGGACGCCATGTCATCCGGAATAAAGAGGATAAGGACAACCCAAGTTGTTTTTAGCGCTTAGTTCAGAAGCCTGCATCTATGATGGTTTGGGGTTACATGAGTGCATGTGGCATGCGAAGCTTACACATATGAAAAGGCACTATCAATGCTGAAAGGTATATCCAAGTTCTAGCACAACATATGCTACCATCCAGACGTCATCTCTTTCAGGGAAGACCTTGCATTTTCCAACATGACAATGCCAGACCACATACTGCATCTATTACAACATCATGGCTGCATAGAAGAAGGATCCAGGTACTGAAATGGCCAGCCTGCAGTCCAGATAGAAAACATTTGGTGCGTCATAAAGAGAAAGATGCGACAAAGAAGACCTAAGACAGTTGAGCAACTAGAAGCCTGTATTAGACAAGAATGGGACAACATTTCTATTCCTAAACTTGCAACTTGTCTCCTCAGTCCCCAGATCTTTGCAGACTGTTATATAAGGAAGAGGGGATGCCACACAGTGGTAAACATGGCCTTGTCCCAACTTTTTTTGATGCCATGAAATTTTAAATCTACTTATTCTTCCCTTAAAATCATACATTTACTCAGTTTAAACATTTGATATGTCATCTATGTTGTATTCTAAATAGAATATTGAAATTTAGAACTTCCACATCAGTGCATTCAGTTTTTATTCACAATTTGTAAAGTGTCCCAACTTTTTTGGAATCAGGTTTGTATATTGTATATTATAGAAAGGTATGTGACCATTTGAAAAATGTGCTCTGTAATGCAATCATGGAGCCAGGACACATTTACTGGGATCATCAACAATAAAGAGAACACTCAATTGAACCCTCAACAACTTCTTATTATACATTCATTCAACCCAACCAAACCTTCCAAACCACAAGCTTTCAAGCCTACAAGCCATCAAGCCTTCTGATTAGACCAGTGGTGCCCTGTCCCCTGGCTGAGGTAGTAAGCCCTGTTGTTGTCCTTCGTGACAGGATGCTTGTCTACACCATTCACAGCCTGCTGAACTCTTGACAGTAAAGTATTATTGAGCTGACAGTCAGCTTTGAACTAGGTACCACCAGCAGACATTCTAGACCCTTGCCTTGTTACGGAATTTTATTACTGTACTCCATACCATTCCCCTTCTTGTCCCAGGGGTTGACCTCCTTTTCTTGGAAATGATGTCAAAATACTTGTGTCATTCCTGTATTTACATATATTTTTCAATAAGAAGTTACAAATAAACTATGTGCACAAATGTGTATATTTTCAAATTGTGTATTTCTTCAGTTTCTTAAAACCACAAATGGCTTGAGCAGCTTGTAAGTCCTCTCTTTCTGACACTGACCTGAGATAAGAAAAGATGTGGACAGGCATGTGCTATTCCTGGTCAACCAGGTCAGCTGGATTCCAGCTTACCCAGTTTATAAGCGAGTCATGTCACAGCATGTTCATTTTTGTGTTTGCTTTGACTTTTCACTAGAAAAATGTTGCTTAAACATGTATGTTACTAAACTGCAATTTACAGTATTAATGCAAATGAGGGGTAGGAGACAGACCATATTAGTTCCTCAGAACATTTGCAGAGCATAATATATGAAACTTTACAGTTTTCTGCAAAAATAAAAGCAGCCGTGAAAAAGAGTCAGAGTTTCTGCACGAGCAGTAGAGGTGGTTTTAAAAACAGCCACACACACACAGCATAGCTAATTAAATTCTCAAAAAAGCTTGCCCAACACGGTCACGAATGCTATCAAAAAAGACGTACTGCAGGTCTGAAAATGTTACACAGTTACAATGGCAGCAATTTTGGCACTTTAATTACGATAAAGTACAGCTAATAGATGTTTCATTTGAATCAGGGCTGTGTTGCTGTCTTGATGACTCATAGGGCTTTCTGAGGTAACTGTGGGGGTGTGTCACTGCAGTATTGTGGGACATTTGCTCTCAGATCAGGTTCATGTGGCCAGACTGTTTATAAATTACAAATTGAGCTTTGTCTGACTCAGCATGCTTCTCGGAATGTACCTGTCAAGCCCTCTTCAAATTTTCATTCTCTCTTACCCCCTCCCCAACCTTAGTTGTCTTCTCTCCTTCTATATACCTCTTTTTATGTGTCCCAACCTCTTTTCATTTTGTTTCCATCTCTCTATTTGCCTTTCTAGCTTATCATCTCTATTATCATAGTCTCTCCTTACTTTTTCTGTTAAATTTTTTTGTCTTTTTTTTGACAACTTCTCTCTCTCTCTCTCTCTCTCTCTCTCTCTCTCTCTCTCTCTCTCTCTCTCTCCACAAATTTAATTAAACAGAAAATGAAAGTGCACAATTTATATGAACTAATAAAGCAGTTGGCAGCATTCTTGAAAAACAATTCTTACTCACTTTTATAAATGTTTTATCCTAGTACAGTATAGTACTATATAGGTTTTACTCACAGTCCTGGAGCCTATCCTGGTAACTCTGGTCTTAAGAGTGACAAATACTCTAAATGGGATTCATTGCATATACACAATGCAAATATGTTTTGTCCCAGCATTAAGTCTCCTCTTGTGTGTTCATCTGGACCTAAGCATTAAGAAAAACCTTTACAAATATATTGCATTTTAATATACAGAACTATAAGGCAGACATGAACCGAAATAAGCAAGGTCAACAGAAACGGCAAAGCCATATAAGAGGATTTTTCAGGAGAGTAATTTTTCCGGCAAAGGTAATCAAAGACAAAATGTCTTCAAAGGTTAGGCTTCTTGCTGACTCATGAGCAAGGCATACCTGGAACAGGGAAGTCACATTCAATATGTATGACCATGGGGATTGTGCATTTGAAATGGCACATTACTTCTGCCTTTGATTAACAGCTCATGATTCGGGGGCCAAACTTTTTAAAATGATGAAATGTCAGTGCATTATGACCAGTTCCTCCCCCAAGCCAAAACACAATGGAGATGAATAATGGGGGACTTAATGAACAGGCCCCAACTGTTTGCCACTGTGAATGATGTGTCTGAACTGAGCCTATGGAAGATTCATAAGAACATTCAGAGCTCATTCAAAATTCAAGAATACAGAACATCATACTCTATTTGACATCAGTGTAATAAGAAACAGAAGCAAAATCAACATGATGGATGGAAATAAAAAGGTGAATTTCTGTGAATAGATTACACATTCTTTCACTTCCAACTAATCTTGTCCAGTGGCAGAATCAAAAAAGTGATGTATGTTATATCATCCATTAGAGACCATCATTACAGCTTTTGGATGCAGACCTTGTTTAAAAGATAAACTTTTTTTTTCAAAAAGAACAAACAAAAGGAAATACCGTATATAAGTTTATCAGTAATCAGCAGCATAATTTCTATTAAAAATAAAACATGTCCATTCCATATAGTAGAGCAACAGTTAATTATGATTATTTTTATTTATTTGTTGATATTTTGTAAGTATTCCCAGTTAGCTACCACTGCAAAAAATAAAAAGAACTACCGTATTTTTCGGACTATAAGCCGCTCCTTTTTTTCCACGTTTTGAACTCGGCTTAAACAACGAAGCGGCTAATTTATGATTTTCTCCTGGGTTTTTCCCGGTTTCACAAACTTCAAGCCAAAAAACTGAACCCCCATAACATTAGACCAATGATATTTCCGAACGGGAATGAAAAAAGCACCTGAGCTGCACGGCATCGGGAGAAAAACTTCCATCGAGTGATTTTTAAACGCACAACGATGCCAAAAGATAAACTCCCGAGAGAAATAATTGTGAAAGGAAGGGGCAAGACAGTGAACAATGACTTTCTTGGTTGGCTACTGTTTAGATACATGCCGTTTTAACGCTTTAAGTCAGGGTGAAAGGAGAGCTCGCTTCTGGCATGCTCCAAAATACCGCTATACTCCTAAAGCAAGCGCAACATATTTCTCCCATTACACAATGTGTAACGTGTCTTTCGTTAAAGCCTGTGTAAAGTACATTAGTGTAGACACCTGTGGCTTATAGACATGTGCGGCTTATTTATGTTAATAATAAAAATATTTGTAAAATTCAGTGGGTGCGCTTTATAGTCCGGAAATTGCGGTAAGATATGTTAGCTCAACAGGGTTCAGAAAGTATTCAGATCCTTTTGTTTTTTGAACATTTTATTGCAACACATTGATTATGTTAGAGATTTCATTTTAAATTGACAAATAATACTCAATTAGACCTTCAACAACTTGTTATTTTACCTTAATTCAACCCAATACAATCTTCCCAACTTCACTGGCGATCGAGCTTCTGCTTAGCCAAGTGGTTCCCTGTTCCTTAGCTGAGGTAGTGAAGGTGTCTTTGCTTTATTCACTTCATTGCAGTGTTCACATTTTCCACTGACGGTCACATACCATTCGAGAACAATAAAAGGTATCAAGCTACAAATGATCCCTAATTACAAAGCAAAACCGAGTCTGTAGGCATTTTTCCCCCCAATTTTATAACAGAACAAACAAACAAACAAAAAATAAAAATAAATAAGTATAAGCTGCAAAATTATTCTATTTATGGATGTCAATTTGCCTTACCCACCAAGTTCATGTTAGTTTAGCAACCATGAAGAAATAATTTATTGAGATTTACAAATGAATTGAAACTATATTCTTTGTTACACAGATTAAATAAATGCAATTGAACAACCAGAAATAACCAGAAAGGACCGGTTTTCTGCAGGCTTCTCTCAGTGTGGGCTTTGACTAATGCATTTGTCTGCATGACTGTAATTTAATAGGGTTGATTTTATGAGGTATTTGCATGGGGTAGATATGACTTGAAATTTCATAATTTCACATATGTTAAGTACTATTTTATGATGTGTGTGTATGTGTGTGTTATTTTGGCTTGGGTTTGTAGAGATTTTGCTCATACAGCAACAAGGGTGATGTAGTACTGATGTAGGGTGAGGAAGCCAGAGCTATATAGCAGGCCAATCAAGATTCAATTCAATTCAATTCATTGTTATTTGTATTGCACTTTTAACAATGAATATTGTTTCAAAGCAGCTTTACACAGATAATGTGTTAATTAAAAGTGAATATGTTCTTTATAAGTAAGTTTGTCCCTGATGAGTGAGCTGGTGGCGACACTGGCAAGGAAAAACTCCCCGAGATGGCATAAGGAAGAAACCTTGAGAGGAACCAGACTCAAGAGGAAACCCATCCTGGGTTGCACCGAATGTCCATTTATAGCAGATATAATATATTCCACTCTATCCCATATTTTCATTGTGCGTTCTTTGTGCACAGGAGCATTGTCCTGCTGGAACAGGTGTTTGTCTTCCAGTTCAAGTGAAGGAAAATTTAAATGTTTCCACATCCAATACAATTGTGTGCCACCAACTTTGTAGAAAAAGTTTTGAGGAAAACTCTTACCACGTACTGCATGGCTGAAAGATTTCGTAAATAATGATATACAATGAGTTTTGATATTTAAACACTTTTGATAACTACACTAAATGAATGCTCCACATGAGAACAGTTTAAATAGTTTACTTTGCTTTAACATTCATTCTCTTTAACTTTTTATCAACTGAAAGCTCTGTTTTTGTCACTCACGCATGACCATTTGGTACTTTAAACTTTGTAACGTCAGCTTCATGAAGATCTGTTAAAATCCTAATTATTTTGTTCAGTAGAGAAACTGTTATTATTAACAGCTTGCTCCTGGGACAGAAACAGCTTTGCTTTTCATCCAGCACTTTAAACTCAGCACTGCGTTCTGTTTATAAACATCAATCTATAGGCCTCTAACTCCTCCTGGAATGACAGAAGGTGCTCTATGTTGTCATTGGAGGCACTCTTTCCCTTGACAAACAGGGTCAGGTGTTATAGACTCTTTCATCTGCTCTGCAGTGGCACAGAGAGGGATGAGCCAGAGACTTGTCCTCTTCTTTCCTGATTGTCAACATGGCTGACACCAAAGTTCAGCAGCTCTTATGGTTCTGCTTTGATAGACAGGACCTGAGTTGTAACATTTGACATCTTCAGAATAACAATGAGTTGAATGGATTTTAGAATAAACATTTTTATTTACTTAGGGCTTTTCATGCATTTGGCTATAGACTATGTTTATTTTATAATAGCAAAATGTAATGAATAAAAGATAATAATAATAAATATAATAATAATAATAATAATAATAATGTTTACTTTATACAGTTCTTTTCTCAAGCAGAATAATACATACAATCGCAAAATAATGATAAAACAAACAGACAGAATGGTTAGCGGAGTCTTTTAAAACCTGGCATGATCAAGTTACAATGCTGTTGCTGCTCATGGTTTCAGTGAATGCCTACGCCTGTACAGCCCACACATCTCGACACGGCTGCAGTGCCACCTGGTACCACCTCTCTGAACGCTGCACCTGGTACCACTGAGTCCCACAAAGATAGCTGAGCAGCCCTGAGACCATTTAGAAGATAACACAAAACTCCCTGCTATCAATTCAAGTTGCAGGCATGTCGAAAATAATCAGGCGCAGGACTCTATCCATAGCTTTTCAGATGGACATGCATGGGAGCTCAAGGCCAAGGGAAATCCCTGCTGAAGCATAAGTCTGGAGGTTTGGACAAAATTGGGGAATTACCAAAATGTTTTTTTTTTTTTTAACAAAAAAGCTCCAGTGAGAAGCAGCATTAAAGAAATGTGCATTAAAAATGTACTCAGCAGACTCGCGACCTGAAATAAAATGCTTTGGTTTTGTACATTAGTTATTGCATATACTGTAATTAGCCATTAATATTAAACACTTCATTGCCTTTGATTTATTGGTTCTGGGTTTTTATAAGAATTGCTTAAACCACTGTTTAACAGACTGACTAATTCCTTCTAATCCTGTTCCCTGGCAAAAAAAAAAGTACACTAACAGAGTCACAATTCTTCTTCCTTGACTTTAGGGGCCTTTTCTGCAAAAAAAATAAATGTAGCACTGGTTCTCTATTGCCATGATAATTGCAGTCAATACTGCCAATAGGCTGATGCAAGGGTAGAGCAAAATCTATTGTTATCGTCTTTTGAGCAGCTGTTGATTGTTGTAGGGAGTCCTGGAGTCCTGGGAGACTAATAGGGGTATGCTGAGACAACAGAAGGATTACTAAGCCACTACTCAGGCAGCCTTAAGGACATTTGCCAATAACAACTTTATCAGTCTCCTGCATGTGCCCAGGGTGTTGGCACAGCTCTTTTTCCAAGCATCGAGAAATTAAAAGATCTCGACATAATATCAAACTGTTAAAAAGTATATGAATAATTGACAATGCCACGGGTGCGTTTATTGGTGGAGCACTGACTGAGTTTGGTTAAGATGCTTTGATGTGTGATTTGTTGAAATAATACATTTGTGGTATGTGTGATTGGAGAGAAAAAGTCAGTAAATGGAAAACTTTTCATTAGTACAGTTCTACTGTCCACATTATTGTTGCTGCCTCTGCCACTGCAGACACACAGAAAATCAGATGACTACTTTATGAATCTGTTTGGTTCTTACACATTTGGGAGCTTAGAAGCCTCATTAATGTGCAACCTTCAGCAATATTTCGAGGCAAGAGGGAGAGACGAAGAGACAGCGAAACACTAACCCAAACCAGATAAAATGTCAGTTTATGTCTTTAGTTGTCTTCTTTTCAACCCATTAGCAGTAACGAGGCCACTGGTCTCAGAGGGCTACAGCTTACATGGTTTTGAAAGAATTGTTATTCCTGCAAGTTCTCAGAGTTTCTTCAGTGATATAAATTAAGCCCGATAATCACTTGCCCGCTTGCTTTTAAATCCGGCAGTTTGGTGCCATTTTACGTTCATTTATTTCGTTAATGGTGTGTCCTGAAATCACTAGCTCTTTGTTCTTCTTTAGAAAGCTCAACAGCAAGAAAGACTGCTGCAGTCACCCAGTAAAGTAAGAACATGTATTATGTGGAATTTTAATTAAGCAGAGCCTGTCTTCTTTTCTGCCTCTAAATGTATTCAAAGAACTGTAAAGCAATTGTGCAACCAATAAGTGCCATAGCCACTGGTGTGTGGGAACAGATTTTTTTGGGGTAATTTAGTAGAGACATTAAAATTTTCACTTGCTGTAAGTAAAGGGGCACCCTATCAACTGTTTTCAGTGCTGTATAGTGTTTTTTCCCCCTTAATCTTAATGAACATTATGTGCACTTCAAAGCCAGGGATTTTGCTGGATAAAAAATTGACTTCTATTTGCATAGAGTAGTCTTTACTGAGCAATTGTGTTTGCAATAAAACTGATGTTAGATATGATAAGATGGCAGTTCACCAGCACTACAAATGACATTGGTGCACAAACAGGCAAAAAAACACTTTACAATAAGAAATATTGCACATTCGTTGCATCAGTAACTGCACAATGTAGCCATTGGTGCCATAAGAAAAGCATAAAGTGATTTATTTTTTATTTTTCATTTTACACAGCGTGTCAAAGTTAAAAAAAATAAGAAAGACATTTTGCTATTTTTAGTGTGAAGGTTGTACCTTAGAGGAAAACAAAAGCGGATATAGAAATTAACTCAGGATAGAGAGGATATTTGTCATTAATTTAGTTAATGTTCATTCATTTACTTACAGCTGACTCTGGCTCCTTTTGGCAAAATTTAATATGAAGCTGAATTATTTTTTTCTCTCTCTAAGGCCCCATACCTTATATAACAGATGTTTTCTCTACAGAATGTGTCCCAAAAGATTGATGTTTCATTTATGCATGAATATTTATAGTATACATACCATATGAACAAAAATGTGTGGATAAGTGACCATAAGATTCATATGTGCTTTTTGAACATCTTATTCTACATTTAGTCCGTATTTCCTTTTTAAATAATCTCTTAGTGGACCATTTATAGGAAGATGTTCCACAAAGTTTGGAGAGTAGTTCTGGATGAATATATGCTCATTCAGCAACAAGGGTCAAGTACCGATGTAGGATGAGGATGCATGGGGTGCAGTCAGCATTCTAATTCATCATTAAGGTGTTCAGTAAGGTTGAGGTCATGGTTAAGGTTTTTCTGTCCTCAAGATCTTCCAGTCCAAGCCATATCTTCATGGAGCTCACTTTGTGCACAGGGGCATTGTCATGCTGGAACAGGTTTGGGTCTCCTAGTTCTAATGAATGAAAAATTTTATGCTAGTGTACCACAATCATAAATGCACAATTGAGTCCCTTTAACTTTGTAGTAATAGTTTAGGGAATAACAGTCAGATATCTTTAAAAGGCTCAAAATATTTTGATACTGTGCTAAGTTCAATTTTTAAAGTATGTAAACATATAAATATGTAGTATTTCTTGTGTCAAAAGGGTAGTGTATCTACTATCTATCCATGGTTAGTAGATACAGAACATTCTTTTTAGTCTAAATGCATTTGTCTGTTATTTGGTATTGTTATAACTTTTATCTTCTACTTGTGTTACACTTCGAAGACATCCCATACAGTACATCAACTTTTAAAAATTGCATCAATATTGAGATTTATTGATCCAACAGAAAGCATATCCTTTATGGGTTTGCCATTTCAAAACCATTCTCCATTTATACAATGTCATTCTCCATTTATACAATGTCAAAGGTGTAAAAGTTGTGACAAAGATTTTGGTTGTAAAACAGTTGATACAAATTCATTTATTTTCTGTGAGTAAAAAAAATTATATAATATTTGTGAAATAAATACATTATTCATTTATTTTTATTTGTGTGGGTAATTTAATCATTACCTTTAATTAACATAAAAAGATTTGCTTATTAACAGTTATGTTTCCAAAAAAATGAAAAAAGACATAATAAGAAATCTGTTTTTTTAACTGAAAAATATTAATGCATGGCATGTCACAATGCAAAACCTATTTTGGGATATTTTAATATTCAATACTATACAATGCTATTTTAAGATTTGATTAATTTATCTTCTTTGCTTTATTGCCTCTCCTAATGCCAACCTGTCCAGATATTGACCCAGCTGTAATCTGAGGAAGAGAGAAAATAATGTACTAATTGTCCAATTCAGTTTTCTTTCCCCTCCTCAATGCTTCATTTTGGATTATGCCTTCCTTTTTAAATTTGCCTTTGCTATGAATACTAATTCATTCTTACTTTTCTTCTTATTAAGATCAGCAAAAAATATATACAGTTTTTTTTCTTTTATCTAATAACAAAATGCACCTTAAAAAAGAAAAAGAAAACAATAAAATACTATAAATAATAATTATTATTATTGTTGTTTTGGCCTCTAAGATTTTACGTTTCTAATTAATGGTATTTTTATATACTCATATAGGTATGTTTTGCATACACTCACTGGCCATTTTAATAGGAATATTTATACACTTTCTAATTTATGCAGTTATCTAATTAGTCGATCCTGTAGCAGTAGCACAATGCTTTAAATCGTGCAGATAAAGATCAGGAGCTTCAGTTTCTGTTTACTTCATACATAATCGAAAAAAGCATGATCTCTTTGAATTGATTACCAGTGCCATTTAGGCCCTAGCACTTTACATTTGTTTCAGAAAATTCTGAACTCGTACAATTTTAATGCACAAAAAGCCTACAACAAATGAAATGCAGCTTAAATCACACTTTGCAGCTTTGGCTCTCTAAACTGAAACCTGAGATGGATGGGCTACATGGAATGGAAGAGCTTATGACCACAAAGTACAGGAATCCAAGTATACAGTGCGCATGGGCTCAACAAAACTATTGAGCTGAAGACCAAGCAATGTTTTCAATGTTTTTGTTCAAACATCATTGGCATTATTGTATACAGTTAGTGTAAATTCTTTACTATAATACTTATACAATATTTAATCATAAAAATGATCAGTTATTAATGGCATGAATCCATTCAAAATGGAATGAACCCTGACTAGATTAGACATGATGGATTAGACATACATTGAAGTTTGCTGTACCAAACTCCATCCTTGTTTAATTCCAATACAAATTCATAAATCAATTTGATAAGATTTTTTTTTAAATGTCCCACACTGCATTCATTCAATTTTAGGAATTACTTTTAACCTGAATACGGCTGCAGTGGATCTGAACACTAGTGCAGGGAAGAAATCACAGACATTTAGAGCCCAATTTAGGGTTTTTTTAAACTTTATTTTTTGGTGGAGATAAGAGGAACTGGAGACCATAAACATAAACAGGATTGAGTTTTAGCACATGAATCTCAGCATTTTGCATACATTTTTACATTTCAATTCATATATATAATTTTTTTTACCAGATAGCATTTTACTTTTGCATTGATTACATACATGGTTACTCACATGAGGACACATAGACCAAAGTTTTTTCGGGAAATTTTCCTTCAAAAAAGAAAAAAAAAGAAAATATAAAAGTATATATCAAAGTTGTTAAAAGCAGTCAGCAAAAGCTGCCAGTCTTCTGCATCTTAAATTATTATTATTTACATTTTTTTATTTGCTTGTTTTATATTGAAATTTTTCATGCTAGCAATTTAATCAATAGTCTTTCAAATAAATATTTAGGGGTATCAGTGGCAACCTAATGTAGCTCAGTGCATACTGTATCAATAGGAAATATACACTATATTACCAAAAGTAATTGGACACCCTGCTTGTCAAGCTTCCCATTCTACAGCTGTGAGAAATTGCTCTGCTTTAAAAATATTACTGATTTCAGGTACTGATGTTGGCATAGAGGCCTGGAGTACAGTAAGTGTCAATTTTATCACAAAAGGTTTTAGTGGGTTTGAGGTCAGTGTTTTGTGCATTTGTGTATCCTCCCACAAGTCTTTATGGACTTTATGCAAACTTTAATTTGCAAAGGCGACATATTAGTGTGAGGGTCAAGTGTCCACGCAAAAGTGCATAAATCCTTATGCTAAGGTTTTCTCTATAAGCAAAATCACACCTTTGCTGTTTAATGAATTGTATAATGTTTTGATTAAAATTGTATAATCAATTGTATAATGAATTGTTATACAATCAACTTAAAAAAAAAAAAAAACATCCAATTATGTAATTCTCCAAAAAAAGTTGGTTCAGTTCAGTTTCTTGCTTTATGAGGATTTTATCTGTTTTCCACAGATAATTCCCTGTCATCAAACTGTATTTGTTAATAATGTATATTATATATTTTATATTTATATATTATATATTTTTTTAGTAACAAAGAAAGAGAATCTCATTTCTTTTTCATAGGTCTTTTACCATTTTTATGCATCCTAACATCTGTCAGTGCCTGAGGTCCTGTTCTCACTCGGTGCTGAAACACCCCCCAAAATAAAAATAAAACTTTATTAAATCAAAGGGGACTACCTGTAAATTCTTTTCATAAGGTTTGGTGTATTGTTTGTATAGCCTGAAACAAATTACTATATAAAGCAATGCTTGTATAAATTAGATTTATTGTTGGGACTTCACAGTCTATTTGGGAACAAGACAGAGCCTAAAGCAAATATTCGAAAGAAAACTAAAATGTGATCTTTACTGTTATTTTTCTGTACTATATTAAGGATTTGGCATGTAGATGCCTTCATTACCACTCTCTTGTTCAGAAGATGCTCCTGTTTCAAATGCTTAGAGCTCGGAGAAAAGTATTGAACACACTTGAATCTCTTTACCCATTTGTGTTGTCATAGAAACCATAGGAAAGGTCAAGCAGAGCTGCTCTCTTTCTTTCTTTTTATGGAAGGAAAAATTGTTGCAGAAACAGTCAAAACTACACTGGGTTTATTCATTTTACATTCACAGCTGCTCGTTTCCATAAGTAGCACTTCTAAGTAGTGTTTGTTGTGAAGGCATATGTACATATAATGTGATTTATATATAAATAGCAGGGTGGAGTGCAGACCAAACACTGTGTTGAACATATGTTTAAGTGGGAGCTGTTAACTTGTTTGTCGTCTCTACCCAGGGTTTACGAGTAACGTATTCTCATCGCAGTATATGACAATCATAGATAAATTAGATTTTTTAGCGAGTTTAGAAACAAATTGTTAATTTCTATTTAGGCATTAAGCTAGTTTTTGTCCATAATCCCTGCACAGTGTAAGCCAACTAAAAAACTGTGCACATTTAAAGCAATTCAATTTTGTAAGCGAATTACAATAAAGCTGTTTTTGCTGAAAGTGTGCACAGGCACCAAAGGCTTTGTTAGCAGCAGCAATGTTTGAGGCAGTGGAGACAGATTAGCATCCCTGGGACAATTTATCAGGTATCTTCTGTTTCAAATACCTCAGAAGAAAGGGCTTGATAATGATATGTGAAGTAAGTACTATCAATGACAGAGGTGGTGTTCATTTCAGGATAGTTTATTTGATTAGTTATATAAAGCAATGCTCATTTAAAGAACATTATTTAATTATTGCACAATGTTATTAAAGCTTGAATCTTTTTTGTGTGTTTACTCAATGTCATGATTACTCAAATTGATGATTACAAAAATAGCAGTTACATTGATTTTTACTCATCAGTGTACTCTTTCCACTACCAGGTCCTCATATTGTTTAACATAATAGTGTACATTTAGTGTAAATTGTAAAAATATTTATTGAACATTACAAAAGGATGCATTGATAGAACAACACCAGTGATTACGGATAGTACAGTACATAGAAATCTAAGATATAAAGCTTAACATCAGCTGCAGTAAAATTTTAGGAATCTTTCTGAATATATTATTTTAGCCTCATTATCTGAAAAAAAAATTAATAATTCTTATTTGCATGCTGTTTTTTTTTTCTTTCATTTTAATCTATAAATAAGTCTAATTCATAAAATAATAGCTCATGCTAAAAATAATCCTATTTCCAGCAAAGTATATAAGACAGCATATAACAACAATGTTTATATAACTATTGGTGCTTATATATTATTTATTATTAATTCACATAAATGCATAGGTTTCATAATTGATTTTTATATAGTTTATATATTACAAAATAAATGCAATGATAAATGTATACTCAATACGTTAATTTAAGTAATAGATAATGTATTAAGTATTATAACAAGATAAAGCTGCATGTTAATATAATTAGATTCACAAGGTAAAATAAGACGATAGCTTGAAAAAACGAGTTAAGTGATAAGAAAGGCACTATAGACAAAATAAAGAGTTACAACATCTAATATCTAGAATTTTAAAACAACATTATGCATTTAAGATATTCAGTTAAAATAATGGCATAGCACTTCTCTTCCCAGTTGAGTTTCAGTTTAGGGCTTTTGTAGCAGCCACTCAGGAGAGCTGAAATTCTTAAAAATACTTTCTGAGAAGAAATTTCATCTTGAGATTCCTTCTTCTCCTTCTTCTCAAAAAATGCTTACTGAATAACACAAAGTGCCAGAAGGAGAATAAGACTGCTAGATGGCTTGAATCTTTTATCCCAAGTAAGACTTTGAAGTTGCCATAGTCATGGCTGCAAAATTCAATTAGCTCCCCATTCCCATTCTAGATTCCCATGAAAGACTCGGCGATGGTCTGGAAAATTGTTCTTAAGTCTACCTGGACATGCAGTGAAGTTTTTTAAGAGCTTACAGTACATTGCTGGCTTTGCAGAGAACTTGTCATTTTTGGGTTGAACCTGAAACAAATTCTTGTGCTGAAACTGGCACTATAGTAAAATATAGTAAAATGTTGTAATAACTTTTAATTGTTTTAATATATACACTATCAAAATGCCAATATTTTTTATGGACACTAGCATCTGTGTAAAAAAATACCTCTATCCTACATGATCTATCTATCTATCTATCTATCTATCTATCTATCTATCTATCTATCTATCTATCTATCTATCTATCTGTTGTTGTTCAAATTAAATCCTCAAATAAAATTGATCCTCAAAAATACAACTTGCCTAATAATTCTGCACTCCCTGTATAGTGTTCAATACTAATTTTGTAAGATAATTCTTTATATTTCTTTTAACTTCATTCAGCCTTGTTTTTCTATTTCCACTCTAATTAATAATTACCCACAATGCTATTCGACCACTTGCTGAAAGAAGTCCCAGTAGACTTTAGCCTTCTCCTCATCTCTCACTGCAACACTTTTTTTAGTCAGTTGAGCTGTCTCATCTCCTCTCTCTCTCTCTCTCTCTCTCTCTCTCTCTCTCTCTCTCTCTATCTCTCTATCTCTCTCTTTTTCCACTAAAAATTTCTCACACACACACACACACACACACACACACACACACACACACACACACACACACACACACACACACTCTAAAATTCTTTGTTGAGTTTCTCAATAATGTGACACTGGACATCGCTGAAAAATAGTGAATGGGAAAAAAGTCTTTCTTTTAGACAATCTGATTGGTCATTTGCGAATTTGTTTGTGATTTGCTTCATATGTCACACATACAACAATTATTTTGCATATTTAAGTTAGGGTGTGGTCAGCCATGATACTGTTATTTCAGGCACCCAGTTACACAGACTTTCCTACACTTTAAGCTAACACCACTTTCACCAGTTTGGCAATGCAGAAGTTTAAGATTTAATATTTCAGTGTTTCCTTAAATTCCTTAATTAGGTTCAAAATGCAATCTTGAAGTAAGGAAGTTGTGAAGGCTGCTGGATAAGTTACCTAAGCTAGTTAAACTAGTTGGCTTGTTTGGTGTTTACTAAGACTAAGAACTAAAACTGACACCTGGTTACTTTTAACATCAAATCAATAAATCCACCATGACAAAAGTGCTAACACATACAAACAATTTCCTTTTGCAACTTGATGTATGAATGTCAAACCAAATGTCAATCCATCATACTCAGGCTAACTGGTACCATAAAGGATCTTTTTTATGTCATAATAAAACCTTTTATTATTTACCCCCATTATTTTGACATAGCTGACACATGCGAATATGTATTGTATGGAATCTTTTGCCAATAAAGACAACGTCTTGTCTTTATTTCTCTTTCTGTGCACATTGCCCTTTATGGCTAAGTTTCAGCAACATGCCACAGGACATCATTTCATGCATCAGTGATGTCTGGGACTAATTTAAGACTCTAATTTTGCCACAGAGGCAGGCTTGCATCAAAAGACTCCTCTTTTGAGAGTTGCTGCATTACAATACCCTAGTCATAATGACAAGAGTATAAACTATAATTATCCACCTTACTGTCAGTCTACCCAAGTCCACCATCAAATTAAGCTGCATTTCTAGGCTGATGAAATTTGTGATAATAGATAAGATAATCATTACACAACTAGACATACAGCATGACTAGGGAAGAACCTTTAATGGATCACAGCGATTTTACACGACCTATAACCACTCGACTTGTAATACTTATCAGATCTCTGTGCATGTGTAGTTAAAACTTTAGGATATGTTAAATAAAATAATCCATATCCCATTGTGGGTTTTATTATTATTTTACATAATGAACTGATCTTATCAGCTATCTCATATCTGGATTCAGCATTCAAGTCTTTTATTTTTTGTGAACATATTCTTTAAAATTGCTCTAGTTTGTTACATATAAACAATGTGTCAAAACTGTGTTCTAGTATAATTCCTGACTCTCATCCATATAAAAGACCTGCTTTAATTTTTTTAACACTTTGATTATAAGGAAGGCTGCTGGTTGACAGGCACACTTACTAGGCCATGCTTTATCGCTCCAGTGCTAGTCTAAATGGAGGGCTGAGGGAGTTACATAAACTCAATCTATCAGCATTGCAATGCAGTCACGACGAGCAGGTCATTGAGGGAGAATAAGCAATGAGTCATAGCTCATAGTCTGGAAAATGTAATGTTTTCGTTTCCAATTAAACATTGATGATAAGCTAATTTTTTCAAGGGCATAAACGGTATATAAAAGGTTTTTCAAAAAATAGGTTGTGTCATTATTCAGCTCTTCCCACCTCGAAGAAAAGGCTGATGATCTAATCTAGAATGGTGGATTGATCCTCCATTGAGATACGTTGTTCAGAGAGGTGGAATTATTAATACGTTCGCTCAACTAGATGCAACTAATGCACTGACCTACACTGAAATTCTAATGACTGGCTGCACTGTGGTTTTAAAAAAACTTTTCGCATTTACTATTGTTTTTTTCTTTTGCTTATTTATTTATGTTTGTTTGTTGTTTGCCTTTACACTTACATTTAAAACTCACCTAAAGTGTCCTTAAGTGATATTTCCCTAGTTTCCCCTAGACAGGCTGCATTCAGCATCTAATCCCATGTTGACATCAGATGAAGCATGTGATGCAGGGAGCCGTATGCAAATACCAAAGAGAGCACAAAATGTGCACAACAGCTCCAGGGCACCACAGTCCAAGAAGGTTAAGGCAGCAGAAATTGATAAGACATAGCAATATACACTGAAAATTGTATTCAGAGATGAAGAAATACTGTATAAGCACTCACAGGGAAAATTTTTCTGTTTGTTTCAGAAGAGAAATAAGCACAGGTAACAGCAGGGTATGACATTCATATTTGATAAATAATAAATATTATTATTATAAATATGACATGATATATTTACATGACACCTTTGCTGAAAAAAAAAAAAAAAACATAAATATTAGACAGAAATGCAGAATTACTCAGAGGGCTGCATCACAGACAGGTATCTCATGCAGTAAGAATGAATAAGATTATGAAAGCAAGAAACCCGATGACATGATTGGTCGCCTTGATTGGAGTGTCCAAATCGCAATCTGATTGGTTAAAGGGAAAGCTTTAAGCAACATGAAGCTCATGCCAACAAGTGCTGACTGTGCCCAACCTTATAGCAGATCAGTAACTCTGCCCCCAGAAACACACGATGTGACAGATTAAATCTGGTTGGATAAAAACTCAAAACCTAAACGTTTCGCAGGAATGCTGCTCCTTGAAATTTTTCTATAAAATGAAGAAAATAAATAATACATATTCACATACAAGAACATATTAAAACATAAGTCAGTGATTATCATAGAAAAGGCCTTGATTTTAAATGGAGTAAAATAAACATTGACAAATGCATTCAGAAACAGGAAGATGCATGGCATGAGACAATTAAGGAATTAACATCCTTCTGTGCTTTGTAGCATGTTTAAAAAAACACAGAGCAGGCTGTTGACCTCAATTTTGCATGAAGATTACAAGAAGAGAAGGTCTAAGTGACATTGATAGAAGTTTCATTATTGGCAGGATGGAATTACATCCGACTGTATGTGTGTGTGTGTGTGTGTGTGTGTGTGTGTGTGTGTGTGTGTGTGTGTGTGTGTGTGTGTGTGAGTGGGTGGGTGGGTGTCACTTTAGGAAGTAGATTTACTAAATAGGGTTTGACATAAGACAAAAGCACATTTGAGAGTTCAGTGGTGAAAAAAAAAAAACATAGGCAGAGATGATGAAATGGTCAGATGAGTCATCCTTCACCGTATTCTCGACAAGTGGGTGAGTACATGTGTGGTGTACACCAAAAGGAATGTACAAGACAGAATGATCGACTCTTCAAGTGAGACGATCTGGTGGTGCTGTGCTTTAAGTGGTGCATCTATCCTCTTAGATGGAAGAGTCACTGCCAATTAATACAAAGTTATTCAGACTAATTATCTTAATAATCAGCAAAACGTCTATATGCTTAGCATATTATTATTATTATGATTATTATTACAGCTATTTTGACTTCAATTATTTGTGTATCATATATTTCCTGAAATTACTATGGAAAACATTCATGTAAAGAGATGATTTTTATGTAAATCTGGGATGTGCCTTGTAGCAGACGTGCTACTGTAAAGCATTATTTCTACTAAAGAATCAGATTTGAGAATTCAAATACAATTTGTGAGTTTGCATGCAAATCAAGTCAATTAATACTTTAGCTTATGTGGAAGTCTACAGGTTTTTTATATATCATAGATGCTTTATTATTGTTACACTGTGGATATTTTCTAAAGCACATCATTTATATAATTCATAAATGCATAGTTTACAATAAACATAACTAGCCATCAACAATCTTTTGTCGAGAATTTCCTTTCATTTAAAAGTTTGGCATGGGTTCAATTCAACATACGGCTTTGTTTGGATTGTTAGTCCTGCCTCCACCCCCAACTTGTCGTTGGTGTATTTCCCAACTGAGTCCAGGTGTTCTGTGTTAAGCCTTTGATTAGTTTGTTTATGTATACCCTGTTGTGTCATTGTGTATGCTTGTGTAATTTTTAGTCTGAACAGTGTTTTCCTTGTTTATCTCTATTCTACGTTTGTTCTAGTACTCTTGTCTATTTCCCACCTTTCGCTCATTAATTATCGTAAATTAGTGTTAGCTATCTATTATGAATTACTATGACGTTTGTATTTGGAATTCCTTAAATAAAGAGCAATAAAGCATACATGCATACATAGTAAATGCAGTTAATGTTACTAAATAAATATACACTATTAAGCCAGTGATTTTTGAACACCTGAATTTCACACTCATACATGCGCTCTGGCAAACTTGCTACAAACTTTGAAAACACACAACAGCATGGAAAGTCTTTGCATGTTATCTCATTAAGATTTCTCTTTATTGCACCTAAGCATCTCCCAATGTTGCATAACAATGTCCTTGTGCACAAAGCAAGTTATATAATAAAATGTTGTGCCATGGTTAGTGGGGAAGAACTTAAGTGGCCTGCACTGAGCACTGACCTCAAGCCCACTCATCATTTTTGGGATGTACTAGAATTTTGGCTGTGCCCCAGGCTTCCTTGCCCGACTTCACTAACGCTCTTGTGGCTGAATGAGCAAATCCCCACAGCTATGCTTCAAAATCTATTGAAAAGCCTGAAAAGGAGAACAGTACAAAAACTCATGCAGATACAGATTTGGAGGTTCTGGTCATGCTCACATCAAACATCAGAAAAGAAGAACAAATGTGATCCTATTGAGATTATACATAATGTGGCACAGAATAAAGCATACTGTAATTAAAGCAAAATGCAAAATCTATCTCTGTCCTTCACAGCCTCATATTCCAGTTCTTGGCTCCACCCAAGGTTCAATGTTTTGTGCATTACGTGATGCTTTTCTGTTTACCACAGTATATGATTATATGAATTATTATATACTCCCATATATACCCAATCTGCTATTTTCCTCTGACCTCTCTAATCCACAAGGTGTTTCCACCCACAGAACTGTGACTCGCTCAGTGCTTTTTGTTTTTTGCTTTGTTCTGTAAAAACTGTAGAGACTGCTATATGTAAATTACTTGGAGATCAGCTGTTTATGAAATATTAAAATCCAGTACATCTGACACCAACAACTGCTTAAATGAGCAGGTTTTCAGGTGTTAAATGATGAGTGTCTATTTCGTCTATTTCCTAGTATTTTATAAAGCCAAGACTTTCAACATCAAAAAAATTGATGAATCAGCAGATTTCTTATTTATTCTAGTTTAACGTGAAAAATATCCAATTAGGATAGTGGCGAGAAGAAGGCCATTATGGATAAGCGTATTAGGATGTACTTTAAATCTGTTTTTTTTAGCTAAAGCTGCTCAAAAAAACATGACTTTAGAGTTTATCTTTGTGCAACTGTCTTATAGCAGCATCATTCTAATGGAAATGATAATTGGTTCCTAATGATTTTGATGGTATGATACAATACACTCTGAAAGTATTTAGAGCTTTACATTGTCCACATTTTATGTTACAGCCTTATTTAAAAATAGATTAAATTAATTATGTTAATCAGAGTGTCATTATATAAGTTGTTTATACAGAGTGAAGGTGAACCTTTGCCAGAGCGCTCTGGAGCAGGTTTTCATGGATGTCTCTGTATATTGCTGCATTTATCTTTTCCTTGATCCCGACTAGTCTCCCAGTTCCTGCTACTGAAAAACATCCCCACAGCATGATGCTGCGACCACAATACTTCACTGTAAGGATGGTATTGGCCATGTGATGAGCGGTGCCTCATTTCTCCAGACATCACACTTGGCATTCAGGTCAAAGAGTTCAAACTTTGTTTCTGATGGTCTGAGGTTTACAAACAACTATATTATATTTTATACCTTATATAGACAAGTGTGTGCCTTTCCACATCGTGTCTAATCAACTGAATTTACCACAGGTGGAATTAATTTAGGTTGTAGAAACATCTCAAAGATGATCAATGGAACGGGATGCACCGTAGCTCAATTTTAAGTGTCATAGCAAAGGCTGTTAATACTTATGTACAAATTATTATTATTTTTTTTTTAATACATTTTGCTAAGTTTTTAAACAAACTACTTTCACATTATAGGGTATTGTTTATAAAATGTTAATGAAGATAAAGAATTTAATAAATCCTGGAATAAGGCTGTTACATAACAAAATGTCAAAAGGTATATATAAAGAGAATATTCAGCAGCTTATAAAATAACATGTATATATGTATATAATGTGTATATACATACACAGTGGTGTGAAAAAATGTTTGTCCCCTTCCTGATTACTTATTTTATTTGCATGTTTGTCACACCTTAATGTTTCAGATAATCAAACTAATTAAATTATTAGTTAAAGATAACACAAGTGAACACAACATGCAGTTTTTGAAAAAAAAAAAAAAAAAGGTTTTTATTATTGAGGGAAAACAAAATCCAAAACTACATGGCCCTTTGTAAAAAGGTTTTTATCCCCTTGTTAAACCTGTGGTTTATCACACCTGAGTTCAATTTCTTGTTCGCAATCAAGAAATCTCTTAAATAGGACCTGCCTGACAAAGTAAAGTAGACCAAAAGATCCTCAAAAGCTGGACATCATGCAGAGATCCAAAGAAATTCAGAAACAAATAGGAAAGAAATTAATTAAGATCTATCAGCCTGTAAAAGGTTATAAAGTGTTTGAACTCCATCAAACCTTAGTAGGAGCCATTAATTACAAATAGCAAAAACATGGAACAGTGGAGAACCTTCCCAGGAGTAGGTGGCTGACCAAATTTACCCCAAGAGCACAGCGACGACTCATCCAAGAGGTCACAAAAGACCCCACAACAACATCCAAAGAACTCCAGGCCTCACTTGCCTCAATTAAGGTCAGTGTTCATGACTCCACCATAAGAAATGGTCTGCATGGCAGACGAAAACCTCTGCTGAGCAAATAGAACATGAAGGCTCGTCTCAGATTTGCCAGAAAATGTCTTCATGATCCCCAAGACTTTTGGAAAAATACTCTGTGGACTGATGAGACAAAAGTTTAACTTTTTTGAAGGTGTGTGTTCCATTACGTCTGGAGGAAAAGTAACACCACATTTCAGAAAAAGAACATCATACCAACAGTAAAATGTGGTGGTGGTAGTGTGATGGTCTGGGGCTGTTTTGCTGCTCCAGGACCAGGAATACTTGCTGTGATAATTCTGCTGTTTACTAAAAAATCCTGAAGGAAAATGCCTGGCCATCTGTTTGTGACCTCAAGCTGAAGCGAACTTGGGTTTTGCAGCAGGACAATGCACCAAAACACACCAGCAAGGCCACCTATAAAGATAAACAAAATGAATACTTGGCCTAGTCAAAGACCTGACCTGAATCATTTTGAGATGCTGTGGCATAACCTTAAAAAGGTGGTTCATGCTCGAAAACCCTCCAATAGATGAGTGACCAAAATTCCTCCACAGCGCTGTAACAAACTCATTGCAAGTTATCGCAAACGCTTGATCACAGTTGTTGCCGCTAAGGGTGGCCCAACCAGTTTTATATATATATATATATATATAT